>CM052898.1:22595564-22656788 GCA_028534135.1 Potos flavus | reverse complement strand
CCCAGCACACTTTTGTTTAACTTGGTGTCCCTAATACTTGGTTTGACTTAGAAAACTTTAAAATCACTTTAAATAAATTTTTAATTGAAACACTAATTCACGCTATACAACACAAGGACAGTACTCAACCTAAGAATCATTTCAGAAAAATACATCCTATTACAATCTGAACTGGGTTTTCTTATTTAGGCAAATGTCTTTACATTCCATGGAATACCTATCATGTTCCTAAACAAACTGGGCCACCGTGGCTTCTTTGTAGCTCTCCCACACAGCATGAGATCCTTTAGAGCAAATCTGGGGCATTACTCAGGCATAATGTAGGTATTCAGTAACCAGGTGTGAAAGAAAGTAAGTTATTCAGGACTCATTGCATCACAAACAACACAAACCTAGATCAATCTAGCTTAAGAAAATGGATATTTATTGAAGAGACACTGGAGGAAGCTCACAGCTCAGGACATGCCAAACAGCCAGGTCTCAGGAAGTCAAGAATCAGAGAAATTTAAAAAAAAAAAAATTAAAAAAAAAAAAAGAATCAGAGAAATTGTATTTTTAGGGGGTGGTGATTCAAGGACTAAAATATCATCAATGGAATATTATGCCTCCATCAGAAAGGATAAATACCTAACTTTTGTTTCAACATGGACTGGACTGGAAGAGATTATGTTGAGTGAAATAAGCGGAGAGAGTCAATTATCATATGGTCTCACTTACGTGTGGAGCATAAGGAAAAACATGGAGGACATTGTGAGAGGGAAGGGAGGGGTGAGTTGGAGGAAATCGGAGGGGTGATGAACCATGAGAGACTGTGAACTCTGAGCAACAGACTGAGGGTTTTGGAGGGTGGGGGTGGGTGCTTGGGTGAGCCTGGTGGTGGGTATTGAGGAGGGCACGTATTGCATGGAGCACTGGGTGTGGTACATGAACAATGAATCTTGTAACACTGAAAAAATAAAATAAAAGTATTTGGGGAAAAAATAAATAAATAAATGAATGAATGAATGAATGAATGAATGAATAAATAAATAAATAATCATCTGGATCCTGGCCCCCTCCTTTTCCAGTTGTTTCTTACTTTTTTTCCTTTCTGTATGTTGGCTTTGCTCTCCTGAATTGCCAATCCTCTTAACTTTACTACTAGAAAAGAAAGGAGGCCACTCCCTTAAAAAGAAAATCCTAGTGGAGAGTTCTGATTGGCCTGACTTACGGCCTGCGTCTACCACGATTGGCTCACCTGCATCTGGGTTCTACTCTCAAGTCTGGGTACTGTGATGAACAGCCCTCTTAGAACCACATAGGAAGTTCTAATGGTTGAAATGGCTCCCTCCAGACAAAGGGGAGCTGTGTTTTAAAGAAAAGGAGGATGTGTGGGGCTGACATACATGCACATCCGCTGCAGATAGAAAGCAAAGATTGCTGGGATGGGGGAAAGAACCATATCCAGTCCACCCCCTCCTGCATGCTCTTTGAAATCAGCCCAACTACAGATGCGCTATGAACAAAAAAGCATCCTGCTTAACTCAGGTGCTGCCCCTGCGTTGTGGATGTAACCTGGGTCTGCTTCTCCCAGGAGGAAAGCACAGGGGGCTAATTGCTTTAGCAGGTTCATTACCTTGTTGGTGATTTTGTACCTAAAGTGTTCATTATGCTGCTTATGTCTTTTTATAGGTAGAGAGAAATTGTGTTATCAGAGGAGAAATGAGCTGTCTTATTTCCTGGGAAATTCTCTTATGCCTGGACAAAGGGTTTTATGTTTATCAATGTCCCCTTTGTGATACCTCCTTCTAAATGATGTATTAATCATGTTTTGATTATACAAATCAATTAAAGATGTTTTAAAGGTTAGGCTAATTAAATCTTCAGTAGGACTTTGTTTTTATTTAGATTTCCTATGTTGACTTTTAGTAAATTGCAAATAAGTGTCATGGAAAAACATACTTCCATCATTGTGATCCTTAGAAAGTCTTACGTCTCCCTGCACAGTCACAGCCAGCCAGCCACTTATCACACCTTAGGTGATAAGCCTTCAGTACTTCTACCTACATACCTAACATACTTAGTGTCTTTTTTAATTTTAAATATATATTTTTTTTTTTTTTGAGAGAGTGAGTGAGCTGTGGAGGGCAGAGAGGGACAGAGAGAATCTTAAGCAGGCTCCACACTCAGCATGGAGTCTGAGGCGAGGCTCAATCCCATGGCCCTGAGACCATGACCTGAGCCAAAATCAAGAGTGAGACACTTAACCCAATGAGCTACCGAGGCACCCCAACATACTTCTAGAGTCTTGTTATCTGGCAGTCATGCCCAAGTCAAGTTCTATAGTCAGATGGGAGGGTCTGTGATCATTCAGAGTGAGGAGATGGCAAACACACCTCACAGTTCACTTCTTTGAGGAATGTGGGCGGGATCCAGGCTCAGTGTTCCCAAGTTGCCTCACATTCTGGACTGACCACAAGGGAGGACACTCCAGCAGCAGAAACAGACCCACGATTCAGATGTGTACCCACATGCACTGGGAATCATTTCCTCAGAGTCACTGAAATAAAGACCATTACCCAACCTGAGTTCCTCTGCCCAGAAAATTGACAACAACCAATCAGATGTACTCATCGACCACCAGGTCTGCAGGATGCTCTGGCAAGCCCAGCTCTCCTCACTGACTCTATGGATTCTTATTTCTTAGCATCTCTTCCAGCTCAGCTTCCTGAAATTAGGCCATGTTTGCAGCACAGAACAAGGAGGGAAAGTTGGACTCTCTGGTGAACAATCGCTTGAGGAATTATTTTTAAACATAAAACACTATTCTCATACACACACACACACCCAACTGAATCTGCCTGGACCCACAAGTCCAAGCAGGTTCTTCTTCACCCCCTGCCCCCTCCTCAGCTCACACTCTTCACTAAAGTCCCCCAGCACTCGTGTTGCTTTGTTTTTAAATATTTACTTCTTGATGAAAAATTTGTGATTTTTCGCACACTCAGAACAGATATAATGATGACCCATATTTTACACCATATAATTAGCTTATTCCTTGTATTTTTGAAAGTTCTAGTTGTTTCCAACAGCTTTATCTTTCCCACATACAAAATATAAACACTTGGTATCCAAAAGAACCTATTTTCCAGATAAACTATTTTATTCCAGTGTCCAGGCATTATTTTCCTTCACTTTGAGGATGAAAAACCAATATTCAATAGCAAATATTTAAGGGTCATCTCTTATGTGTAGAAATTGCTTTGCAAAGTGCTGAGGACCTCTCAGAGAATACAGTCTATGGGGAATAGTCGCATGTCAGACAAAGTATAGGGTCATAAAGAGCATAAAGACTCTGGAATTCAGGGAAGACTTCCCAGAGGAGATAACTCTATGCTGAGGTTCAAGGAGTGAGTAGTAGCTAGCCAAGTAAATGAGGGGGTGGGCAGAAGGGAGAGGCATGAGGGTGTCTGGTGGCTGAGCAGTGCAAGTGGGAGGCAGGGCTTCCAAGTGGAAAGGCAGACTACTATAAATTAAAACAAAAAAGAGTGGATGAGAATGAGGAGGAAGGTCCCAATAGTAACACAGTGAGAGCTAAACGGGGACATTACTGGAACGACTTTGTGGGTTGTATTAAATCTGATCTTGCAGCACCATTATTAAAAGTTTCCAATGAGATTTGCTGCCTCTGGCACTTATGGAGAACAGACTGGAGGGCCAAGGGTGAGACTGGGGGGAAAAAAGCAGCCAGCTTGGCAGTTGGAGTAGCAATGAGTGGCCTCCTCACAGGCAGAGACAGTGGGGATGGAGCTGGGAGGTGCAGAAAGTAGAAAAGAAGAACTTGGTAGCTGTTGGAAGAGGCGGAAGAGGAGGCAGGTATGACCCTCGGCTCCTTGAGTGAAGGGATGTTATTCATAGAGATGGGGACATACAAACGGAATGCAGACTGGAGGAAGAGAGTACCTGGGATATGTGAGCCTACATGCAGGTGTAAGTATTTAGTGGTCCCCCTTAATTGAGTCTGATAGGATGGGCCAGATCATGCTGCGGAGGCAGCCTGAATCACCCCCATAACAAAGGTGGTTCCTACTGCCTGTCATCACCAGCTGGCTATAACTCTGCCCTACACAGTCTTCAGTTTGGAAAGCCTCTCTCTGCAACACTGCCTGTCTCATGGCAGAGAAGATGTGGCAAACAAGATGTGGCAAACTTTGAGCTGGCTCTGAAGCAACACACTTCACTTTCACTCACATCACATTGGCCAAAACAAGTCACATGGATTACTGAGATTAAATGGGACAGAGATGTACAAACTCTCACTGGGAGAGTCACTGGAAGATATGATGGGATAGTTATACAATGCATGACTCATAGGAGAAGTGGCCAGAAACCCATTCTCAACACCAACAAAACAACACCTTGCTTCTCCCATTCCAAGTTGGTAAAGATGATATGGACATCTGTATTTTGGGATACCTACTTAAAAAGGGAAAATGTAAGAGTGAAAAGGACATAAGACATGTGAGTTTTGAGCCTACATCCACATGGCCTTGCCTCAGTCCCATTGCTGCTCTGGATAGGAGTTTCCCCAACTGTCAAATGAAGTGTTAGATACAAGGGCTCTCTAAAAGTTCCTTCCAGGTCCAAGACTCAATGGCTTGTCACTCTACTCTAGAGCATCTGAGTCCCAAATCTTTTACCCTTGTAGCTTCAGAAACAAGGTTCTCTCTCACTCAAGTCACACTACAGGAGTCAAGATCTGAAAGGGGCCCCCAAGCCTCTATGACTTGTGAGAAGTATTCTGCTCCTAATTCACTGCCCTGAGGTCTGCCTTCCATACCTCATCCTGCCTGCTGCATTGTATTAGAAACTAGCACATTATGCTTGACCTACTTCTTAACCCTGCCCTGTGGGAAGGACCTATGGTAGCTTTGGCCATGGCTTCTCACTTCACTACTCATGAAACAATGAGAGGGTGGGCATTTAGACCCTCCCTTCCAAACCCAATTTATCATGATTTACTCAATCCCCCTCCATTGTATCTGATTTAAGGATCACAACTTCCATTGTCCCCCCACTTCAATTTCTGTTCTTTGATGTTCATCTAGTGAACAATGATGCATTCCAATTTCCAGGTGCCTGAGGCTGAAAATCCTTTCAAGATATAATCAGCTGAAAATAAGGATTTTTGCATCCAAGGCTGATCCAACATGACTACACACCTATTACCAAGCCCATGTAATTAAAAATGAACATTTCACACACAAACCATCATCTCGATGCAGAAACAATTGAGATGAAAACTTCAAGGAGGCACTGAATAGAACGATAATGAAGAGAAAATGGGGATGAGAGGGAGGATACTGGAAGGCCTTCCTTCTAAGAGCTACCCTATCCAAGTTAGCCTTACTACTTATAGCCCACTCTGCAGAATGCAACTCTGGTATATCTGTTTAATTAAGGAAATGGCATTGTACTAGATTCTGAGCCTGAGTTGATGCCCCAAATAAGCGGAGAAACACTTTGAACAGCAGCCGCTCGCAATCTATTCCAAAACTTCCCTCTGATGCAAGGTAGTGTGCAATTCTCCACTCCCAAACATTGGTACGAGGCTGTAGAACTCAGACTTGGGTGCTTATGATGGGCAGATTCTAAGATGACCCCCAGTGACCCTTGCCTGCTGGTATTCATCCCCTTGTGTAGACCCCTCCCACTGAGTCTAGGGTAGGACTTGCTGCTAATCAATAAAGTATGGCAAAGGTGATGGGATGCCACTTCTGTCGTTGTTACTTAAGACTGTAACTCCCATATTGTAGTAGAGTCTCCTCACTTGCACTGATAAAGCAAGATGCCATCTTGTGAGCTGCCCTAAGGAGACAGCCATGTGTCAAGGAACTGAGGGCAAACCTCTGGCTGACAGCCAGCAGAGAGAACAGAGGCCCTCAGTCAAACCATGAGTATAAAATCTGTCAGCAACCTGAGTGAACTTCAAAGTGGGTCTTTCCTCAGTGGAGCTTTCAGATGAGACTCTAGCCCTGGCTGACACGATGATCACAGTCTTGTGAGACCTGAGGCCCCTACCTAAGCTATGTTGATCTCTGACCTTTGGAAACTGTGAGATAATAATTGTGTGCTGTTGGGGTGTCTGGGTGGTTCAGTTGACTAAGTGTCTGACTCCTGATCTCCAAGCTGGGGATGGAAACTACTTTAAAAAAAAAAAATTAAAAAAAAAAGCATATTGTCTGAAGTTGGTGGTAATTTGTTATGCAGCAGGAGAAAACTAATACAAATTCCATAGTGGGCTTTGGAAAATCTGAAGGGGTGCTGGTAAAGGCTATTTCTGTGTAATGAAGTACCATTCTTTTCCATTTACTTAGCATCTGTATTCCTGAAAAATACAGTGTATAGAACATTGAGATTATTTTATACTTGGTATGTAAACTGGGGTCAAGTTCAAGGCTTGAAGAGGTGCAAATGGTGTTTGCATTTACAGGAAATTTTGAATGACATATGGAAGTCTTGCAGGAACTGGGCAGTTTAGGGTATTGAGGATATTTAGCATTCTCGACTCCCACCTAAATGCAAGTCATTGCAAATATCAATCACTGCAATAACTAATAACTGCCCCACAAATTTCCAAAATGGCTTCTTGGGAGCAGTACCAACCCTGCCAAAGTATCCTAAAGGAGTGCATTGTCATGAAAGAGAACAAAAAGTCCTTCTCCCCAGAAGAATCTGATTAGAGGCAAATGGGATGCTGGGGGAGGATGCAGCTCAGGAGTGGAGGTGGGAGTGAGGATCTCAAATAGGCAGTCACCTTCCAGAGTTCTGATCCCCAATACCACACATTCTGAAGTCAGACAGACCTGTGCATGACCCTGTCATTTTTTCTCACAGTGGGGAAACATGTGAGGGTTACCTAGCATGTCTGAGCTTTAGATTCTTCATGTGTAGGAAGAAGGTTTCAACCCAAACATCAGAGAATTGTTGGGATCATTCTACTATAGAACCAAGCACACTACCTTGCAGAAAGTACACGCTTCAGTACATCGTGATCTCTTTATTCTCATGGTTCAAGTTTCTATCTGAAGAATCCAAGAATTCCCTGCTCACTTCAAATGGCCCACATGGCTCCTGCACTTGCCTGAACGGAGAAGGCAAACCAAACCTGACCTGAAATCTGATTTGTTTGTGTTATTCCAAGGTTGAAATGTCCCTATGGCCAGTGTTTGGTTCCCCCATGATGTTAGTAGACCTCTCTTTTCTTTTCTCTAGGGCAGCAGGCCAGAGTAGCAGTTAGAACACAAGGAATGATGTCTGACTCTTGGCTTGAAATTCCAGCTCAGTTATGTAATATTTCTTCCCTGAGCAAATCTCTGTAATTCTCAGTTTCTCCTTCTGCACAATGGGGATGATAATAGCATTTATCTCATAGGATTGTTTCAAGAAAAAAGATAATCCATGAAAACCCTTAGTGTCTCAACAGCTTGCTCTGCTCACGGGAAGAACTCAATAAATAACAGCAGATGCTATCCTTGATACTATAATTATTACTTCTATATGCCACTACTATGAACTCATCTTACTGCTATTATAGGTCTACAGTGGAGAGACTATAAAGCACAGTGATTAGAGTTGTCAGCTCTGGAGTCAGTTCCTGGTTTTGCTGCTTATTAGCTGTGTGCCCTTGGGGCAGTTGTAATTGTTGGGTGTGAATCCCACCCCCAACTCTGCTCAACCAATCTGGTATTTTCTGCACATTATAGGAGTTGGGATATGTTGCTCTGAAAGGTATCAAGTAACTGCTTTGACTACATGGTAAAATAATTAAGGCTATCTATTACCAAGATAATTATGGGCAAATGAAAAAAGTCTCTAAATATTTGGATGGTCATCATAAGAACATAAAGTGGCTCTGACATGCATTGGCATCGCGAATGTGAGGAGAAAAGAGATATCTTCTGTTTCAAAGTGGATTGGATCTCAGATTACCCAAGCCAGTCAGGAGATAGAAGGCTTCATTTTTGTCCTTGCCTGGATTCATGGATCTTCCACAAGACCAATAGGATACTGCATTTTAATCTGGACTCTTTCCTTAGCCATACTCTTTATTTTCCTGGTGAAGCAGGATTCAAGAGTTTCCAGGAAATACTACTCTTTCTGTTGGGAGTAAATGCATTCATGATTAAGTTTGGGTAGAAGATTCTATTTTTTGTAACATTTGCTGAAAATTAACATAGTTTTCCACTTGCACCGTATAGCCTCTCCCCAGGAGCTGGCTTCCTGGGGAAAATAGCTAATATTTTTCAGCAGCTATTGAAAGCAAGAACCAGGCTGGTGTAAAATGTGCATGCTTCTGCATTCCTGTTTCCCTTTGCACAAGAAGCACAGCACCAATTGGATGAAATAATAGCTATTCAATTGGTCATTCCCTTATGACTGCAAGCCATTTGGAGCTCAGTCACGCTTACAAAAGCTGATATCGACTATGTGTAGAAATATCTGGAATGAGATGCTTTGCCACTGACATCTTTCATTCATAATTACTGCAAAGTCTGCCTGCCTAGGCTTAGTCAATGGCCAGTCAATATTCCCATTATAAGCCAGAGCAGGGTGAATGGCTAGGGCAGAAACACGAAGCAGACATATACTCAATGGGGCCCACGGGTCCAGACATCAAAGTTGGCCATAGAGGACCTCAGGAACTATTTGAGCTCAGAGGAGGGATGGGCACACACAGTTAGATGCCTTCCTGCAGTCTATGTTCCATGAGTTTGGAAATTAAGTCTCTTCACAATGACACAATGGATGTGATAGGAGTGAATCATTCTTCTCTGAAAAGGTATGGCGTCAAGCTTGTTGTAGTTACTTTTGCATTTGGTGGCACTGTCTACCTTGTCATAGAACACAGTTTAAATTGCCATGGATAACACAGTATCACCTTGTCAATAAATCAAAATTAGAAAGTCTGAGCAAGTACCACTCACCCCACAGAAGATATCTCAGCTTTGGCAGTGGTGCCAAAACCCCACCATGTAATAGGGAGGAGTTGATGGTGGTGAATTATGAAATGGCTTATGAGTATTAGAGAATCATTTGCCTGTTAATGAGTTGCTGGTGTAGGATTTGCTTGGAATGTAATCTAATTTGGCAACTTCCATGTTATCAGCATGAGGCCATTCTGGGCCTTAATTCTGAAGTTCCCCATAAACCCTATAAATCACCCAAAGCTAACTGTTGTGTGTACTTAGCACATGCTGCTGAGGGAAATTTTCTCTCAAATCATCATTTCTTAAGAGTCATTCACGTCCTAAATAAGGAGAATTTTCGGATCTCATGGAAGTTTTACTTCCAGAGTTTCACAGAAAATCCTTTTAAACCCTATTATTGTTGTCTATGATAAATACCGCTCCCTGAATGAAATTTAGGTAATTTTCTTGCCACCATAGTGGACTAGCACAGAAGTATGTATTAATTTACTGCTAATTCAGTGTGCTAACCCTTAATTAGCAGCAAGCTTTGTTTGAAATAGCAGATGTTAAAATCTGAGCTGACTTTTATCCAAATTAAAGCCACCATTGCAGGTACGTATACACACATGTACACAGCCATGTGCACACATACCTTCCTCTCTCCGTCCACTTTGGAAATCTACTCCAAGGATACTTGCTATATATATGTTAGTATTAAACTTGAATTGTACAATAGTGCAGCTTATCTAAAAAGCCAACAGACCTGGAGATGAACAGCTGGCTGAATAGATCCTTTGAAAAAGCCCACAGAGTTTCTCAGGTTCAGGGAGCCTTAGGGAAGCTCTAAGTGAAATTGTACTTCACTAACAATGAAGTCAATGGAGTATTCTATAAGACATATATTCTCTCATTTAGTCCTCATTATGACCTCTAAAAACGGTCTCTATTAATCTCTTTTATTGCTGAGGAATTTGGGGTTCAGAGAAGTTCACTCATTCACATATCCATCCATCCATCCATCAGATATGTGAGTGCCTACTACAGAAAAACTCTCTCCTGGAGAATGGGGATACAGTAGTAACAAAAATGACAAAGCCACTGTTCTTATAGGGATTTACATCCTAGAGAGATTAAATAAATTGCCCAAAGTTATACACTCAAATATGGCCAGGGCCTTAATTCCAAGTCATGACTGGTTGATTTCTGAGCTTTGTTCTAAACCAATATAACATGCTGCCTTCTATGACAGGAAAATATTTAGGAGAAGCTAAAAATTCTTGCCTAACATTTGTTTCCTTCCTCCTAAAGTAATACTGGGTTTTGCCATGCTGCAACCTAGCTCCTCTATTAAACCAGGCCAAAACAGATGTGCTTTCTCTCACTATCTCATTACTAAGGCCTTAGACATTTGCAGGGGCAGGAAACAAATAATTCTTAATGTCAAACTCTGGCAAACACTGCTGGTGCCTCTTGAGTATCTATTCTCTCCTCTTTTCTTACCATCAGAACCAAACTTTGCTTGGGCAGCAAATGTCCCTTGTCCTGGAGATACTCATGTGACTGACCATCTTATACAATGATATATAAGAGGAAGTCCACTGCAGAGAGCTTCTAGAAAAGTTTGGTGTTCTTGACGGAAATGGGACGAATTTCACTGGCCCATATTTTTCTCTTCTTTCTGTTGTGGGGCATAGACATGATTCCTGAAGGGGCAGGGGAATCTCGCAACCATGAATATTAGAGTCATTCACTAAGGGACACAGAATAGGGAAAACGGAAGGAACTTGGGTGCTTGAGGATTTGTTCCACCAGACATATAAGCCCTGGGGTGCCTCTTTTTGCACATGAGAAAAAACATACCCCCATTTGGTCAAGCCATTGAAGTTGGGTGTTTTTATATGCAACGGATTACAATACCATTGCTATAGAAACACAAAATACACTATCGATAAATTCAGTGTTGAATAATTACACCGTCACCATTCCCTGAGTACTTCACACCGCACATGGAACTATGCTAAGTTTTATTACACTGTATAATTTATTCCTTATCGGAAATGTAGGAAGGAGATATTATTACCTCATTTATAAATGAGGAAATGGAGGCTCAGGGAAGTTAAGCAATTTGTCCAAGGTTACTCAGGTAGAGCATAGTGAAGCTTCTATTCAAACCTGGCTCCAAAGCCTAATGCTTCAGCACCTGATTTGCTCATGTATCCATCTTTATAAAACCACACCAAGCAACCACTGCTGACATTTGAAAAATACTATTAATGTTTCGTAAAATAATGGTCCTGAGAGCAAAGATTAAGATGGATCTGCATCTCTAGTATCTTCAGACCTGCTGTTTCTATAAAACATAGCCCTGACATTATTCAAGCCTAATATTTTCCAATTCCTTTCCTTCCATTTTTTTTTTTTTTTTCCTTTCCTTCCATTTGTAACCTCAAACAGTATGACAAAGTGTGAAAAACCTATCTCTACGCCACGTGTGTATCCAGAACAAAAATGAAGCCTATCTGCCCACGACTTCATATCTAGCTGTGCATTTGGAGTTACTAAGACACTGGCCATGGACCTCTCCCTCTCCTGGACTTACATTGCCCATATCAGAGTGGAGACTGGAGTCGGGAAACATAGAGGAAGAGATTTCTCGAAGCATGAACAACTTCAGGGAAGGACATCAGTGTGGTTGCCAGGAGAAAGACTGTGTGGATATCATCTGTCTTGTTCCTCATGCCTTTTGCCCATCTTTTCTTTCTGCCTACATGTCCTTCCTCACAGCAGCAATCATGTTCCCCAGACCCCTTATGCTCAGTCTAGCTTTTTTTTTTTCCTTCACGGGCTAATCTACTATCGCCCTTTGGGAAAAATTTTTTCTTCGAAGCCATTTGACATTTAATCAGAGAGGATTCAATTATTTTTTACCTTGTTCAAGATTAAATCCATATTTTACACACACATACACACGCCCCTCCTTAACAATACCCCACCCAATCTTCACTCAATGTACATCACCCCTGGTTCAGCCTCCACACCTTAGGTGAATATCTGGATTACCTGTCTGGAAATACAAAGTCAGTCACAAAGACTCCTTCTTTTTGGTATTGCTCAGTTGGAGATATGTTCGTTGGGCCAGATTTAAATGTTTAGCTGCCCAAAGCATTGGAAAAACCGTGGTACTTACTCCCCCATCCACCCCACTCCTCACATGTCACTCCAAAATAAATTAATACCAGAGCATTAAGTAAGCCTAAGTCCACTCTAATTCTTCTAATTATAGCTTTCATTTTTTATTTAGAAATATGTTTAAATATATATGTATCTATATATATGTATGTGCATACGTACATATACACACACCTATCATGTGTGTCTATCTTTCTACCCATCTATCCCTCTGCATTCTGCTAAAAACCTAAGCCTATGCTCAAACTGTCCATCTGTCAGTTGGACAACCCACCACCAGGTGTTCAAACCCTTATGTTAGGACATTTTACTCTTACTTCATATATGAGGGAAAAGGTTGATTTTTCAAGTTCCTAGGTCCCAAAGAGAGAAAAACATAAAAATTAGAGTGAAAGAGACACTTGAGAAAGAAATACCCTGTTTAGTAATATAAAGGGAATAGGAACTGGCTGCCTATTAAAAGCTGTTAGACTCAAATAAGAAATACTATTACTATTGGTCTGTAGGTAATGGCAATATTTCACTTTAGATTTACATGTTAGTTCAGTGCTTCTTTGAAAAACTTGTCTAAAAAAAAAAAAGAAAAAAAAAAAAGAAAAACTTGTCTATACTTTCCATCCATATTATTAGATGATGTCTATATAATTATCCTACCCAATCCATACTCAATTAGGTACTTAAATACACAGATTTTAATTGATTATGTGCATGAAGAAGTTCATGCTTTCAACTTCCTGATTCCAAATATTAAGACCAAACTCAAACAATTTAAATCTTATGTCATCTATAATCAAGATGAATAATACTTTCTAAATGGCTTTTTTGTTGTTCTTGTAAATTAGAAAATTATAGAAAAGTGCAGAAAGTAGCATTTGTACGTATTCTAGCACTCAAAATTCATCATTTTTATATGCCTGTTTTTTTCTGTGTACATGTTGTTAAAACAATTATGAAAGGCATATTCCCCTTTAAAAGAAATATTAGAATATTGCAAATAGAGCCCACAGCTATGTTTCTACCAACCCTAGTCCTATCTGCACTCATCTTTCCACTTCCTCCTCTCCCTCTCTCCACAATACCACCTAGAATCATTTCTGTATGTAGTCTTACCACCCTTTAAAAAATGCTTTTACATCTATCTATGTCCACAGAAAATATATAGTATTGATTTTTGTGTTTTTCAAGTTCAGATTTTACTCAGGCAGAGCATTAGTCTTCAAAGAACTTCAGAGAAGCCATGTGATTCTCTCAATAGATGTAGGAAAAGCACCTGATGCAAAACAATACCAATTATTTAATCACATTTAAACAAAACTTTCAGCCAACGAGGAAGAAAAGTGAAATACTTTAACCTGAAAAAGTGAATAAGAAATCCCAGAGTAAAAAGCATGTTTAGTGCTGAAACATTACACTACCTTCCAAAGTTAGGAATGAGCAGCTGTCATGATCTCTGGTCAAGGGATGCCGGCCAATAGAGTAAGACATAAAAAGTCAGTCAAAGGCATAAGGGTTGGGAAGATAGAAATAAATTTATCATAATTCATATACTGTATGATTTGTCTTTATAAAAAGCCAAGAGAATCTCTAAACACAGAACTAATGAAATAGTTCAGCAGGTTCTCCAGGTATAAGTTGGTTAGATAAGAATTATTTATGCTCTTTTGCACTAGCAGCAATTAATTTGAAATTCTACTTTGAAAATGCCATTTTTAATGATAGTCCAAATGAAAATATATCAAGGGGGAAAAAGCAACCAAAAGTGTGTAGCAGTTTTATGGACAAAATTATAAAACATATAAAATATTTTTATATAGAGGCAAAAATATTTAGGAGATGTATACCATGTTAGTGATGAGAAAATACAATTATAAAAGTGATTTTTGCTCATACTAATCTATATATTTTGCTCACACTAATCTATACATTCAGCAAAACATGAGTTAAAATCTTAACAGTTTTTTCATGATACTTGGCCAAATGATCTTAAAATTCATACAAAGTACCTAAGAATTTGAAATACCCTAGCCAAATTGGAAAGGACTATTCTTGATAGCAATCAGGTCTCATTTTAAAGCTATCTTAAGACAGGATGCTATTGTTCATGAAAATAAACCAGACCAATGACACAGAGCACATATCCCAGAAACAGATTTATACCAAAAGGAACCAACATATACAAAGAAACTCTGTATATGAAAAGAATAGCAATAAAAAAAAAAATTGGCAGAGTATTTTAAAATGGCTTGGGACAATTGGTTATCTTCATGCAAGAAAATGTTGGGATGCCTAAATCACACCATAAAAAATAAGCCTCTAGTGCATTAAAGACAAATATGAAATGTGAAACAGAACTTTTGAAGGAGAATATAGGGGAATGTGACTCAGAATAGGGAAGGATCTCCTTGAACAAAACCTTAAAGGTAAACAGTGACAAGTTTGTGTATTAGATTTTAAAACTTCTGTATTGTGAAAGATACCATAAAAAGTGAAAAATTAGCCACAGATTTTGAGTTACATTAGCAATACATATAACTGACAATGATTAATAACTATAATATACAAAAAATCCCAAAAAATAAATTAAAAATGGACAGCTAATAGGAAAAATATGGACAAAGCAAATTGAAAAGATTCACAGGAAACAAAATGACCAATAAATGCTTAAAACACATTCACTGAAACAGCTTGCATTCCCACCAACAGTGTAAGAGGGTTCCTCTTTCTCCACATCCTCACCAACATGTAAGCTATTACAGCCACTCTGGAAAACAGAATGGAGGTTCCTCAAAAAGTTGAAAAGAGAGCTACCCTATGACCCAGCAATTGCACTACTAGGGATTTACCCTAAAGATACAAATGTAGTGATCTGGCGGGGCATCTCCACCCCAGTGTTTACAGCAGCAATGTCCACAATAGCCAAACTATGGAAAGAGCCCAGATATTCATCAACAGATGAATGGATAAAGAAGATGTGGTATGTATGTGTATGTATGTGTGTGTATGTGTATATACACATACACATACATGATGGACTACTACTCAGCCATCAAAAAAATGAAATCTTGCCATTTGCAGCGACATGGTTGGAACTAGAGGGTATTATGCTAAGCAAAATAAGTCAATCAGAGAAAGACAATTATCATATGATCTCACTCATATGTGGAATTTAAGAAACAAAACAGAGGCTCATAGGGGAAGAGAGGAAAAAATAAAGCAAAACAAAATCAGAGAGGGAGACAAACCATAAGAGACTCTTAATCATAGGAAACAAACTGAGGGTTGATGGTGGGGTGGAGGGATGGGGTAACTGGGTGATGGACGTTAAGGAGGGCATGTGATATAATGAGCACTGGGTATTATATAAGACTGATAAATCAATGACCTCTACCTCTGAAACTAATATTACATTATATGTCAGTTAATTGCATTTAAATTAAAAAATATTAAAAAAAATACATTCACTGGAAATCAGAGACATGAAAATTAAAACCATAATGCAGTAGCACCTGTTCTAGTCAACGGTCCGCCTGCTTTTAGAATGATTTCCTGCCTTGCCCTGCTCTTCTTTATATCACTAACTTCTGGTCTGTAGATAAGTTTAGCCAAGTGAGAGACACTGGGAGGATATGGGGGGGGGGGGGGCACGGATAGGCAAAGGAGAGCCTGGCACCTCTCCCTTTTTCTCTTTGCTTCTTGCAGCTTCCATGAGCCTCTGTGGCTTCAGCTCTCACACCCCATTCCCCACACTGGTTTCAGTTTCTGACAGGTGGCCCAGCTTCTGGGCTCTGGTCCCATTACCTTCTCCATTTGTCCCTCCAGTCCTGGGGTTGATAGCAGCCTTTCACTACTGTGGAGGTTGTATCACCAGCCTGCTTAGCTTCTCAGCTGGGTCGTCAACTGCCCAAACAGTCACTTGTATTAAATTTGTTCTGTTGAAGGGCCTCGAGCATTCCTGGCTATACCCTGACTGAGACACCATTTCACACTCATTAGATTGACACAGATTTAAATGTCGGACAATACTACGTGCTCACAAAGATACAGAGCAGGAGGACCTGCCATACAGAGCTGCTGGGAGTAGAAGCTGATAAGGCCACTTTGGAAAGCAGGTAGCAATATTTAGTAAAACTGCATATAAGGGTTTCCTGTGACAGCGCTTTCACATTTAGGCATACGTACCCCATCCATACTTCTCCTTATTTCCACAAGAAGGTAAGTAAAGTAATACTCGTTGCACCATTATTTATGATTGCAAAAATTTGTAAAGCTATGTAAATATTGTCATTAAAATATAATATATGAATAGAATGAAATACTATTAAGCAGTTGAAAGTATCAACTCTAGCTTCTGTATTGATAGAGAAAAATCATAAAAGCACAATGCTGAGTGAAAAATAATTCAGAATGATATATTTATAGCACAATACCATTCATACAGTTCTGAAAGTGTCACTTGTGTATATTCTTTAAGGATACAAAATGTAGTAAAATTAAAAAAAAAAAAAAAAACACCATACAAATGATTAGCAAACACCAAATTCAGAAAAATTGTTCCTTCTAGTAAGAGGGAGGGAAATGAGACTGGAGAATTCAGCATATTGGCATGTTTAATTTCTTAAAAATATCTTATGCAAATTTGGCAAAAGTCATATTTGATAAAGCTGGGCAGAAGGCACATGGGTGTTTCCTAAGTAATTTTCCACACTTTTGTCTCAACAATACATTTAATTTTTTCAAAAAAGTTATCTTTCTAAAAATAAATGGCCATTATTTATGTGGAAGAACCAGTAATGGATCCCTCATCATGATCCCCAAATTTATGGGGCATAGAAGCTGTTGGGAACTGACAAAAGTTTCTCCAGGAAACCTACCTAATTTCTTCCCAAAGGAAAGTCATATCTTACACACACTCACCCCCATCCATCTTCCTAACAACACACTCTTTCCATGTTCATCATCATCAACCATGTCAGCCTGCTGAGACCAGCTCTTGAATGAATGCTGCTTCCAAACACTCTCAGCCATTTTCCAGAGCACTGTCTATCACTGCTGGCCTTCCTGTGTCCACAGCAGTAGATCCATCTCTGTGATGTGCAGGTCATCTGCCTCCGTCCAAGTTGCTAGCCATCAGCATTTACACTGAGTTTCTCATTTAGTCTTGAGATCTAGCGTGGCTGGTTGGCTTCATTTCACTTACTTTTTTGCCTTCCTTTATTGGTCGCTGAGGTCATTTGTTCATGGCCCAGAGCTCTGTGTTCTCAAACTTCTCATCACTCCACTATAACCTGTGTCTAGTTTATTAATCTTGGACCAACTACAGTGTTCACAACTTGCTAGCATCTTCAGGTATCCCAGGCTCTTCCTTACCTCCAAGCTCTAACACCTGCTCCCTCTTGATGCAGAACATTCTTATCCCTAACCCTTACTTTTCCTGCTGACTTCTTATTCCCTTCCACCTGGAAACCTTCTTGAGCTCCTTGAGGCTGGCACTCCCTACTTGCCCTATTGCATTCAGCAAGTAATATCATCGTCCCTCTTGTCCACCCAATTTAAGTTCCATTCAGCCAGGGAAAGTGGTTGCATCATTCATCACAGACTGTCAAGTGTAAAGCCTGGCATATAGTAGCCATTCAATACATATTTCATGAATAAATGAAAGAAAATCAAGTCAGACTGATATTTTACCCCATAAATTATTCCTTTTCTAGTGAGGGACATAGGTTAGGTCCACCTATGTCAAAGGTCAGAAGTCAAAAGTCTGCCGAACAACTACAAGTTACTAGCAAATTGCTTGGTAAGTCCTCATAGATCAATCTTCCAAATATTTACCTAGTTCTCTGCAGGACTTTCTTTGAAAAAATTTACCATTTCTGGGGTAACAAATTCTGCAAGGTTTTATCATCCTATGCAAAGTGAGTTCCTTCATTTGTTTTCACATTCTTCTTTTAAACCTAATGTCTTTAAACCTAAAAATATCTTCAGTAATATTTCTGAAATGTTTCTAACTTCTTTCTTCCAAATAAGATACAGAAAGCTTATTTCCACAGTGCAATGGAAGAAGAAAACGGAGACTAGGGAGCCAAAGCAGGACTAAAGTAGTAGCACTCACAGAAGGCGCATCAGACATACCTAGTTTACACATACAAACTCAGGCACCTGTGCACCACTGATGATCATGGATTATTGTCGCATTCTATCTAGTAGCCTCTCAGAGATTTTTGCCTTTGCTCAATCTACAACAACATGCAAATATGAGTGCAGAAAGGGGAATTATTAACACAGCTGGTCTGATCTTCTCATGCCGGTTTAAACCATCTCTTTAGTTTGTTTCTACAGCAGCAGCTGGGAGCAATACTTCTTTCAAATTATCACAAGATTTGAGGATATAATGTGATCCAAGGGCAAGCAGAACTAGCTACGGCAAGAGAAAAGCAACAGGAGTATAAACCAGCTCTAATCTGTTATAATCATACCAATTTTTAACTATGAATATTTTATAGAATATGTATTTGCATGTTGTAGGTATAGCTATATTTCATGTTTATTCCATTTTATATATTACATATGATTGTACATTTAAATATGTATATTGTATTTTTTAGAGATGAATATGTTTGGCATTTACTCTGTTAAAATATAAGCTGACTTTTCCCTGGGAAATTTTTCTTGACATTTCTGTAACAGATTTGTTTTCAAATATTTTTGAGGGAACTTGTTTTAAAAAAACATTTTTGCTCAGCTGAAGACAGAAAATCTCTGAAGATTCTATGTTTTAATTTTATAAACTGTTTAAAATTTTCCAAGGAAACCAAATAGCATTTTCCTCGATAAGCATTAGGAGATTCTCTGACAATACCCATCAGAGCATGGGCCCCAATATATTCCAATATACTTATTCCTGATTTAAGATGTTAATCCTTTACATCTTTCTTCTGAAGAGCTTTAAATTATACTCTTAAGCAGGGCTTATTACGATGAATTTCAAATAGATAAATTAATGTTTATATATTTAAAATGTCTCCCACAAATGTAGTTGCTTGTGTATGTGGCTCATGGCAGAATAGTGTGCGCTGAATGCTGAGAAACAATGTTACTGCAAGTTAGACTTAAGCTGAGTCAATCAGGCAAGTATCTCCAGCGCCATTTTTGCCTGAAAACAAACTTATCTCAAAAACAAAGCAACAACAACCACAAAAAAACATTGTTCTAGTTAGTATGGCTCTAGCTAGCTGCAGGATGTAAATTTAAGTGATAACAGGAAACAGGATGTATAGACCTAAATATTTAAAAACTGTAAACCATATCCCCTCGGTTTTCCCAACCCTGTTTCCTGCCCACCTTCTGAAAGATCATTCCCTTCCTTTTTTTGTTTGTTTGTTTTAAGATTTATTTATTTATTTTAGAGAGTATGGGCCTTGGGGTGGAGGGGGGGGTGTGCAAAGGGAGAGAGAGGGAGGGAGAGAGAGAGAAAGAGAGAGGAGCAGACTCCTGAGCTGAGTACCTCACGGCCCAGGGCTGGAACTCAGGACCCTGAGATCACCACCAGACCTGAGCTGATACTAAGATTTTGACACTCAACCAACTGAGGCACCCAGGTGCCCCTCCCTTCTTTTTTATTATAAAAAACAAGCCAATGTATCTTCCTTTCAAATGAAACTAATGAAGTTATGACCTGTTTGGGGGACTGATGTATAATTCTTTTTTGAAAAAGATTTTATTTACTGGGGAGCCTGGCTGGCTCAGTTGGTTAAGCATCCGCCTTCACCTCAGGTCCTGATCTGGGGTCCTGGGATCAATCCCTGCATGGGGCTCCCTGCTCAGGGGGGAATCTGTTTCTCCCTTTCCCTCTGCTCCTCCCCCTACTTATGCTCTCTCGCTTGTTCTCTCTCTCAAATAAATAAGATTTCATTTATTTATTTGAGAGAGAGAGAAAATGCGCAGGAGGAGGGGGAAGGCCAGAGGGAGAGGGAGAAGTAGATACCCTGCTGAGCAGGGAGCCCCATGCAGGGCTCCATCCCAGGCCCCTGGGATCAGGACCTGAGCCAAAGGCTGACACTTTATCAACTGAGCTACTCAGGCTCCCCCATATAATCACCTGGATACTTATTTTCTTTTCAGGTATCAGTAGGACCCTATTGAAACTGTATGGCTTTTTAGAAGTCAGAAGTAGAACAATTAAGTGTGCACAAGTTTAAGTCTCGAGCAGACAGCTCTTCAATTGAAACCCATTTCACGTTTCCTAGATGTGTGTTGCTCAGCAAGTTACAAAACCTCTGCGTGCTTCATTTTCCAAAGAAATAGGATGGTAATAATAACAATACTTTGGCTTAGGATTGTTGAGATAATTCAATAAAAACTCTGCATAGGCTTTTAGCACAGTGTCTGGCATAGCATAAGATCTCAATAAATGTTAGCCACTACTGCCACTGTTATTGCTATTAATTTTGTATTATAGCAAGTAAGCTCCTTTTATTTTTTTTTCTAGTATTGGCTGAGCACGTTGAGGTAATAGAACTTGACAGAGAAAAAAAACCACCAAATACCACCTTATATTCATACAGTAGGTTCTAGTTAACAGCTTTGCTCTAACCTGACCACATTTTGAGCCTTCTGAGGTTTTGCAAGCAAACTGAAGTCACAACATTTCATCAGTGAGGTTTCTTAGTTGCAAAGAAAAAAAAAAAACAAAACAAAAACAAAAAATAGATTCTGGCTGATAGAAGCAAAATAGGAATTTATTGAAAATGATACCGGGAAACTCAGAATTGCAGGGGAAGGCTGAGAACCAAGGGAAGCCAGGCAGGTGGGATTCAGGCTCACACCACACTTCAGCAGTCCCTGGCAAGAGCACAGGGACTCTAACCCTTGAACAGCTCCCCTCTAGCATGACCCTACCCGCATGTTCTCAGCGATACCCTTGCTGCCCCTGGAAATGAGCTATCGCTCATACCTCTGCTGCCGCTAGCAAGAATCACCGGTGTTCAACATTTTTTTTTTAGCTTTAGTAAACTTCCCTCATAGGTTCTACTCTTTTTCTGGGATACCAGACAACCATAAAATATGTCTTAAAATATGCAAGCCATTCAACTGTTCCCACACAACCCAAACCTTTAGCAACCGGTGTGACCAACAGTGACTGGCCAGACGCATGGCATTCCTGGAATCCCTGAATACTCCAGGGTGCCAAAGTACCTCTTATCCAGCAAAGAGACAGGAAAAGGTCAAGAACTTACTGTTTTGCTTTGAAAGACAGACATAAAATAAGCAGTTTTGTGGAAAACCCTAATAAACCCAAGAAAAAAGTCTGGGGGCTTAAGAGATATTTCACTTTCCTACATTTTGTTGTTATACTTTATGAAACTGTATTTAACTATGCTTCAAAAAATATGCTTGTGATGCAGAGAATAAATTTTTTCTTGTCTATTTAGAGAGTGACAGGCATCACCTAGTTGCTATGCTGAGTTCTACAATTCCAGCAACTGTCACTGGCTTTCTTCACTGAAAATAATCAATAGCTTTGACAGATAGAAAGGGGAGGATGTAGTGGCATATTTTGATGCATCTTGACAGCATGTTTTAGAGTGGCTGTCCCTGTCAATTTCTGCTCTTTGATTTTTTCCTAATCAAGACCCAAGGGAAAGTTCTTAGGTTCTCTAACACTGAAACTTCTCCAAACATAAAGGGCAATGGATACATAGGACTTGTCTAGTTTTTATCCACTGATGTATTTTATATTTTAACTCTTCATTTCAGCCTGGTTTAGTTTGAACAGAGTTATAAAATTTGCGAAGATTCTCCTGGACTTAGGTGCATGCTTCCTTGGCAATGAGAAAATGCTTGGATTGACAACTATGTGCCAAATATACTTCATTCTTGGCTCTTTTACATGAGTCTAAGTAATTTTAAAGCTTTATTAGTAGATACTAGGAAATATTAAAATTCTCGGGCCATAAGAGGGAGTTAAAGGACAAAGGGCATTTTCATCGTGATTCATTACACATACCCAAAATTTCCATCATTATGGCTACCTGAATAAGTACAAACATTCTTTATTAAACCCTGCTATCATATAAAAGACTTTTGTTTATACGGAGAAAGATGAGAGTCACATTGGCAACTTGTCTACACTTAAGCTACTCCCTCTCTTCCTGGCAAAAAAAATAATCTATTGTGCTAAATAATCTGAAATACCATCTTGTTAATAGGTAATTAATATGTGTAGCTAATGGGCCTCCTGAGACATTAAGCTAAAGCTACATACTATCATTTAAATGACTCACTTGGCTAAAGCAGTTGCCACATCAGGGGAAAGATCCCAAGTCTAGATCCATGGGCAGGTAGAACTTCCAAGACTAATATTATCCTCCAAATTGGGTCATCCTCCAAATTGGGACCCTCAAGCCACAGCAGGAACTCCTGCTTCTTTGAATTGTAAACATGGATTCAAGCCAATACAAAATACAAGACAAAGAACATGGAATGGCTTCCCAAGACCATGAGCAGTCACTTCTTCTAGCCTTTACGAAGATTGTATTGTCCAGCTAGGTTGATGTAGTACCTAACTTCCTTGTTTAACAACTCCTGATAACTTGTCTGACATCTCAAGAGTTTCTTAAAATATTCTTAAACCTTTAGCATCCCTTCCTGCCCCAGGCCTCATGAATAAAACATTTACCCAGTCAGCAGCTTTGGCAGAGAGGAAAAGCCAAGTTCCATCCATCAATGTCAAGAGCTGAATTACCCAGTGATCGGAGAGCCTTTAAGAACTCCGCTTCTTTATGACGATGTTGGTAAATAGCCCAATGCTGCCCACATCTGGGATCTTAGTAAGCATTCCTTTTCTAGCCTGGCAACATATCACCACTATGTGCAAATGATGAGTGGCCACGATGATCCCAGTGATTGTTCTGTTTTTTCCCATTTGCAATCTGTATTAGTGTCCTAGGGCTGACGTAACAAAGTACTGCAAACTAAGAAACTTACACAACAGGAATGTACTGTCTCACAGTACTAGGGCTAAAAGTCTGTAACCAAGGTACCAGCAGGGTTGATTCCTTCTAAAGGCCAGGAGGGAGAGTCTACTGCTCTCCTAGCTTTTGGTGATTTGCTGGCACTTGGCATTCCTTGACTTGCAGAAGCATCACCCTGATCTCTACATTCATTGTCACATGCATCCTCCTTGTGTTGTGCTTGCCACCTGTATAAATCTCTCCTTCTTATAAGATCATCAGTCAGAGCGCCATCCTCCTCCAATATGACCTCAGCTTAACTAATTACATCTGCCATGACCGGATTTCCAAGTAAGGTCACATTCGGAGGTGCTGGGGGGTGAAGGCTTCAACGTATGAATTTTGAGAGGACACAATTCAACTTGTAACACCATCTTTCCTCCCTTTCCCAAAGTGCTTTTTTTCTCAAAGTACATTTTTTTTCCTTCCTGTTGGTTGCAGAAATACCAACCAAACCTACCCATGGAAAACTAATGGATTTATTTAAGCCAAATAAAGTCTGGGCTTCATAGCAATCTGATTCACTTACCATTAGAATCAATTGAATATTATACTGTTTTGTGAGGCTAATGAGTAAAGCAATTTTGGTAGAAAATGTAAAGTCAATGCTATCGGCATTTTATAAGCAGGTTATTCTGAAACACTCTAAATTGAGAATCAAAAAAAAAAGGAAGTCAAACAAAAAGTTTATCACTTAAAATACCAAAGTCCACATGTGAATATGCAGAAAATATCATGTGTTTTCAAATTTCTGAAGAAGTATTACTTAAAACTAATAAATTGCCAGATTGGGATTGGCATGGTAAAAAGGGAAGTACTAACTTTCTAAATGAAAAGTCATAGGACACATAAAATTATTAATAATCCCATATGGTTTTACTAGCTACTACAAAGACAGTATCGTATTTTTCTACTCCTCATGGGCCAGGACCCCTCTAAATATGCAAGTACATACAAAAATAGGTCCTCAGGGAACACATAGAAAAAAAAAAAGTTTCCTAGCCTACCCAGAATAAACACACTTCTGGTAGCCTCTTCCAGGATACTAAGCTCACCACATATTTTTTTTCACACATCCACAAATATATACAAACATACACAATATATACAAAATATACAGTATATACAAAATATACAAATTTGAGATACATGATCATGAGCCTCAGTATATAAACACAAAAACAATACAATTCAGTCCAATGAAAAGAATGAAATTGAAGGGAAGAAAATGCTTAGCATCATACAAAATAACTGGCCACGGAGTTCATTTCTCTTAGGGTCATATTGCCTACGTTTATGTGTAGCCAGGAGCCACCGCATTATTCATGCCCTTCAATTCTCAGGCAATGAGCAGTCCTCTCTCTCTCTCTCTCTCTCTCTCTCTCTCACACACACACACACACAAGGATGGAGAGAGGTAGGGAAGGAGAGAGGTTTCTCTAAAAAGAATAACCAAATTCAAACCAATTACTTTGAATAGCCTTCCCTTCCATCATTTTCTTAATTTGACAAAGCTACTAGGAAAATAAAACCCTTCCACAAAGTAATTCCTTTCTATACCTGTTTACCCCAGATTCTATTAATGAAATATTTTAAGAATTTATATGATTAATTCTTCCCTGAAGACCCATCTGCAGACATCAGCATATAAACGTCACTTGAGCTTCTTCAAAGTAACTCTCTTCCCCCTCACCCAGTCCCACTCATGGTGCTATCATTGTAAATATTGAGAAGAAACTTTCGTGTGGCTGGTTTTGTTGTGTTCCATTAAAAGGAATCGAATCATCTTCAATAACATGTGTTTGTAGTTTTACAAAGCACTCTTTCAAGCACACTTGATTAATTCTATCCCTTTGAAAATTATGTTTGATATACACAACAGTGTCCACCTAAATACAATGTGCTTGGCTATTAGAGATGTATAATATAGAAGGCGGTACAGTCCATCTATTACTTGCAATAATCTTTGCCTTTCTATTTGCATGCTTTGTAGTTAGATTGCTATTTTGCCTCTGGGAAGCCAAAAAGAACAACGACTAAGACTAATCTTAGTAGTATGTTCGGGGACTATTTCCTTGCTTGGCTGGGGTTTCATTTCCAGGTAACTTTTCTCGTAAGTAGGGAACTTTCTCACAAGGACCTTCCAGTTTGCACCATCTTTAACACTGTGACATTTTTATGTGCCTGTCTTAATGCATCATTGATTTCGTCACCACATGATTTCCTTAGGAAGCAACAGTTGCAGCCCCATTTCTGAGTGACCTACTAAAAATTTAAAAAATTTTAATTGTTTAAGTCCTATGTTCCAAGGATTACTCTTATTATTGGTCTACAGGAGATGGTACAATAGGGGTTTTGCTGGGTCTTCTTACTAGTCCCAAATGCTTACTGCTTCCCCTTCTCTAAGAGCTGGACCAAGCTTCTGGAGATCACAGAGTTCTAAATACAGGCCATTAGCCAACATCAATGTGATCTGTGGCCTGTTGCATGTGCCAGAGGGGAAGTAGTTCTCCATAGCAAGCTCTTGTAAATTCTCAGAGGAGGCATATGAGAAAGTGTGCACCCATCCCTGGTTCAAAGGCACCGATGCCCTGAACTTGAATGATGTATTCAAGCAAGGTGAGCACTGGAAGTTCTGCTCAGAAAAGGGGAAAAGCCTTGCCCACATTCCTGGAGAGACTTCTTTAAGTTCTAAATTGGGAAAGAATTCTGAAGACAAAGATAATAACAAATATTAACACAGAGAAGCTTCCACAGTTCATTAGTAACCACAATCAGAGCATGTCCATCCCTGAAACATAAGTATCTTTAATAAAAGCTAAATATGTTATTTTCAACTTCTCCCAGCTTCATTCTGAGACCGGGGAAACAGGCCTACTGTTACAGTTGAGAAAATGTAGTCTGAGTTGGCAAATGGGGTAAGAAAGCATCCTGGTGAATGTGCCCGGGTAGTGACTAGGGTAAAGGAATGTCACTATCAGTCACCATCACTGTCACATCGCTCAAAGTCCTGTGCATGAGAAACTACAGAAAAGCCTAGCTCTTTCCCACCTCTGTGGCTTTGCTTCTGCTGTTTCTGGTGCTCCAAACACTACTTGTCTGGGTTTCACAGGCCTGGGTCCTCAGGCCTCAAATTTCAAGTCAAATGTCAGCTCCTTAAAAGGGCCTTTTCCTCACCACCAGTAACTTATCTCCACTATTGCCTGTCCCAGCAACCCTGTCTTCATCCCTCATTGATGTCATCACATCCCCTGCTTGCCTTACATGTAATCAGCTTTTACCTTGGGCCAAATGCCCCTGAGAGAGACTGTATCTTGATTTCACCAAGACAATGCCTAGCACAAACCAGGTGCCCAAGAATGGTTGGCTGAGTGATATGTTCTAGACAGCACTATCCAATAGAACTTTCTGGAATGATGGAAATGTTCTGTATTATTCTCTTCTCCATATGGTAGCCACTAGGCACATGGGTCTATTGAGCACTTGAACTATGGCTAGTATGAATGAGGAACTAAATTTTTAACACTATTTAGTATAATTTTAATCAGTTTAGGTTTACATTTAAATCGCCTAATGTAGCTATTGGCTGCCATAGCGGGGAGTGTAGTTTTAGGACAACCTGGTCAGTCCTCAAAGAGGCACACAACTATTCCCAAAGAGCTCATCTGACTTGAAGAGAAGGAGCTACCCTGAGTCTGGTTTTCTCATGAGCAATTCAGCCACACCTATGCAACCTGGAAATTATTATTAACCTTCATAATATTTTTCCTGGTTACAGGATATGGTATATATTATGAAAACAGATAATTTGGGCCAAATTTGTAATAAAATAGTTTAATATTTTTTTAAATTTTTTAAATTTATGCATACACAGAAAACTCAAATATCTTTAAAATGAATAGCTTAAGCTAATTCCTTAGAATCTATTCAAGTAAAATAACAGAATGAACTAGAATAGGGGCCTTATTGATTCAATTAGCTGTGGCCTTGAAGGGCAGAGGCTGTGTCTGCCAGTTCTATGTTCGTCTCCAGAGGCCTGACACAGTGCCGGCATGGAGAAGTCACTCAGCAAATATTTTGTGTTGTTTTTTTTTTTCAGCAAATATTTTTTGAATGCATAAATCAATTGTAGCACATCATTTTCTTCAGTTACTCAGATTTATTTATTTTTCCCCTTTTCTTTTTCCATTTATTGTACCTAATTGATCAACTGAAGAAGTAAAAGCAGATGGATGGGGAAAGGTAAGTTGTAGAATAAAAGGACTTCTCTGTATACTCAGGTGTCTCAAAGTGGTCCAAGTGATGCGTCAGTATCAAGAGGCCAGGAGAGCCACAGACCAGCAAGGTTCAGCCTGGAGTGAGGTCACCGAAGGTCCCACTGGCCAGTGTCACTTTCACCCACAAGAATAGCCACTGGCAAAAAAAAAAAGAAGAAGAAGAAGAAGAATAGCCACTGGCTGGCTCTGAAGGTCTGTTCTTAAAACATTATCATGGGATGCCAAGGAAGAGAAAAATAGAACAGGATGTCATTGGCAAATAAGAAACCAAGAGTGTTCTTTATCAGTCTGATCTGAATTCAGTTGCTCTTGAGGTTTGCAGTTCTCTCTCAAAAAACACAGATCCTACCAGCTCCTGTCACTTGTACAGCAAAGAATCACACCACTCTCCTCTTCTCTTTCCTTTAGGCTGGTATCTTGCAAATGGATCCAGATATAGTTTGTTCTTCTCATTTGAAAGTGGCAGCTCTAGCAAATCATTTCCACAAGAATTAATAATCACCCTTTTCTGTATCCCTCTCTCTCCCCCCTCCCTCCTCTTCCTTCCCTTCCTATTCCTCTCTTTCTGATATAGTGAATCACAGTCAGAATTTCCTCTTTTTGATCTAGTTAGAAAAATAGGCTCATTGCCTCAATATTGACAGCAGCTGCAGCTGGATAGCCCCAGGCCAGAAATCCTTTGTCTGAAACAAACAAACAAAAATTCTGCCTCTCCCCATTTCCCCAGTGAAGCCTGTCACCTGCCTCTCAAGTGGGAATCTAACCCATAGGCATTTACATCACGAGGTTTGTTTATGTAAGTTATAGCAAAAGGCAAAATGAGCATGGTTCTCTGGCTACAGGGCAGATTTCCCAGTGACTAATTTGTTAGGGATGACATTTCTGTTAATGCCCTTGTATTAAAACTGAAACCCATATTTTCATTTCACCATATCACTGTGCCATATCACCATAATTTCATTGTGCCACTTAGTAAGAGAGAGCCATCAGGAATCATTACTGAAAAGACATATAGAACTTTATGTGACTAAGTTATATATTGACTTCTGGCTAGTGTTTCAAAACAGTTTCATCATATCAGAGAGAGAAAAAGAAAGAAAAGGAGAAAGAGAAACAAACATTTGGACTCTGAGTAGGAAGTCGTGGAAAACAGTAACAATAAATATTTTTGTTCTCTATTTGCAATTTATCATCCATTCCATTATGCATGGTGTGGAGCACCATTTTTCTTTAAATGGGTTTGATATGAAATATCTTGTTCTACTAGGTCAGATATTACTAGGTCCCAATTAACTCAGAAACCAGCTGTGCCTGAGAAAGATGTTTGGAAAAATAGATGTTAACGTTGAGGCTCTCTTTCTGCTAAGTGACAAACCTCCACAAGAAACAAAGTAATGTTTAATCCAATCTCTTTGGTAACCAGGATGGGATGTCAAAGTGTTTGTGACACCACACCCAGGAAAATACTAACTTCTAATGTGACAAGACAGTAGTGAAGATCATATGCAGAAATTCTTTGCCTGTTATGGTTAATCATAAACTGAAGAAAGAGAACACATGCCAGCTTTCAGTCATATGTTAAACACTCATTTATAGAGAACAGTATGCATAAGAAACACCTGTCTTCATACACTGATTTTCAGAGAAGATAGTGGGAGCTATCGTCTTAAAATGCAGCAATCAACAATTTCCCTTTTACAAAGTAAGGGCCTTCTCCAACACCACGGACATCACTTTCTCCTAGCCTTGACTGCAATTTTACAAGAATTTACAAATCCTTCAGAAGCTTTTGGTTAAAAATGAGAAATTCTTTGCATAGCAGAAGGTGGTTTTCTCTCTTCCTAATTCTCTGACCCAGCAAAAATTACTGTCAACTATCGGCCCAGTTGAGGGATATTGATTCTCCTGTTGCCATGGGAACACATTAGGTGTGAGGTCTGTGTGTCTTATACTCAGTGCCTAATCTGTTCCTCCTGGCTTTTGGATTTTGACTCTTTCTAAGCCTTAATTAGTTTATTTGATGGGACCCGCACATTTTATTTTTATACTAAGTAGCTATTGAAAACATAGTCATCCAGAGAACAGATCACAGAGGTAAAAATCGGTGTACTGTCAGGCCGACCAGAGATGACAAAGAGTGAGAGTAAAGTGGGAGGCACAGGCTCCGCTCGCTGCTCCTCAGATATTGGGGAAAATCAAAACAGTTTTTGCCATCTGTCACATAGCACACTGTGAAAATTAGGGAGCTGTTCGTTTTGACATTTGAGGAACATTCTGCCACTGTGATTAGATCACAATAATATTACCTAGTCACTAAAGGTTTGGATCAATGCTCTTTAATATTTTTCTTCTCGGAGAATCTCTGCCTTAACTTATTTTTCAGTGGGAACATCTGCTAAGCAACTCACTTAGAGATAAATATTTCACACAGATAAAACACTTAGGATGGGAATTACAGTACAGCTGATGACTTAGTGAAGTTTAGAGAGTTAACCATAAAAGAAAATAAGGGGGAAAAATTTCACAAAGGATTACTATCCCAGAACAAAATGTTACTCCAGAGCAACAATTCTCAAAGTGTGGTCCACAGAGCCCCAGAGGAAGGAGAAAATGAGGTCCAATGAGCCTTGTAGGAAAGCCACTATGTCAAAACTATTATTGTGATAAACCTAAGACATAGCATTTTTCACCCTTTGACCTTTACACCAGTAATGCAAAAGTAATCGTAAGAAAACGAAGAGGTTTAGCATGAATCAAGGCAATCTCTCTCACCAACACTCCTTCCCCCCAACTCTTCCCAGCACAGTGGCATGCAGAAAATTTTTCAAAAGGTACTTGATAAGGGAGTTAAAAAGTGTTGAACCCTATTAAATCTTGACTGTTTCAGTACACATCTTTTTACTATTCTGTATGACAAAATAGGAAAGTTGCATAACCCACTTTTGTTGCCAACTGAAGTAGGATGGTTGTCTCAAGGAAAAGCACTTATATGATTGAGCAGAGAGCTGGACTAACCACTTTTTTAATGGAACACAGAAAGAACAATGGACACACAATGGTACTGATACTTGGGTATTTGGCAGACATTTTTTTCTAAATTGAAGACAATGAAACTGTAATGGAAACTTATAGTATCTGTTGCCAATGCTGAAACTTTAAGCTTTCAAGCAAAATTAAGTTTTTTTTGAAAAATTTTATCTGTAAGCTTAAAAGCTTCCCAGTTCATAAAGATTTTTCTGATGAGGTGGATTGTGATATTAATGAAATTTTTCTATATTATACAGTGAAATGTGTCAACATTTGGCAGAACTGCACCAATATTTTCCAAATAATCAATGCATGATGTTACAAAATCTTTCATAAGTAAAAGACCCTTTCAAAGTAAAAGACCAATTGATTTTAATTTTACAGAATATAAAGCATTAATTCATATGGGTTCAGATTTCATACTGCAAATAGCTTTGGAAAAACTACCACTTGTCAAGTTTAGGTGTATTATCAAAGAAGAATACCCATAATTTCTAAAAGAGGACATTAAATTATTCATCTCTTTTACAGCTACCCATCTGTGTGAGACCAGATTTTCTTCATATACTTCAACCTTCGTGAACCTATCACAACAAATTGAATCCAACTGGCAGATAAAAGAATGTCCTCTGTTAAGCCATACTAAAACAATTTGCAAAATTGTAAAACAATGTCACTCTTCTCATCAATTTCTTTTTGTTTTGGAAAACACAGCTATTGTTCGTTTGAAAAATGTAGTTATTATGTAAATGTTTATTATCTTAAAAATAAATGCATATATAAGTTTAAGATTTCTTACCTCTAATTTTTAATATAGTAAATATTTAACCAAAGTCCTTGGAGTTTTTAGTAATTTGTAAGTGTAAGGGATATGAGACCACAGAATTTGAGAACCATTATTCCACAGAGGCCTAATGGGGGAACTGTCCAAGGTACTGGGAACACAAATCAAGGACCTAGGGCACACAGGAGGGTAGGTTCTTAGAAATCAGGCATCAACCATCTAGGCAACAATTAAATAACTGCTTCATGGTCAGAATCTAACTTCTTATCACCAAAATATAGATAATAAAATTCCAGAACAAGGAAAAGACAGACCACGTTTGGCCCCAAGATATGATTCTATTTTCTTGGTAAGACATATTTCTCTTTCTTTTTTCATCCTCCCCTAAATTAGCAACATCCCATTCTACATTAACATAAGCAAAATGTTCTGGGATCACCAGCGAGTCTATAATACCAGTTATTATTTATAAAAACAGAAAGCAGGACAAGAAGTGACGTTTCATCTTTTAACAAACACCGTTCTCAATATGTATAAGTAACAGTAACATTCTGCTGCTGATGCATCTTATGCTATTTAAATAGAAATCACAAAGCCAAATATCACTAGTGCATGGCCAATGGTAAACTAGGGAATATGATACCATGTTTCTGACAGTGATTGGCATCTTGGACCAAAGTAATCATTCTAGACCATCAGATTAAGACCCAGATCACACTAATATCAGAAAAATTTTGAGAGGCAATACATCTTGCAACACTTAGTAGAATTCAATGATTCAAACCTTCAAAAGCATAAAATATTATCCCATAAGCAGAACATTCATCATCCTGGGAATGAGTGAAACCAAGTAAGTCGAAATGAGGACTCTGCTCCTCATGTATGTTTTTCAGAATAAATCAAATAGTAACCATTCTTTAGCATGGACTATTTGGTAGCCTACATCCAATCTTTGAGGGACTGGGTTCTTGGTTTCCCATTAGTAAATGTAAAGAAATATCACTTATTTACCTGAGTCCAACACCATCCAAGCAGCTTGACAACTGGATCTGCCATCTCGTCTTTCATCAAAGAACTAGGAAATATAATAAAACAATTATCAAAATCCAGCCTGGAACCGGAACCCTTCTATGCTTCCCCACATATTTTGCTTCCTCACTTTGAAATGAGTGGCAGCTTCAGGAAAAGGAGACATGAGGGACGAGGCCACATATCATTCTCCAGAAATTGCCCTCTGGAGCTCACCTCCAGATTTCACCTCCTAATTTCAGTTAGGAAAACCAGCAAACCAGCTTTTCTTTGCTTCCACACCCCACCCAACCTCACCAACAGGTTCAAAACAGGTTCAAAAACACTGATGCTGATTTTATAATGACATACTATTTTTTTTTAGACTACAAGTCAATTTTATTATACAAAATTAAGACTTCCACATTTCTAAGTCTACTGAGGCTAAAAATAGCAGCAAAAAAAATCTCTGAAGATTATTTTCAATTCTTCACAAAAAAAATGTTAAATGTTTATTCCCCCACCTCCAAAATTAGCGAAGTGACATGACCAATGTTTTAGTAGTAACTATTATAAAAAAAGAAACCCACACTGAATCTTTAAAAGGAGTATATCCAAAAATAATTTCTTGTCTTGAGGATCTTCATGGTAATGTGACCCTAAGTCCCTTGGAAAATTTAGCCAGTCCACCTGGCATCTCTGGCCCACTCACCATTTTCAAATTCAATAAAAGCAGTATCATGTTTCCCAAGTATGAAATCTATTTCTTTGAAACCAGAGAATTTAGCAGCTCATAGCATCATCCCATGAGTCACCTCTGGTAAGTTATTAAGGAATAAAATACACTTTGGGGGATAATGGTGAGGATCTGGTGTTGGATTTCTTTGGGTCTTAGCTGAGTCTGGGGCTCCATGACCAGGCCCTTTTTTGTAGCAACAACAGTCTGTTCCATTTTTCTGGCCTCTTTCTTTTGTTTGTCACCAAAAAAACTACTCATTTTAGATATGTCAGAATCTGTTTTTGCACACGGCATTTGCATTGGTTTATCACAAGATAGAAATTCTTTGAACTTTCTTAAGGTATTTCCTCATGAGACTAGTTTTTGTTTTTTTTTTAAATAAAATAAGCCTTCACTCTCTTCTTCATAGCTAAAAACTAAGGGAAAAAGGTACATGAGGCTCTCTTACAATTTTTTTTTATGTTGCCAATATAAATTTTATGATTTAGTCTGATATCCCTGTTTTGGGTTAAATATAATAAGCAAAATAAGACAAACAAGCTCTTAAAGAATCAACTCCAGCCAAGGCTATCCTTAATAGTTTCCTTATTAGTATCAATTAAGTCATCGCCCCAATAGGTCAACAATTTTATTGTTTCATAATTAAACCAACATAACCACACCACACTGTCAATTGTTAGCCCCTCTTCACTAGAGGATTAAATTTTTCTAAAGCTTTGGTGCTAAACAACCAAGAAGAATTTTAAAACACAGTTTTTCTTTTCCAGCAAATAGACAATGGACTCCACATGGTCTTCACTAAAAACAAAAATTAAAAACAAATTATGCTTAATTTATATTTCTTAATATTTCCCCTTAATTTCATTCCTCTTCATGTTGCCTTCGGTCTTATAAAATTATTATTCACAGAAAACAAAATCCCTCCTGGACTCTTCACTTTCCTGCTTTCTCACTTCAGGATTTAAAATATGCAAGGAACTTTATTATCAGGGAAGAAGATATAATTATGCCTCTCAACTTATAGGAGGGACAGTTGTGATGGGCTTGCCACAGGGAGATTCCATTACACTCAGATTTCGCATTGAATGCCTTTGTAATAAAGCTAGAAGTATCCCTGTTTCAGGAATAGACATCAAACTCAAGGAGAAGAAGGACAGTTGTTTTGATGCACCCCGTTTACAGTAATCGGTAACAAAGATTAGCACTCAACATACTCTTTACATAGGGGCTACTTGTCCTCATGACTGCTGTCTTTTTATTATTGTGGTAAAATATACAGAAGGTAGAGTTTACCATTTTAAAGTGAACAATTCTGTGGCATTAATACATTCACAATACTATGCCATCATCAGCATGATCTAATTCCAGGAGTTTCTCATCACCCCAACAGGAAACCCTATACCCATTATACCTATAATATTTTAAACCATAGACTGGATGCTTGGTTTGGGATCAGAATTTCCTTATCTCTTCCTTTCTATCTCTGGTAGACGATTATATTTGAGAACATGAGCTCTGAAATCTAATTGCCTGTATTTAAATTCTGTTCCTGGTGCCTACTCATTTTGTCTGAGCTTTGTTGTCCTCAACTGTGAAATGGGAGCAGTCATAAAATCTCTTACAAGGTTCTGAGGAATAAACAGAGCATATACAACCCGCTCAGTTCAGAATCTGACAAGCATTAAGAACTCAATTTTTGCTTGACATATTTATTAATTTATATGTTTCATCACAATGTTCCATGTACCAGGCACCATTCTAAATGCTGTATAAATAGGAACAACTTTAAAATCCTTAATAATCCCAAGAGGCAATCACTATAACCAACTCCATTTTGCAGATAAGGAAACTCAAGCACAGAGAAGTTAAGTAACTTGCCCAATGTCCTACAGCTTTTAAGTTGAAGAGCCAGGATTCAGACTGCCAGAGGCCATGTTCTTAACTACAATGCCATACTGCTTCTACATTATTAATTCCACATATTATACTTACCCCAAATGCATATGGTTACTCTTTCCTTACCATTCTCTGTCTACTTCCTGGAATAATTTAATGTTGCCAAAAATAGAGGCCATCCATATTTCTGCCTTCTTTACACATCATCTTAAAGTGTTACTGTGTATTCTTGCCTTTTATCTTTCATTAAATGTGTGATTTTTAGACTAGTGAGTCAGGTATTTATATCAAATACATTTGGGTGAATAATTTTTTTTGCCATACCATCACTGAGCACAAGAGGAAACAAAACTGTATGTCTAGTCTCTAGTCTGACACCAAAATTATGGGTCTATGGGGCATCCTGCAGCCCTAGGGCACAGTGCAGGGAATACTCCTCTACTTAATCCCAGCAGAGGGGGAAGAGAGATTATGGGAAAACCAGCACATCACTTTCAGAAGTCCAAATTCTACAGATAGAAAGTGAAGGGAATCAACATCACCTAAGCACATGTACATGCCAGTGTGTGAATGAGATGCCAGTCTAACAAATACAACTTCCAGTTACCATAAATTATTAGCAGAGATCTGCATATTTAAACAAAGCAAGCTTACTGGAAATCCAGGGCAAGATGCTTCATTACATGATTAAAGAAAAAAAAAAGTACAGGTTCTGATAAAATAAATTTCCCTTGAGGCACAATTGTTTTTCTTTGTACCTTCAGAAGGATGAAAGGGTTTCATATTACTTGGAGGTATGTCAAATTCAATTTCTTTCCTTTTTTCTCTTTTTCTTTAATTACAAAAGTAATATATGCTCATTGTAAGGAGTTCAAACAATATAGCAGTAAGTAGAGTAAAATAAAGTTTCCCTCTTACCATCGCCATCTTCCAACCCTAGTCCTCAGAGGCAACCATTGCCATTACTTTAGAATAAAACCTTCAGATACCTTTCCTATTTTTTTGCACATATATAAGCATATATGGGTATGCAAATGCAGGGATCTACATAGTCAAATACACAAAAATCTAACTTTTGTATTTATCAGCCATGGGAAAAAGCATAAAAAAGACAAGATAGATTGCAGCAGAAGTTGAAGACATACTGGATCCCCATTAAGAGCTGCTGACACCCAGAAAATAACATCAAATTGAAAAGAATTACAGAGACAAGGTTAAAATGAATAGATCTTTTAGCTGAGAACATAAAGCATCATTCAATAAACAATGTATGTCTAACTCCAAACTGTGGCAAATTTAGTTTGATTGGTTATACAACCACTCCTCCTCATCAGAATCAGGTCAATAGTACCATCAGCTTTGAAGATTTATGTTAGGTGATGCTTCGGAATAGAAAAAAAATTACTGCATATACTCATCACTATTCACATTCTTGCTGATTTGACATTCTCCCCAACAGCCTTGCTAATGCACTGCTCTCTTGCTCAAAATATCCTTCCCCATCCCTTCATCTATCCTACCATCTACCTAAAGTTTATTTGTGTTTCACACAACAGATTATTTCCTTCCACTCCGGAAAGACTTTCTTCATCACTCTGACCCAAAGAGATTGCTTTGTCTTCTGAACTCCACATGTTGGGGTATGACACTTTGTGATTAACCATTTTATGTGCTGGTTTGATTATGTCCCTAACTAGACCATATGCTTCTGGGTAAGGGTATCTCGAGCTTGTCCAGGTTGTCTGCATGATACACCTACTAATAAAAGAATTTTTGATAAGAAATTTATTTCAGTTGCTGTGGACTGTAATCAGATATTGACCAGTGTTCATGGTTTAAATCTCAAGAAATCAAAGGTGATTTCCCCAAAGCTTTTAAGTTCTGGATTCTAGGATAAAGAATGTTAACACACTACCTGGGATTTCTTAACTCAGGACTCCTGGATAGACTCCAAAGCATCACTAAGGCCTCTGAAATTATGAGCAACACTGGGGAAGTGTGTCCATGGGTATCAAGGATGGGTAGGAGGAGAAAGCCTATGGCTTTCAACAGATGCTCCACAGAACCTGTGTCTCAAAAGGGTTAAGAAACATTATTTAGGTCACACAGCAGATACAAAGTATTTGCGGAGAAGGTGGTGGCATTTGTGTGGCAGTGTAGAGCTTGGATAACACAAGGACTTTACCTCTTTCCATAGATGAAAGAGTTGGTAGGAGCACTTGTTTCCACCCCTCCATTTCAACCAGATGCTCAAATGTTTAACATTAATAAACTATCCACCTTTTGATATTTTTCAATGAGTTGAAAAATAGCCAGTCATGACCATAAACTCCCTTTGTGGCAGGAGATTGCAGCAGGGAGGGTTATAATGAGAAAAATGCCTCAGGCCAGAGAGGGTTTACATAAAAATGAGGACTGAACTTTAATATGCTTTCAAACCTCAGTACACCACTCCACATTCAGTTAAACACATGCATGCAATACTGCGAATTTCTCTTTCTACTGGTATGTGCTTATGCATAACTGGTATGAATGATCCTTATAATAAAACACGGTTCTGAGAACCCATGTATAACTCTTCAACTCCTTAGAGGATATTAGTAAGAATGATTCTAGAGTATAATACTCAAGCCAAAAAGAAGTCTGGTGAGTAGAGCTCATTATTTCTGAAACTTGTCATGCCCCGCAATAGAAAAAAAAAACAAAACACGTCATTTGCTCTGACTTAAATTAGAGCTGGTTTCCCACTGAGTAGTGTGTTGAATCTTTGGCAGAATAACAGATGATGCCTTAGACAATTACACATCCATCTTGGGATGAGACTGAACCCAGCAGTATTTAGACATATCTCGATTTCAAATGATGGAAGCAATTACCCCTTTACGAGACTGGAAGCAGTCTGTATTTCCTGGGAATCAGGACATCTGGGTTTTGGTCCTGAGCCATTAATAGGTGTGTGACCTTGGACAAATCAGTTAATCCAATTTCCTCATATGTAAAATCAGGGGGTTGGATTCTGACTCCTCTCTGCTCCCTACTAAAGCTTAGGTATCACTTAAAAGGCAGTGAAAGGGTTAGATTTTTGACAAGAAGAAAACATGAGGAAAGAGATTTATCTTGCTTTAAGAAATGAATTCTTGAGAACTCGTGTTGGATTACGAATCTGTAAAATGAATCTTATTGTTTTATTAGCTATATAAATACACTGTTTTAGATAATTTACTAACACTCAAATTTCAGTTTTCCTGATCCCAATCTCTCTCTGGAGGTGAATACTATTTAAATATCTAAGTATGGTGGAGTCGACATCTAAAAGATGTTTTGTGTTTGCTCATTTTGGATAGTCATACATCAAGGTTTCTGAAGTTCTATACACCCGGGGCTGAAAATCTCTTTAAAGATTGTTTCTGTTCACTTAACAACTCTGATTTGCTCAGTTACCACAGGATAATATAAGGCCATGTACTGGAAAGCAGGGAGGTCCCGGTGAATTTGGTCTTAAAAATTCGGATTTTTAATGTGTGTAGTCCTGTCATACTGAACTGATGTCTAAGAAGATAATTTATCTCCTTTAGTAACAGTATTGCAAAGGAAAGCAAAAGACATGTACATATGCCTCTCACTTGAGAAAATTTTCTTCCAGAGCTAAGGAGAAAAAGGCATGGAATAGGCTCAAGGAATGTCTGATGCTCTTCAGAAGAATGAGAACAATGTCAGCTGGGCAATGGTTTCTTTCCAAAGATTTAAGGTTCACTAGTGTCAGTCACCGGGAAGTAAAAATAGCTGAGAACATGGATCAAAGGTTTCTTGCACTCAACAACTCAATTTTGGAGGCAAGTGAGCAAGATTACCTCTGAAATACATTGTTGAAATAAAGGAGCTTCTTAGTTTGAAAAATATACAAATAGCTACTTCTCTGCCTAAAAACTTCCGTCATGCCAGGCTGTCTTTCTGTATCTTTTCTTTGCAATGAATTACCCAGGAACCATAAATTTTCCCTCAGGATACATTTAGTCAATCACTCGTGATAATGCAGCTGAATTTTCTATCTGGGAAATGCTTACCCTCCTTAAGTAGAGAAAATATAATCATATGTTAAATCAATAAAATTAGATGGTTGATGATTCAAATAACTCCACATTAACATTCACCTGCAATGCCTCAACATCGTTCATTCAATGAAGTTATGAGGGCCTGTTATGTACTAGCTGCCCTAGCTGGTGATGAGGATACACGGAAGGTAAAACACAACATTCAGTATCACAGTAACAGAAAGTAAGCCATTTAAAGCAAGAATGTTTATTTTCTCTAGTGAAACTATGACTCCCAAAGTTTAAGAGGAGAGGCTGCCTTCAACTCAACGTTTGTGTCCTCATCCATAAAATTGGGAAAATACTACCTATCTTACAGTTTGTGAGGATTACAATGGGATAAATTATGTTGGATCCTGCATTTGCTGGCTCGAGCTGCTAAAACAAAATACCACAGGCAGGGTAGCATACCACAGAAATTTCTGCTCTCATGGTCCTGGAGGCTGGAAGCCCAAGATCAAGGTGCCAGGAGAGTTGGTGTCCGGTTAGACCTAACTTCCTAGCTTGCTGATAGCTGCTTTCTTAGTGTGCCTCACCCTCTAGATCTCTGCTATCTCTTCTTATTAGGACACCAGTCCTATTGGATTAGAGCCCCACCCTTATGACCTCATTTAACCTTAATTTCGTCCCTAAAATCGCTACCTCCAAACACAATCATATTGGGGGTTAGGGCTTCAACATGAATTTTAGGGTAACGCAATTCAGTTTATAACAGATCCTTAACACAGTTCCTGGCACATTAGTTAACATTCTTTGAGGGCTCACTACAATTGCCACAGTTATTTTTATAATAGGAGTTAATGAGTATTTTTATTTTTATAATAGGAGTTCTGAGTATTTTCCCCCATAAACTCAAGACAGCTTGGAAAGATTGTGTAATTATAAAAGTAAAAAGGAAACTAACCATGAAATCTTTCTCAAAGACCCCTGTACCCTCACCACCTCCTCCTAAAGGGGATTATTTTCCGTAGGTTACAACTCAGTATCTGTGGATTGGGGTCCCTACGGACACATGGCCCTGTTTCTGATATTGGTAGTGAGTATGAGACACTTTGGGATCAGCTTCTCAGTCTCACAGTGGCTGCCCAAACCCCGCTAATCATCTTCCAATCGGTTCATCCCAGGCCTATACAAGGCACTGCAGTCTGCCTACCCACTGTAATACAACACAGCTGTTCCACTCTAGAAATCAGGGTCCAATCTGCACACAGGAGCCATTAAAATATTTCTCTTTGCTTTAGTGAATGGGCTTTAGAAGCAGTACACTTTCCGAAATGAACCTCCACAATATCCACTGTGACTCTCCTTTTGGCACAGGGAGAAAAACTATCACTTCAGGAAATCGTGACCATTTGGCCGAGCCTCTGTGCATGGGCCTCCAATGTGATCCTCTTTGTGTAAATCTCAGAGACACAAGCTGGTAAGAAATGGAAGCTGTTTTGTCATCCTTTGAGGATGACCAAAACAAAACAAAAAAATTCTACCTGTTCCGAAGAGCTAATTTGCAATGCAAATACTACATTAAAATCAATATTTTATATGCTAACTTGCCTTCTCAAAAACAAGTGCCTGCTGAGAGTTTGGGAGAATTTATTTACAGGTTAAGACCGTGGAGTTGGAGACCCTTAACACTAATGCTAGTTTTTCTGGTCCCAGACAGGTAAACCTAGGGTAGAAGAATTACCAAGGGATGAACATAGAGATGTGAAGAATAAATGCAAGTAACTTAACAGCCAGTGAACTTCTTACTCAAATTGGGCAAGCATCTACTGGTACTTGAGCCACTCTAATGATAGGATCTTCCCAAAGTAAAATATATTTCAATAAGAGCTATTTTTATTTTGGCTCAAGATAAAAAACAAAACAAAAAGTAAAAACTAAAAAACCTCTAATGGTTGATATTCCAACCCTACAAATGACACACATCCAAAAAACTCTCTTTCTTCGTTTCACCTGCCCCCACCCTAACCTAAAAGATCTTCCTCTCTTAACTATGCAAAATTTTTCCTTACTGGTATGCCTGTTTATATTCTTTCCCTTCTCCCAATCCAATCTTTTTTATTTCTTTTAATTATGGTAAAAGATATCTAACATAAAATCCATCACTGCCACCACTGTACCGTGTACAATCCACTGTGATTACGCGCATTCGCGACATTATGCAAGCGTCACCACTATCCATCTCCAAAACTTTAATCAAACCAAACTGAAATTCTGTAACCATTAAATAACAACTTCTCCTAGCCCCTGGAAATATCTGTGCTACTTTTTGTCTCTATGAATTTGCCTATTGTAGATATTTCACATAAGTAGGATTATGCAATATTTATCCTTTTGTGTCTGCCTTATTCCATTTAGCATGTCTTCAAGGTTCATCCATGTTGTAGCCTGTGTTAGAATTTCCCCCTTTTTAAAGGCTGAATAATATTTCACTGTGTGTACATACACAAATTTTTAATTCATATATATACATATACATGTATATGTATATACACACATACACAAACTTTTTTGTTCATTTTTTGATGGACACTGGGGTTGTTTGTATCTTTCATCTATTGTGAATAATCCTGCTATGAACACTGATCTACAAGTATCTGAGTCTCTGCTTTAAATTCTTTGGGGTATAGATCTACAAGCAGAGTTGCTGAATCATATTGTAATTCTGTTTAATTTTTTGAGGAACCTCCATCGTGTTTTCCAAAGCAGCTGCACTATTTTAAATTCCCACCAGCAATATACAAGGGTCCCAATTTCTCCACATCCTGTTTTCTATTTTTTTTATAATAATCTTCCTAACAGATGTGAAATAGTATCTCATTGTGGATTTGATTTGCATTTCCCTAATGAATAGTGACATTTTCTTTTCATCTTTTCATGTGCTTGTTGACCACTTATATGTCTTCACTGGAGAAATGTCTATTCAAGTACTTTGCCCATTTTTAAATTGGGCTTATTTGGGTTTTGTTGTTGTTGAGTTAGAGTTTTTAATATATTCTAGATATTAATCCCATATCAGTTTATATATGTTTTACAGACATTTTCTCATTTTGTGGGCTCCCTTTCCACTCATAGTAGTGTTCTTGGTTGCCCAGATGTTTTTGGTTGTTTTTTTTTTTAATAAGATTTATTTATTTGAGAGAGAAAGAGAGCACACAAGCGGGAAGGGGAGGGGATGAGGGAGAGAAAAACTCTCAAGCAGACTCCCGCTGAGCACAGAGCCCAACACGGGTCTCCATCTCATGAGCCTGAGATCACGACCTGAGCCAAATTCAAGAGTCAGATGCTTAACAGACTGTGCCACCCAGGCGCCCCTACGCAGAAGTTTTTAATTTTGATGAAGTCTTTTTTTTCTTTTGTTGCCTGTGGTTTTAATGTCATATAAAAAAATCATTGTCAAGTCAAATGTCATGATGCTTTTCCTTTATTTTCTTCTAAGGGTTTCATAGTTTTAGCTCTTACACTTTTATCTTTGGTCCATTTGTGGTTGATTTTTGTGTATATTATAAAGTAAGGGTCCGACTTCATTCTTCGCATGTGAATATCCAGTTTTTCCAGCACGATTTCATAAAAAGACATTTTTCCCTCCAACTGAATGATCTTGGCATCTGTGTCAAAAATCATTTGATCTTAAATGCTAGAGTTTCCCTCTGGGTTCTCTATTCTAGTCCATTGACCTATAAATCTGTCCTTATGCCAAAATGACACTATTTTGATTACTGCATCTTTGCAGTAATTTTTAAAATCAGGAAGTCTGGATGATCTAACTTTGTTCTTTTTCAACATTGTTTTGGTTGAGGTCCTTAGCAATTTCATATAAATTTTAGGATTGGTTTTTCCTCTTTCTGCAAACACATTTTTTTTAATAGGGATTATATTGAATCTATAGATTGCTTTGGGTAACCTTATCATTTTCATGCTAGTTAGTCTTCCAATTAATGAACACAAGATGTCTTTCTACTTATGTTTTTTAAAATTTCTTTCAGCGATACTTTGTAGTTTTCAGTCCAAGGCAATTATGACACAATAGCTAGAGGAAGCTTTTAAAATCATCAATGATATCATATAAATTTTCTGCTTATAATGTTGCAGTGGCTTACCAATGTCCCTGCAAATATACCAAAACCTGCATGGTCCTGCACAACCCAGACCCCACCTACTTCCGCAGCAGTATCCCACATGACAACCACCTCTCATGCCCCACTCTCCAGCTGGCATCCCCTGCTTTTAGTTTCTCAACACTGACAAGATTTTCCCCAACTCAGGGTCTTTGTATATGCTAGTTCCTCTCCCTGGAATGCTTCCCCCTGGTTTTCTCTCCTATTTCAGTTTTCCTATAAATAGAAGCTCTACAAAGAGGCCACCCCTAATGGTCCTTGCTATTTAGGTCCACCCAAGCAATCAGTATCACTCCCCCTCTTTCTGTCCTTCACAGCACATAGCTCACTGCCTAGCTGTCCTTGTTTGCGCTTTTCTGTTTATTTCCCAGCTCCTCCAAGGGAAAGCTCTTAACTGTCTTATTTACCCTATGTCTCTATGCCTGGAACCTTACTGACCTACAGTGAATAATGGCTGAATGAAAACAAGTAAAGCCATTTGTAGCACAGAGACTTAGGTTTTTCTCAAGAAGGTCAGCAGGAAACAAGAATCCTGTCAGTGGCCACTAGGTTCAGACATACCAAACCCACCTGAACCATACTCACTTTTCGCCTACAAATTCAGGGATCTGGAGAAAAGATCTCACCAAAAGAGAACACTTTGAATGGTTTGTGATTTAAAATATCGTTTAAAAGATCCCTTGGTCCAGTGTCATAACTCACTCTGCCGCTTAGGACATTGTACTTAAAAATAGTGAAGAAGAGAGTGTTATTCTGTGCCCAGGGAGTTCAGGGAAAAATATCTCCAGTGGCTCTAGTAATGCTTCCACCTACATTCACAACTAATGAGAGTCACATTGCACTAGCTCCCCTTAAGACAATTTACCAAAGTTACTGCTATCAGAACACCCACTGAGAGTGACATTAATCACAGATGCAATGGGGCTGAGTACACAGTTTGGCTGCTTCACATAGAATGAGGAGCAAAAGTAGCTCTCAGGTAGGACCTATCCCATGCTGAAACATTTGTACAGCTAAAGTAGGAAATTATCGGTAGAACCCCCAAGAGAGGTCTCTAAGGAACTGGGTCTGAACCAGAAGGCACCAGCTACAGACGACCAGCAGGAAGCAGAACATCCTGGGGGTCACCAGCACTGGACTGGCAGTCAGATCTGGTTTCAAGCCTGGCTCTGCTAACCACAGAACAGGGTGATCATGGGAAAGTTACTTAATTTCTCTGACCCATACTTTTTTATCTGTGAAATGAAGCCTGCAAGATCACCTACAATATATATTGAATAAAAGCATGGGTTCTAGAAACCAACTCTTAGGGTTCAAATACTGACTTTGCCTCTTACTGGCTGCATGCTGTTGGCCAGCCTCTCTCTCTCTGGGCCTCAATTTCCCTCACTGATAAAATGGGTACAATAATAGAGGAATTTTCTGGTAGTAATGCCAAAGGGTGAAATATTCTGTCATACTCTAAGATCTCTCAAAGAGACAAACACATTCAGGATGTTTTACCCCCAGAGTTACTTAAGCAACTCCTTCCACCTCGTCCTATATAAAAAGTGAGAAAAGGTAAACAGAAGAATGGAAATCCCATTTAATGGGGTCCAAACAGACACAAACCTGAACCAGCATTGGGCGGTTCAGAGAGGCTTCACAGAGAATATCAAAGCAGAGAGCTCAAGTGCAAGAGGAGCTGACCAGCAAAGAAACATGAAGGGTAAAGATGGAGAGGAGAAGACTCCTCGGGGAAAGGAAAGAGTATGTTGGAAACACGATGGCAGGAAGAGGTTCCATATCTTCACGGTCTTGAGACTCTCATCAGGTTAAACGCTAAACTAGGAGATTGAGGGTGGCATGGAGGGAGCCTGGTGGAGGACCTTGCAGGTGATGTTAGAATTTTTATTCCATCCCATAGAAAGCAAAAACATTTAAGGAATTTTAAGCGGAGAAGTTGCATAATTCACACATACCAGCAACCCCCCACTACATTCTGATTATGTGATACACTTCACTGGCATCCATTAGATATGTACCACGAGCTTGCTTCCTAAGCATGTGCCCCTGCTAGGATTCTCTGATAAAGAAGCCCTGATCCTGCCCTCATGAGGCTCCCTGCTGAACTGAGATGTCTTTGTCAAAATGTCCAGAAAACAGAAGTGGGTGGGCATCTTCAAGAATCAGAATTGATGGGACACCTAGGTAGCTCAGTCGGTTAAGCATCTGACTCTTAATTTCAGTACAGGTCATGATCTCATGGTTGTGAGACCGAGCCCCAAGTTGGGCTCTGCACTGGGCATGGAGCCTGATTAAGATTCTCTCTCCCTCTCTCACTCTCCTTCTGCCTCCCCAACACAATCTCCCTCTCTCTCTCTCTCTCTCTCTCACACACACACACACACACACACACACACACACTAGAATCAAGTGTGGCTCCTCCCAGGACACAGTGGGCAAGAATGGAGAAGATGGAAGAGGAGAAGAGGCACTCTAATAGGACCTTGGTCTCCATGAAAGTGACACTGGGTTGGCAGAGGAAGAGGGTGCCACGAGGGACACTTGCTGGGTGTCCCTTAAAGCAGGCAACAGTAATAAAGCAGGAACAAAAAATAAGTGATTTTTTTAAAAAAAATAAAGGCCGGCTCATGCCAGGTCCCCTGCAGCCTTAGAACAGAACATTTAGAGTTTCTTCCAAAACACTTTTAAAAGATAATTAACCTAATTTGGCATGTTACAAAGTCATTTTAAATCTCCATTTGGTGAATGAAATAATATATTCAGCAGCATGTGTGTGTTAGTGATAACTCCATTTATCAAGGGCCAGAGGAGCCCAATCTCGAAGCAAGTGCCTCCCTATGAACCCGGGGGGCTGGCAATTATCTCCTACCAGCCTTACCACCTGTAATAAGTTTGCTCGCGATGTGGCCAGGGTTTTAAAATAATACTGGCTTTCTGTAGGGCCTCCCATCCTTGAGCCCCCAATCTGAGGATTTACACCTAAATGATTAAGTTCAAAGGGGGGAGTAGTCCCATCCTAAACCATAACTGCCATTAAGATAGGATTAAATTTAAGATTTCTTTATCTCTTTATCTCCCCAAAAAAGGCCATTTAGTATTTTCATTGCTATTTCATATATTTTAAAACTAATCCCATATTAATAAACAAGCCACTGGGGGCCATCTAGATGCATAAATTGTAATTTTGTGATTCCCTTAATTAATTTTGACAGAGGATTTCACAACAAAGATCCCAAGCTAGTCTTGTTTTCCCCAGAAAAGCACTGTGCATATAATCCTTATTCTCAGAGCTCTCTATCAAGGATGGAGATTTTGAAAGCCAGCCTCTTTAACTACCTTGTTTACTAATAACAACATGAACAAATAAGCACATTCCCAGTGACAGCAGAAGTCCCACTCAAAGTGTCCGAACTCTAGGGAATGTAGCCAAGAGTTCACCACTGCTCATTAGTTTTACTTGTGGTAAAATGTGGAGGCAAAATAGAAGCTAAATATAGAGTCACTGACTGGATTACCAAGAAAAGTAGTGTATTACAAAGAAAGTAATAAACAAAGCCCCAGAGAGAAACCAAGATCATTGCCCCACCATTATTCAGACTGAGTTCCTCCAGTGGAGCCCATATTGTTTTCATGGCTATCTGTCCAGTGCACAGCCCAGAGGATGGCCCATCTTAGGTCCCAAGTGTTGTTTACCTACTTGTTCTCAGTCTCCAGCATCTCAGTCAGGTAACATCCCCCCATGTCCCAAGCTTTCCATTCCAGAGGTAGGAAATCCTTATTCATGCTTTCATAATCACTTGACCTAAACCAACTAAACAACCCATTTACTCTACAAAAGCTTCTGACATTCTTATACCAACTGCTTTGGATTTTTTCAGTTGGGTCTAGTAGATCCCATCCCATTACCCTTTCCACTCAGTTGGTCAGATGTCTGGGGACCTCTTGGGATAGAGCTGAATGGTCCCTGCCATCCCACGATTTGCAGAATGGAGACAGTCATCGGAAAGTTGGGCTTCTTGCCCGGGGATAAGAAAAGCAATTCCTGTTTGTAATGATTGCTTTTCATCCCTTTTCCTTGAATTGTTCACGTTCTGAAATTCCAATGTGCACCTTGGATCTCTTATGCTGTGCACAAGTAGTAGTGAGGTCCCATGAATTTTGCTACTTGCTTATAAACCTCACTTGTACCTGCCTTCCAGACACCTTGTCTCCAAGTCTGGGCTCTAGCGCTTTACAGGTCCTAGAATGTATACAGGTGACATAAGGATTCTGTTTGATTCAGTGGGACTGGGGCAGGGCCTAAGATTCTGCATTTCCAGCAAGCTCCCAGGTGCCCCCATGCGTCTGGTCCACAGCCCACACTGGGAATAGTAGGGGCTTGTTCACACCAAGGGGGCACTAAACTTTCTAGTTATTGCTCAAGTAAACATAACATCTTGTTTCCTTTCTTCCCCTGTGGGTTTCTTTTATTCTAATTTACAATCTCTTAGTATCACACTCTGATTCTGCTGGTATTCCCCGGCACCCATAAAAACCAACACCACAAGCCACGTTAGTTCCACATGGGAACAAAGCCATAAAAGTAGACTCACTTCGTTCTTTCTCCATTTGTCATTTCAATCACTAAAGGCACACAAATTAAAAAGATAGCAAGAGAGAGAGAAACAATAAAGTACCTAATGCCCCATGTTCCCCTGTTTATCTGAAGGTGTTGATTACCTGGAGGTAATTTTTTTCTTGTAAAGTAATTTATTAAAAAAAAAAAAAAAAAAAAGGTCAGGCAGCTATTTCATTTATCACTATTACAAAGGAGTCTAACCCAGTGATGGAAAAAGGGAAGGAGAAATTAATTACAAGTCAGAAGCTGCAATAACACTCCGGGTAATTGTGACAAAAATTTTAAATTAACATTTCTGTCACTGAAAGAAGTTTGATTAATTTTACAATTGGAGATGCTATCGCCAGAATATTGGAGGGATCGGAGGACACCGCCGTTTGCAGTTTGAGATGTAGATGGCTTCTTTAAGGCTCAGAATGTATCTGCAAGGCACCTTCACACTTTATTAACAGCTCAATCAGTGCCATGCTGGAAATAATTAGCCAAGAAACCATGGAGTAAATAGATCTTGACTGGCAAACCATGTGAAAAGAAATACAAGCAATGAGCTTTTCTGGAGCTGTAACAGAGCCGACCTTGTTTTCTGTGTTACAGAGTATCCTGGGAGGACCCTCGGTTGCCACTGCAATGTTCCCTTCTGGAAATCAGACAACAGAACAGGCAGCAGTTAGACCTCTCCATTGGCATTTCCTTAAAGATTTTACTTCAGGAAGGGATGGGAGAGGTCCCGAGGCCTAGACAATAGAAATTAAGAGAAAGGAAATGCTAGAAATGTTCTTGCAGTGATCTATGTAGTACACTGGGCTCAAACTAACACAACATTCAACACTGTATTTAGGGCTTGGTGTGCTCCCAGGCAAGCGGATGCCAGGAGCTTTACCTGTGCTCATCCCTTCAGTCCTCCATAGTACCCTAGAAAGGATATTTTATAATCATCCTCATTTTATGAATGCCCTATTTTTGTGGCACAAGGGGATTAAGAAAGTTACCCTCGATCACACACCTAGAAATTGGTAAACAGATACTCATTCTCATGTGACTTAGCTCCAGCACCTGCCATTCTAACCAGTGGTCGGCAAACCACGTGCCAGGGACCAAACCCAGCTTGGCCTCTATTTTTGTAAATGAAGTTCTAATAAAACACAGCCATGCTCATTCATTTATATATTGTCTATGACTGTGTTTCACTATAATGATAGAGATGGGTTACAACAGAGACCTGTGGCTCAAAGTCAAATATATTTACTATCTGCCTATATAAATCAGGTTTACCAATTCCTGCTCTTAGCCACGGTGCTGTTCTTTTCTTAGATTTCTATACTAACAGCATGTAGAAAAGACTGGACAGTGACAGACACTCCGGGCTGCTCAAAGAACAAGTGGCAAGGGAACTGTGAAACAGGATGGAAAACTTGCCTGCAAAACATGTATCGAACTTAATCTATTAAAAGCCCCTGATAATGTTACACAGTATTACATTTGATTTTGATGTAAAACCTATTATTCAACTGGTAGAAGAAAGTAAGAGAAATACAGTTGAGCCCTCTAGTCAAGGAGATGGTAGCTTCTAGAATGAATCACTGAGCTGTTGTCAGGGAAGTAAATCTGAGAGAAGAGCATTTGTTTCTCTCTGCTGAGATCAAGTGGAGGTGTGTGTGTTAAATGACAGGTTGAGATTGCTGCTCACATGGATGTCTTTTGGGTTTGAGAACATGTAGGTATGTCCCAAATCCCACAGTATGAAAAAAAAAAAATACAAGAAGTTCTCGTTTGAAAAGTAAGCATACCTTTCCCAAGAATCTTAGCTATTTAACTGTATAGGTTGAGAGACAAACATTATACAGTCAGGGAGGAGAAGAGTAGTAATACAGCAGGAATGGGAGGGAAAGAGCTGGTGTTTGGTGTTAATAGGTATTAATTGGTATTGACACTCAGTAGAGGTTTATGGTCCGAGATGGAAGCCTTGTGTAGTGCAAGGTAGTAAGGGAGGGCAATCAGAGAGCAAGTTAGCTGAAGAAGGAAGCTCACGCACCGAAGGAACATTTACAATAATAGTTTATATAATCCAAGGGGAAAACTCACATGTTAAACAGCAGACAGAAAAGTAAAATTTATAAGAAAATTTCCAAATTGAAAAGTCCATGGAACGTGAAGGGCTAGGTGTTAAAATAATTTTAAATGTACTGTAACTAAAATGATTGTATTGACCTAAGTGTAGCTGGGTGGAATTAAATCTTGAAGAATGAACCTAGTCAATACAGTCCAAAGGGAGCATTTAAATTCCTGAAGGAGGTATTTCATAATTGGTACATAGATCACTCCCCACCTCAAAATGTTAAGTGCCTACTCTCCTTATACTTCAAAGTAAACTCAGATCAGTTAAAGTTAAAAAAAAAAACAAAAAAAAAACCTGAATCATAAGATCAAAAAGGCAATATAGTTTACATTTATTCCCTTCTCAGTGTAAGGTAATCAGAAAGCAAAGGAAGAGACCATGAAAAGGTTTTGGAAATATTTGGCCTCCTAAAAATAAAATAAAAATTTTATTGTTAAAATATGAAAGTCAGATGAATGGCTATGAACTATCTGCTATGTTAATTAAGAGTTTACAAGGTAATAAAAAATACTTTAATTACAGTGGGCAATACATAAAACATGGCAAGTAAGATAAAAAAAAAAAAGGGAAACACACAAACAATCCGGTGAACCTAAGAGGAAAACACTCAAAAATTCATAGTTACCAAAAAACAATCAAAATGTTGGGCGCCTGGGTGGCTCAGCTGGTTAAGCATCTGCCTTTAGCTCAGGCTATGATCCCAGGGTTCTGGGATCAAGTCTCACATCGGGCTCCCTGCTCAGTGGGGAGTTTGCTTCTCCCCCTTCCTCGCCACTCCCCCTAGCTTGTGCTCTCTCTTGCTTACTCTCTCTCTCAAATAGTAAATAAAATCTTTAAAAACAAAACAAAAAAATGATCAAAATGTTTATGCCAATTAGGTACCCATTTTGACCTGTCAAATTAACCATTATAAACCACTACTGCTGCCACCACCTGCAACATAAGGGTGGATTTAATCCAAAGATCTTCCTCCAACAGTTGTGGGGATGTAAACCCACTAAACTTGTAAAATAGCCTGAGCAACACAGCAACTCTACTTTGAAGATTTTATTTTAAGGGAAAAAATATCACAGATGTGCAGAGAGAGCTGAATACAAGTATAGTCTTGCCAGAAGAGTAAACACAAGTTAGAAAGGGAAAATACTCCAAACATCTGACAAGAGCGTGGTTAAATAGGGCTTGGCACATCCAGCCTATAAAATAATGTGCAGTTCTAAAGCTCCTCTTATAAAAGATTTAAAGGCGGGGAAGTATTGCAAATACAGTGTTGAGTAAAAAGTAATAACAGCACAGTATGTGCACTAAGATCTCTGATGTAGAAAAAAAGAAAAAATTATCTATTTCTTTGTCTACCTTGTGCTTTCCTATACGTTCCAAGCTTTTTTCAGACAGCCTGGAATAGTTGCATTATCAGTGTTGATAAATGTATTAAATGTTAACTTCGAAAAAGAATGTGGGAGCAAGGCAAAGTTGATCAGCTCTCCTAGGGAGTGGGGGGTGGTGGGAGGTTCTGGATGGCTGGAGAGAGCATCAGCTCAGCTACCACCAACCAGTTAGAGACTAGTATCACAGGTTAGCTCCGTTCGCATTGGGACTGCTGCCTGGTTTCCCTGTCTTGACTTTCCCGTGATGTAGTGTTGCCTGGAAGAGGCGGAAAGGTGGTAAGATGCCAGACGGATACAATCCAAGGCATCAGAAGGCTGAGACAGACACAGACCACCACAAGCAAGGGAACCAGCCTTGGAAATTTTCAGTGCATGGGCAGAGCCCTCCCTGGAACCACTAGTACACCCAATCCAGACCCCAGGATCACAGCACCATAGACGAATCCCTGTCTGTGACTGGAAAAAAGCAAACTGACATTATGAGACAGAAAGCACATACAGTGATTCTTCCTTCAAAAGCTATCAAAGGTAAAGACTCCATTAAAAGTGGTGTCGCCGAATCTGATTCTCTCTCCCCTTTCTAAAAGCAGTAAGAAATGTTAAAAGGCAACGTGATAGAAAGCTTTTAGTTTGGATCTGTATACACTTCATCCCTCTGATGGGAGGTGAGTTCCACCTTTGAAGGTGTGGGCTTCATGCAGAGAAGAGCTGAATTCATTCTCTACCACTACTCCACTTAGTCAAGCCATCTCTTTCTGCTTTGACTAGAAGGAGGAGGACCGCCGGAGTATTAGGTAACCAGTGATGTAGATTCACCTGCAGAGCTACGCTCACGGAGTCCATCCCCAAACAATGCCCAGACCTACCACAATACCTAAAAACAGCAGAAACTCCATAAATAAGCTTGGATAAGTCACTCCATGAAATCCACGCTTTCTGGATGAAATTGGGATTATGCCCTTTCTTAATTTCCCTTTCTATATATTTAGCTGGCCAGTGTATGTGTATCTTGAATTTTATTCCTTTTGAACATTCTGGAATCGTTCTGGGATTCTAGAATTTGGCTTTCTAGACATGAAACAGGACTCATCAACACAGACCTTCAATAGCCAGTGAGTTGAGGTTCCTGCTAGATTATGAGAGAGGAATCTAGGAAGGGAGGGGCATGCCATGCTCAGCTAGCCCTTCCTACCGAACTGTACAAATGAGGAAATGGAACCAGACAGCAGGTGTGAATCACTGGCTTGTTGGGGATTAGATTCCAAGTTTCCCTCCTCCAAGGTCAAGGCTCTATCAGATCAACCTTTCATTCAGCCAGTCCTTAACATGTGAAAGCAGGGGGTTAGTTTCTGTCTCCTGAACCTTAGTCTTCTTAATATCCTCCCCATTTCTTTATATCTCCTTTATTATCACACAAACCTGAAAGTAGTTTGCATCTCTTAATTTAAAAAAATCACCCAGATACAAAATAAAAAACACATGATTATCTGTAGGAGCACTCAGGGTACATCATTGGTACCCTCCCCATGTTATAATATTTGTCATGTCTTTTTCCCACCTTTGACCTCCAATTGTTTGAGAAGCATGTGAATACATCCTAATGAATATACTGAATCTTAATTAAGTTAATTAGGCAGTGTTCAGTCTAGTGAATCCATGAAGTAACAAATGCCACATGCCCTGTCTTAGAAACTCGTTATTTGAATTTTACTCCACTAATAATTTTACTGATTCAGTCTCCTTGAGAGAATATCAGTTTCTGGTATACCTATTGCTCTCATCCCCTTGATATCATTTTCCATTAAAGTGGAACTCTCCATGTGCAGCCAGGTCTCTATCTGGAGAGAGGTGGAAAGAGACCTGTGGAAGCCTGGGTTTTCAGAAGGAAGCCGAGACAGGAGGAGAGAGCAGATCTTGCTGCAGTCTGACCCCAAATGGGCTAGAGAGGAGAGAAGGTTGGATGGAAGTGTTTCAGACTGCTCTGAAGCCTAAGGCAATTTCCACAATGTCATGGGGGAATCTTAGAGCCAACATGGTAAGTAAATTAGTCTCTTGTCTTCCAGGAATGGGTCTGCCTTAGTACTCCTAACACTTTGAGCTATCAGCCAGAAGTAGTTTGTGGGGCGGTGTGGTCTTGGACAGACCTGCAATAGATCATGTCCACCACAGTAGCCTCCTATGAATTAGGCATCTGGTGGGAAAGTTTCTGAAGGTCAGTTCTCAGGTACCACATTTAACTGCCCCCAGGAAGGAGGAAGACAGACAAAAATGGAGAGAAAATAGTGTTTGGAAAGGGGCTCAAGAAAACAACATCACCATCCAGGAATTCTTGTGGGTAGAATTTGCTTGCAAACCAAAAAGTTGGTGGGTTTAAAAAAAAAAAAAATTGCTCTCACTGCGAAGCCATCAGAGTTGATAAGATTCAGCCCCAGAGGCAGCAAGACCTTCCAAGTTAAAACAGTAAATAATTTGATTGAGATAAAGATTAATAGCTGAAATCATGTAAGCCAGTCAGAAGCACCAGCGAGCATCAATCCCCAAAGATTAATAATGGTAAAAGACAACACTGAGAGAATCAGTTTCATCGTGATGGATCATGGGAGAGTTTAATGAGTGAATTTCAGGAGGAGAATTTCAATAGAGTAGACTAGACTTGGGGTGAGCACGAACCACATGGCTGAACCTCAAAGTGGGCTGTCTGCCTAGAGGACACAGGCGGGAACACCATTTTCCTGTCTGCGTGCTAAATGCTAAAATATCACACAAATTGGTGTCAGAAGGTTGAATGGAATCTGCTGCAGCAAAACGTGACTGCAGCAGAGAAACCATGCTCACCGCTGTAATTTAGAAGGTAGGAGAGTGGAGCTGACAGAATTTAATCACATCTTAAGGTGCTCACAAAGACTGAAAATCATTAGTCATTGGGCATTAGTCATAGGGGCAAAGTGATGTCATTAGGGGCTTGTGTCATATTTCAGAGAATAGGGGGCCACTGTCCTCAACTCTTGTGCATGCCAGCCATGCACGCCCAAACTCCATCCTTCCGCCACGTTCTGGGCACCCACCAGGTAGCAGGCTCCACGCTAAGGCCTAGGGAATGAAATGACAAATGAGCCATGGTCCTGGACCTCAGAGGGTTTACAATTTAAAAAAGAGAGACCGACATGACCATAATAATAGAAAGGAATTTATCCTGGCAATGCCTGGGAAGGAGTACACGTTTTGACACATGGGCTTTAGAGACAAACTGGCCCATGTTCCAGCCCTCCCTCTACCACATGCTAGCTGGGTGACTGTGCCAAGTACACTGGAGCCTTACTTTCCCCATTTGCCAACTACAGAAAGTCCTGGTTTTCACCTCATGAAGTTGTTGTAAAGCATAAATGAGATAAGCCAAGTACATTCTTCACATGATGCCCAGTACATGGTCATATTCTAGAAACTGTAGATAATGATTTTGCCCCATAAATTAACTACCTTAATAATATGGTTATTGTCATACACAAAACTAAAAGACAACGGAATGTAAAGAGAGATGCATTGTTCCTGTAAAGAAGTATGGACAGGACCAGAATGTGGATTAAGATCAGAGGAGAGCTTCAGAGATGAAAAAGTGGGTATTGGGGATAGGGCTTAAAGATAAAGAGGAGTTTTCCAGATCCCAGAGTCAGAGGGGAGAAGTCTTCAAGGACAGAGGAACTCTTATGAGCCAAAGCAGACAGTATAAAAATTCCGAATGGTTTGAAAAATGCAGGAATTTCAGTGTGGCTAGGGTGTTTTATGGTCCATGAGCTAAAGAAGAGAAAATGGATTGGGACAAGACAGAAAAAATGTTTAAATGCTTTTAAACATGAAAGAATCCAGAAGAAGCCAAATCTGTAGTTGGAAGAATCAAGAAACAGCATTTCTAAAGCATAGATATCTTCAAAGAATAAGCAAAATATATGGAAGGAGATTTGCCAAGACATAGTCTATTAGATTTTGATGACCTTTGTCAAATCAGATCCCTTCTAGCAAAATTACAAGTAGCAAAAGCATAATTAAAACACATGGCTTAGAATAGTATTGGTCCCAAAGACCAGGTAATAATGGATAATTATCAATACCACCTGTGTGTTTGCAGGATGAGTGATTTTTACTAAGTACCAAAGCACCAACCACAACCCCCCCCCCCCATAAATACACTGACAATGATGTCCACCATCTAATGAGTGCCTCCTATATGCTAAGGGCTTCGTGGCTTGTAGGTTTAATTATTTATACCCATTTTGTTGATGAGAAAACAGTTTCCTGAGAAATGAAGTAGCTTGCCAAGAGTGTCAAGGTCACATGGGGCACCTGGGATGTGGACAGAAGGCAGCCTCATTCCAGAAGGTGGCATGCAGCCCACATGCCCATCTTAGCCTCCCCATCTCCTCCAAAACAAACAGCAGTGAGGATCCCTTCTGCACGGAGCAAGAGAGGCTTTAGATTCCCATTGGTTTGCTTTCTATTCACATTGGGCAAGTTACATTATAAATTAATCCTGATGAAACATTCAACTCTTTCCTCCCCCATCCCCTCATCTGCTAAGAAGCTTCGCTGTTATCCTGAAGCCCCTACAGAAAGGACCTTCAGAGAAAAATTCAGGGGCCTTGATCACATTTGCTTTTTAATTAATCTAAGGTGTTAATTTTCAGCTGGAGGAAAGTTAATTTTTCCTTTTGTTAATCTAATGGCCAGAGGCAACACTGGTGCTATTGCAGCAAAAGTTTGGAATGCCTGTCGAGCTCCCCAGCACTACAATAAATGCAGCGGCAAATAAAACAGCTTCCCTGGAAGGCACAAGAATTTAAATAATTTCCGCAGATGGTCTCTGCTTCTCTCAGTGAAGAGAGAAAAAGACTAATTCCAACCTAATCAGGCCACAGGAACATCCAGGCAAATCCATTCTTTTGATCCTTCACATTTCTTCTCTGCAACAGAAGGAAAAAATAAACAACCATTTCTTTCAACAGCAGAGAAGAGGTACAGATTTGGGGTTTGAGAAAGTTACAATGTGTTGTACTCTCCCCTCCCCAGGGAGCTATTCTAATCCCAGCTTTCTTGCTTCTTCCCCATTATGTAACTACTTTATAGGCTGGGCTCTTAACTAGAACAAAGACTGCTATTTGGGAGAGGAATTAAAGCTACAGGCCCCCTTGCTTCCTTCTGAAGGAAACTCAGAAGACCTCACATCTGTATGCCAAATTATTTCAGGAGTCTGGATGAAGACGCTGGTTATATGCTGCCAAAAGGTTCAAAGCACACTGGGCTAAGCCCAGACGAAGCTCTTATAACCACTCTTAGTGTGTCTTGCTCCAAAGTCTTTTCTGAAGGTTTGAGACATCCAAAAGAGGGCCATCAGGTATCGGGCAAAAGCCTGGACAGGAACCCGAGTTTTGGAACTTAGGAAGGCTGGTGACATGGCAGCAACAATCAGAGGCACCTGAAATTTGGCCTCGACTTGGTGTTGGTCCGCCTGACATCCATCTTTTAAAAATATTTTATTTTTTACTTTTAAAAATCATATCCACTATGATAATTTCACACGCTGATTCAAAGTGATTGGAGGTGGCAGAGTGGACAACCACATTTAAAAAATATTGTGAGCCTCTGGACAAGGATTTCCTGTCTGGAAATCAGGTAAGGGGATAGGGGTACATATCCCTGGTCTCTGCTATCCATGTACCACATTTCTTACTTTCCAGCTTGCCAATGCCAGGGCCTGCATCCTGAAGGGCATCGTAACTCCCGAAGGATCCCCTCTCCAATGAACCTACCCCCTGAGCCATTTTGAAGAAAGGAATCACACTTAAAACAAAATCCAGAACTTTTATTTTTCTTCCAAAGCAATTTTTCCAAAGAAAGTTGTTCCTTACAGCTGTTCCTTCCAAAACCTTTCCATCTCTAGGGAAGAGGCTTGAGAGGCTGAAGCTTCAGCTCTGAGTCTCTAAATGAAATAGGCGCTCAACCCTATATTGAAACACAGAGGGAAAGACTCATGCAGGCATCAAGGGGTTACACCTTTGTGCAGAGAAAAATTCTTTCCCAAAGCAGGCTTGAAACAGACACAATGAATTCAGCCCATCCACTTTTTAATGGCTTGCATTATTAAAAACATTACTTATGCTTTTTGCATGACAAAGAACATGAGTAATAATTTTGATAATAACTTTGTCTTTGATACACAAAGGAACTCAGTGTGAAAGTTTTAAAATACTATCTTTGGGGCAAAACTGAAGATTAGCAACACACTGGGAAATGAGCTATCAGTACAGGGAGAAGTCTGCAGTACCTCTGTTTTGTTTTTTTAATTTTAAATTTGGAAAACCCTAGCAGAAAGTTGGTAGACTGCTTCAACAGAGATGTCCCCTAGAATATTTGGCTTATGAAACAAAATGTGAAACTCCTGATCAGAAAAATATCTATCTATCTATATATGCACACACATTACATACATATATATATATATATGTGTATGTATATATATATATATATATATATATATATTTTTTTTTTTTTTTCCTTAAAACCTGCCCCAACGATCATGGGGTTTCCACATATCAAATACATTTGGAAGACATTCCTTGTTTATACTCCCAGTGGTTTGTGGTTCAATTCAGTTAATGGACACTAACTAGCGGACATTAACACTTGAACCTTTATGACAAGCTTGAGCTGTTAAGCACATTTTCTCTTGAATTCCTTGCCAAGTGACAACCAGCATTTACTTAAACATTTACTGAGCAACTACTATGTGCTTCATATTGAATCTAAGGGTATATTAGGAAATAAAACAGATAAGTATCCTTGGTCCTTGTGGAGTTTACATTCTAGTGCAGGCAGACAGATGCTCAATAAACATAAGAATACATTGTGTGTTAGAAAGTAAGGGCTAAGGGAGAAGATCAAGCAGGGCAGGGGGAACCAGAGGTAGGCTGCAGTCTCAAACAGGGTGACCAGGGTAGGCTTCTGGAGGAGGGAGCATTCAGTTCAAGATTTGAAGGGAGGGAGGGAATCAGCTGTGTAGTTCGCTGTCACCAGTATTACAACATGGGGGAGGCTGTGTTTGTAGAAGCTTTGGGGACTGGAAAAATCCAGATTTCTGCTTTGGATCTGCCCAGTTCAAGATCTACTAGGACTGAAGAGACTTGAATGTACAACTCTGGAGAGTTCAGGAGTGAAATTTGGGCTAGAAATAGAAATATGCACATGTGGGCATAGAGATGGCAGTTAGCCCTACAGGCTTTGTGATATCTCTCAGGAGGGGAGTGTAAATAAGGAAGAACAGAGTTGATTCCTGTACCCTAGAGCTTTCCAACATTCCCAAACTTTGCAGAAGAGGAAAAACAGCAAAGGAGATGGAGGAGCTGTCCTGGAAGCTAACTGCAGAAACTGTATCAGGGAAGAAAGCCTTCAGCTGTGCCAATGTTTTTCACCGAGGAGCCAAGGAAGATGCACATGGGGAATCGCGATGCGTGGACGGCACAGTCACCAATGTAATTATCTAGGCATGGCATTTGCCTCATGAACTCACAGATCCTTTGGTGTTTTAGATCTTATCAATCTGCAAATAGTTGACATCCCATCTCCCCAGGGCCAGGGCATAGCTTGGTAGCTTCCCCAGGACTGGCCTATAGAAGTCTGTTTCTGTTGTTTTGTTTGGCCAGTACAGTGTTCTAGGAATCTGAAGTAGTGAAATTTCACGTCCAAAAAATACAGGTGTCTATGTTCTCCTAAGAAACCGAGCTCTCACTGGTCTGACCCGCATGCCCACCACCCAGCAGAGGCCGACTGGAGCTGAAGGATGTGTGTTTCCAGGTCACAGCTCTGCCACCAAATTGTCAGTGAGCACAGACTCCCAGCCTGCCCGCCTGCCACCCCTCCTACTTATCTGAGCTGGCTAGCTATAAACATTGCCGTTTGCCATCTCTCCTTTAGGGGGTTGGAGAAATGGAATCAGATCTCAAAGGTTCTGATGGCACTACATAGATCTGTATATGAAGTATAGTTTCTGTATAGTTTTATGAATCGCAGTCTGGAGAACTGATATTTTGACAGATTTCTTCTAGACCAGCAGGCAACACCAGTTCAGGTGATGTTAAGAAATTTTAAGTGGCAAAAAGATTTCATGTTTAAATTAGCATTGAACATATTCAGTTATCATTTTTTTTCCTTTGCTATGGGATGTCTTAGAAGTTTTAAACATTAATGTAGAGTTATGTCCTCTACGCTCCTTCCCAAATCTGTCTGCTCACCGAATGCTTTTCAGATGCGTGGGATATACATCTTGAGAGGTGAGGACCCCTCAGGATGCTTTAAGGAGTGGCCACTCTAGACTGAAACTCTCATGATGGCTGGGGCCATGTTTTCTTTCCAGAGGTCAAAACCTTGAATAACATCTAACCCATAGGTGTTCAACAATACGCTGACTACATTCCAGATTGGAGGCGCTGGACGAATCACCTAGACGAAGGTACTGGGATTCCAAATGTCATTCCACACCTGGATCACAGGAAATGAAGTGTTCAGATCCTACGCAAAACCAGCCCTCGGGGCATGGCACAGGAGCTTCTCAGCCCCGTGACACTCAGACACCCTACCGTAGGCAGCAAGGCCATACCTATCAAACTAGTGTCATTTCTAGCCTTGGGAAGGGCCAGTCGCAAAGCTCCCCCGTGCCACTGGCTAGTCATACGCAGAGAACACCTTTCCTGTCCCACTCACTGCCCTTTCTCGGATTTCTCTTCAACTGATGAGCCACAGAGTCACTTGGTCCCCAAAGTGACCTCGCTTTAAATTGGGAGAGTCTCTGGTAGCTGACAGGGCCCAGCAGGTGTTTGGCATCCTGGCTTTAGTATGTGGGAGTTTGACTCCATTTGCAATGGCATGAGCTTCAATCAAACCCACCATGAGGATAAAACAACTGAGAGGCCCTTGCCCGGGGGCTCGGTTGAGCTCACCCCCAAACATCTGTATCTCTACCTGTCTTCACTGTTGTCTCTATTTTTCCTAATTATCATTTACTCAGCACTAGGTACTAGGCATTTACTTTTCACAATAAGGAATTAACTCATGAAGCAGATATTAACCCCATTTTACAGATAAGAAAACCAAGACTCAGGTGCCCAGGTGGCTCAGTTGGTTAAGCGACTGCCTTCAGCTCAGGTCATGATCCTGGAGTCCCAGGATCGAGTCCCACATTGGGCTCCCTGCTCCGCGGGAAGCCTGCTTCTCCCTCTGACCTCTCCCCTCTCATGCTCTCTCTCTCTCTCTGTCTCAATTAAATAAATTAAAAAAAAAAAAAAAGAAAACCAAGACTCACAAAAATTGTAACTATCTTGCCAAGGTTACACAGTAAGTATCAAATTTTACCTCCAGTCTGAGCTGATTGTGAACAGCTCCTGATGTGGAACCAGCAATTCTCAAACATTCTAGAAAAGGCTTATCAAAAATCACATGGGAGATTCAGGAAGACACATTGTCCAGATTCTCTCACGGGATTGTCATATGTCACTATCTGTGTTGATCCAGACATGAGGGACAGAGCAGGGCATGTGTATTTAGCAAAAGATTTTGCTATAACTTTGTCCCAACTAGCCTTGCATCTTCTTCATATTGTGTTTGGCTATTCTTTTCCTTCTGATTTACATTCTTTGACTTTTTTAGTTTTCTGCTTTGAAAATCCATGGTCTCTATAAATTTGAAGGAACAAAAATAAATTTATGTCATTTAAAAATAGAATAAAATTAAAAGGTAGTATACTTGTTTCAAACTTTTGGGGATGGGAGGGCGCCTGAGTGGCTCAGTGGGTTGACTGTCGGACTCTTGGTTTCAGCTCGGGTCATGCTCGCAGGGTTTTGAGATTGAGCCCCACATCAGGCTCTGCACTCGATGGGGAGTCTGCTTGAGATTCTCCCGCTCCCTCTGCCCCTCCTGTTCTCGTGCTTGTGTGCTCCCTCTAAAATAAATAGGTAAATCTTTAAAAA
>CM052898.1:22541806-22595064 GCA_028534135.1 Potos flavus | reverse complement strand
AGTCCCTTGTCTCCTGTGACAAACAGTTCCGATGCTTTGCTGCACTCACACTCCTAGCCCCAGGGCACTGCCTACATGAGTCTCATCTGAGCCCTGCTCAGCCAGCTAAAAATGCCCCATCACATAAACGTGTTCATCTCATTGCAGGCAACGCTACACTTCCAAATCACTGTCACAGGCACTTGTGTTTGGTGTTCAGGACGGAGGATGAAATGCGTGTTGTCATCTGCTACCCTGGGTGACCAAGTGCAGACACACCACGTTCCACCAGCATTCAGAATGCAATTTCAGCCTATGTGATGGTTTTCTGCTCTGCAAGGCTAATCAGTCCATGCCGGGATCAAGGCTACAACGCTGGCCTCGTCAGCACTCTCCCCAGACTGTTTATACTTTACAAAGATCAAAAAGCACACAGAGAATGAACATGGATACCATGAAATGCCCCTACCCTTTAATTTCTTTCCTGAAGGTCAGGGCTTTATAATGAGGCTCACAAAGGAGCAATACAGCGGCCTAGAAACACACATTAAAAGAACCTCTCCTATATCAAGAGGGGAAAAAATAGGTCATTGACCATTTTAATGGGATCATTTTAGTTCACTGGCCCCTGGTGCTAAAACCATATTGGAAATGGAAAAGTGGGATCTTTCATATTCACTAATAATGTCCCAACAGCAGTAAGACTGAATTTAGCCTAAAATTGCATACTTCTGCCCAAGACAGGGGAGGTCTATGAATAGAATGTATCTTAGGATAGGCTTCCTCAAAAGAAAGCCGAGACAAACTTTGTATGCAGGTGGTTTCTTTGGCAAATGGGTGCTTGGACAGGAAGCAAGGGCTGGGGGATTGAGACAGGGATGGGGGGAAGCCAACATGAAGACATGCTATCAATGTGCTCCCACTGTAGACGTTGCAGTGCTAGATCCCTTGAAACCTTCTGAGAAGCCTTGTTAGATGTGCCTTAGAAGTGCCCACCTAGGGGATGAGAAGAGAAGGCATTTATTCCTCAACTCTCAGCTCCCACTGGCCAAGGGTTTCCCGAAGGGTCACTAATTCCCAGGCCTCCAGGATGCCCTTGCAAACCTGCCAAGCAGCTCCCACTGTCCCCCTAGGCGCTGATGTCAGTGAAGCACCGAAACAAGAGGCATGTGATGCATAGCCGAGCAAGATACTGTTCAGTTGTACCTGCACATAGCGGCTTGAAGCCCATGTGAACCACTTCTTGGACCCACAGCGGAATCCGAAATCCAGAGAATTTGACACCACATCCCCTCGATGATCGCTACGCTGCAGAACTATGCGGCACTTATCGGGAGAGACCCATATCTTTGTACAGGAAGCAAATCTCCTGTAATCCCACCTTATGAAGTAAGATTGCTCAAAATTGAGTGTCTGCTCAATCCTCTGAGCATCCTAACTGTGGAACTCATTTTGATAAAGCAACAGGTGCTTCCTTGCCCCTTTACACTAACAAAAAAAGAAATCATCCATTTCTAATACTCAGTATTTGCTCCTGTCTCAAAATTATCGATATCATGGCTCACGTATTGGTTTCGGACCAAAAAGGCAAATTCTCAAAGTTCTGTCAACGTGAGAATACTTATTCTTCCCTCTTCTTCAGAAGAGCCTCCGGTGTGCCTCCTTTGCCATATTTCTACTCCCCCCTCCCCATACATACATAGGAATATCCAGGGTTTACAAGTTTCTTTTCCATCTTGCACACTGGCAAAGTATAACTTAAGAAGACTTGTAAGCAAAAGGGGTCCTGTCACAGGTTATGCTATCAACACTTAAGTTAAAGAAACCACTTGCTCATGAGCTTGGCATTTCCTTATTCAACTAAAAAAGTGAGCATCTCATGGAGATTCACAAAAAAATACTTACTGAATAAATCTCGTGATTTTGCATTAAGAGGAGAAAAAGAGGATTCCCTAGTAATCTTGCTTAGTATTGGAAATTCTATAGCAGCTACAGGTGTGTGCTGGATGAAAATGAGCAAATTTACCTTCCTATTTTGTGGCTTCTCCAGGTTTCTTAACTGGTCAGTGGCTAAATTTCTCCCCCTTGCAACCTAAACGTGTAGTACCCAACCCTTGGTCCTTAGTAGCTGGAAAGTTCTAACTTCAATACACATCCTCCAACAATTATAGTGCCCCTTACTTTTTCATCCAGGAATTTAAATTGTTCCATGAGATGTATAGATGCCCAATCTGGATTAGCGGTGTGATTTAAATGTGCTGTCAGTTTTGATTTTTCACATTACCTGCTCATGCTGGCCAAGAGGGCTCACTAAATTAGCAATAAATTCTCAATCTGAGGAGATCAAAATAAACCCTGTGTCACGTGAGTCACTGGATGCTTCTGACCAAGTTCAGAGCACTGAAGGAACCAAGTTGCCCACTGAACACAATGAAGGCAGACAGTTATCCCCTCCAAGAGTTCAGCCACAGGATTCTCTTCTCATTAACATTACCCCTTTTAGAGAATGGACTTGTAAATTGTCTGCATAGAGGTACAATAGCTGCTAATTAGATGTCCTCCTAACTAATTGCTTGACCACAAGGAAAACAAGAAATCAAAGAAAATACTTGCAGTTCTTCAGAAACTGTCTGATAAGACAGTCTGAGGTTCTAACAGTGTCTTGTATACAGTGGTGCTCAAAAAATGTTTGCAGAGCTAAATGCAATGGCATTCACCCTACTATCTGGATTTTGCCTTCACCTCATGCACCATTTTTCCTTCTGTGGTAGAGGTTTGGTCTTTGGTTCCCTACTCAAAGACACACAACTGCCTATAGCGGTTACCACCTACAGCTCAACAAGCACGGTGCACAGGACAATTGTATCTAGAAATACTCTAATTGGAAACCACTATTAACAAAAATTCTAACAAACAAGCAGCTTGACAGATTTTTTTCTTCTCACTCTATTCTTATGCATTTGGACTAGACTAGCATTTGGACTGCATAGCAGTCAAGATGGGCTGAGTTTTGCTGAAATAACAATAAAACCCCGAATCTCAGTGACTTAAAACCACAAAGGTCTATTTCTCACTCAAACTTCATGCTCTGTACGGCTTCACGGAGGACTTTTCATGGAGGCCCCAGACTGATGGCGAATCCATCTTCACTGGGCTTCCATGTTCCCTGTGGCTAGGAAAAAAGGAGCTCTCGTCTCTTGCTCTGGCGCTTTAATATTTCTGCCTAGAAGAGACACATGCTACCTCCTCTCAAATTTTATCATCCAAAGCAAGCCACAGACCACAACTAACTGCAAGGTACCAGGAAGTGTAACTATCCATGCACTGAGAAGGAGGCAGGAACACGGAGTACAGTTGAACTTTGAACAACATGTTTTAAACCGCATAGGCCCACTACATGGATGTTTTTGATAAATGCCATGCAGTACTATAAATGTATTTTCTTTTCCTTATTCTTAACATTTTCTTTTCTCTAGTTTACTTTTTTATAAAAATACAGTATATAATACATATAACATACAAAATATGTGTTAATCTATGGTTTATCAGTAAGGATTCTGGTCAACAGTAGGTTATTAGTCATTAGGTTTGGGGAGAGTCAAAAGTTAGTGAAATTTTGTCTGTGTAGGGGGTGGAGGGGTGGGAGGGGAAATTGGTGTCCTCCGCCCCGTGTTGTTCAAGAGTCTACTGTACTTGGGAACAGAGCTCTGTTCTGGCTTCATGTGGGAAGATCCTGCCGTAGGGCTTTGCCTCCAACTCTGGATGGTGTTTAAAGTCTTATTAAAAACCACTGGGAAGAACTTTCCATAGAAGAAAGCCAATGTGTTATAGTCAAAATATAGTCTAAGGCATGACCTAGTCTTAAGTGGTTAGGAAGTTCTTAAAGTTCCATAACTACTACCCCCTTCACTTAAAAATGAGGTCCTTTACCCATACGTGTAGGGAAATAGAACTCTAAATAGGCCTAATTCCATCTGCCTTAGTAGTCTCACCAGTACAGCAATGCTCAAAAAAAAGTTTTATTGTTTACTGAAAATCTAGCAATCAGGTCTAATGAGTGTTTGGTTAAGTGATATGTTCCAGAGAACTGAATGAGTAGAAAGGCCTCTGTGGCACTCTAAAGAGAGGAAGTGAGAGAGAAAAGTACAGCCAGATAGCAGACCATAACAAGGCTCACGTCCCCACCTGCTGAGGTTCCAGTGAGAAAATACATCTCCTGTGGCCAGGTTAAAAGGTATGATCCCTTCCAACTTTCCACAGATGTTACAGAATCCAGAAGGGGCTGCCAAGACCTAAGTGTGGAAGTGAGCACACCCCAAAAAAGAGCCAAGTTTGTGGCCAAAGGCAAGGTCAATGAATTTAGGAGATTGACAGGGCCCATGAAATCGGAGAGAAACTACATGGATAAAATATATACATATTAAGTATATATACTCAACATGGTATTGGTTTAAGAGTCCTGGGCTAATATTTCTGTTTTTTCCTGGAGTAGAAGTCATTAAACCTCAGCCCTCAGGCCCAACTGGGCTGTTTCTGTATGGTCTGTAGCTAAGAAGATTTTACATTTTTAAATTGTTGAAAAAAAATAGAAAAAAGTAGAAATTTATCTCATCTCTTGTTATGTAAATATTATAACATCCTTGATTTTGCCTCTTAGCCTTCAAAGTCTAAAATTCCCATATGGCTCTTTACCAAAAGTTTGCAGACCCCACCCTAGACTATTAAGGAGACCACCTCCAGCTTCTCCCCGGGACACATGTTTTAAGGGAATTCACAAAGTACCCCATGGTTTCTGTTGCCACTGGAGGCCACTTTCTGTCATTCATGGGACTTTCAGTCAGGTACACTATGATTGTAAGGAACAGAAGATGCTGGAAAAATGCAGAGGACCAAGAGAAAGACAATAATGCAGAGGAAATCACATAAAATTGGATTTCACAATCAGCATGTCTGTTCACTTCTTATTTTTTTTTTTTTTAACAGCTTTGTGATTGAGCCTCAGAACCTTGGTTTGCTGGTCTGTGAAATACAGATAAGTAGTATTACTTCATCTTCCCAGTTGCCTGTTCTGGCGTATATACCAACAAGACCCAATGGGCAGTACCCCTTTTGAACAATGAATAGGCTTGAGCAGATGGAGCTGTTGATGTTGCATTATCTCCACCCAGCAGAGGTGGCACCACTGTCTCATCCATGCGGTAGATTCAGCAGATGATCCACTAAAAATTGGTGTTATTCTATTCAAATGTGAGGAATAACAGTAATTAATCTAGGGTTAGCAAGATCTCCAGCTCACTAAGATAATTTGGCATCTGTGACATTAACAATTTAGTTCTCAATTAGGTACCAAACCATATATAACAAGAGAGAGAGAGAGCATGGTCCCTGAAGTGAAAGCAGGTATAGGAAGAACAGACATTATGAAAGAACTTTGTTTTTCTATGTTCTCACTCCTTCCACATCCGTGCAAGCACCCATCCATGCATTAAGCATTTTCTACATTCAGTGCCCTCTCAGTGATAGAAAAGATAAAGCCCCTGCTTTCATGGAGTTTACATTCTCCTGATGGGAGAAGGTATATGGTAAACACATTAACAAATAAATAATTATAGATGATGTATGCCGTGAAGGAAGTGAAGATGGGTTGAGAGAGTAATGGGATGACGTCAGCTTTAAGACGGGTGAGCTGAGAACATAAGCAGGAACCAGATGTATGGTCAGTTGCAGGGAAAGCCCTCCAGACAGAAGAGGAGTGAAGGGTACTGAAGCTTCAAAGGACAGAAAAGCCATAATTTTTGAGGGAAGGGGACAGAAATGAGAAAAAAGCCTGGGTCAGATTATGCACAGCCCTGACACAAGTTTGGCTAGATGTTAATTGATTGCAAGGGATAAGGTAAATTATTTACAACTGAGCATCTGTGATCCATTCCTGATCAGAGAGGCTAAGGCAGAACAGTCACCCAGAGTACCCAGGAGTCAAGGGCTTGCAGAGCTACAGATGGAGCTGACCAAATAGAGGTCACTGAACCTCTGAGCAAGCTGGAGGGGTAAGTGTGGGACCAGAGAGAGAGAAGAGCCAGAGCTGGAACCTGAAATGATCCAGGTAAGGGCAGAAGAAAAGATGGCACAAGGTCAGAGGGCCCACAACTTCCATCGTAGCCCATCCCTCTTTTGGTGCTGGTTGGATGTTCCTGAGGTAGGTGGACCGTGAATAAAGTAGAATGTAACCCTTATAGATGCAGAAATGTGTGAAACGGCATGAAGAGTACATTGGAGATGAAGTCACCTTCTATTTTCTCAAGTAGTTCAAAATCTGGTTAAAAACATGAGGTGCCTTAAAAAAAAAAAAACAAAAAACATGAGGTGTAAGACATGGCTGAAGGCTAATACAAATGCTGAACCATGTGACAAACTGTGTTTCTATTCGTGCTATGGGTGGTCCGAGGAGAGCAGCTTTCTTCAACATGGAGCGATCAGGGCAGAGAGAAAAGGAGCTAGAACCTAAGACGAGCCATAAAAGTAGTGATCAATCTGAAATGGCAAGGAATGGACAGAAAATAAAGCTGAGAAATAGGGCGACAACCAAGAACATTGCAGATGAAGGTCACCATGGTTTCCTTTTCTGGTAATTACAGCAAATGTATTTTATAGTAACATTTCTACAACAGACTTAATTCCTTCCACCTACCACCTGGCTCAGATCAGTATCACCTCCCCTTCCTTAAAAGAGGGAGTTCATAGAGACTCCTTAGAGAGATAAGAGGGGAAATTGGCTGTTCTGAAAACAGGGCCCTTTCTTCTTTGAAAACTCTTTCAAAAGGGAAAGCTGCATGATAATGAAAAGTATCATCATCATCATTATTTACTTTAAATATTGGGCTGTCTCCTAACAAAAGCTTCATTCTTTGTAATCTTATTGTTGTTTGGATATCAAAAAGATATTGAAATTCATTTACACCTTCAGCTCTGGATATAAGGAGTGCCACCTGCTGCTCTCCCTCTGAGGCTGGTTTATCCTATTATGCTATTTATAGAGACTCCATGGTGAAGGTGGCAGGAATAGTGATGCCAAAGTTTCTTGCTTCCCTCCATCTGACAGCTGGCATGTTGTCTGACAACACAAAAGAAGAAAGGTTGCATATCAAAATATTTTGAAGGCTTTGCTGTCAAACATACAGACACACAACATGGATAATTACTTAAGTTTCATTGCATTGTCCAAAATGAAATCTTTCTAATCTGGGGACAGGTTACAAGTTTCAGGAAAATAATTTGGTTTTTGACTCCAGATTTTTTGTTTTCTTATTAAACACACACACACACAACTACACACATGTACACAGAGGGAGGGAGTAGGGGTGGGGGAGAGATGTGCACACACAAGCTCTTTAATTACTATTTTGCCAAGGAAATCAATTCTGAGTGTGAGAGTTTTTTTGTTTTGCTTTTTTTTACTTCTAACATGCAAAAATGAGTACATCAAGGTAAATTTCCATCAAGTAAATCATACTCCCACTGAGTCTGGTAAGTAAATAAAATCACCCTAACAACAACATAGAAAACTCTAGCTAAGATGGGGTTTAATGCAACTAATTCTCAGGACTACAAAGACAAAATGAGCACTTGAAGTTCTACTCAATTGAAAAGAAGGTCTTATCCAAATTGAATATCTTTTCTGGCCTTTGGGTTCTAAAAGTTCCTTGATATCCAAACATCTTAGAACTCCCCGCTTTGAGTATTTGCATTATTAAACATCACACTCCACAGCAATGTTACGCATTCCTTATTCTATGGCGAACATTCCTTAAGGTAAAGGTCTTTTGTGGAGACAAATTTACTCCCTATTTTATCACTGGTCATAAATTCTGATATTGAAATGGTCAGAAGGTTCAAGTGCCGGTAACATACTTTGTCCAGTGTTCCCTCAAACTCCCTGCCACTATTTTCTACAAAAACTTCCTTCCACTGCTAGCCCCCAGCTGCCTTGATGAGGAGTGGATGTCCAGCGAAGAATGTTTCTCAGAGGTTTTCCTAACCTTTGATTTGGGTATCAAGACCCCAGAGGATATACTGCACTGATCAAATTGCCTCTGGGGAATTTGAAACAAAAGACACAGGTAAGTACACAGGTGGTGGTGAGAAATGTAGGCGGAAGAGCTGGGATGCTGGGTGGCAGGACATGCCCAAGTCCTGAGGACCTAAGGACTGAAAGGCAAGTAGTTGGGAGTGAGAAGAGATCAGATATGAGTAATCAGAGGAAACAGGAGAGAGAGGTGGGGAGGGGGGCAAGTCAGAACACCTGGAGCTGCCCTGATGACCTTGCAGATGTCTGCTTGTGTGACATTCCCTGGGTTCCTGGGAATACAGATTTCTCTATCCGTACAAAGAAAAATGGACTTTGAACTTGAGATAGGTGAGCAGATCTCTGTTCAGTTAGAAGATCTACTACTCATACGATGGTCAATGGGCTACCTGAATCAGAGTAACCTGGTTAGCTATTCAACACACCTAATACTGGTCTCTACCCAGACCCCCTCAATAAAAGATGCTGGGGATGGGGATCAAGAATCTGTATTTTTATCAAGCACTGTATACCCTACTAGAATCAGAGAACTATCTTCCTTACAGAAACATCTTCAAAGGCATTTCTGCCTTTAAAATTTAATGAAAATATGAAGAACGAAAGGTCAGCTAACACCATATTCAGTGTTTAGAACATGTCATAGTCACATCATCTTTAAGTCTCTAAAATACACTGCAAATAAGAAGGGTAGTTAAGTTAGTCCACAAACAGCAAATCATCCCTCATTACTGTGGTGAGTTCTAATTGTTCTCCTTAAGCGAGCATGTGCCTATTAAAATTTGCATCATAAACAGTCTTGATTTCCCCCCTTTGTCCATACACTATCATGTGTCATATGTGACCTATGCTATGTCATAATTGTGATGATTTCAATGCCAATTAATTGAGAAAGGTGATGTCAAACTATTTCCAGAATCACACAATTACAGAGCTTAGTCTTTCAACAAATGTTAAGTACTCTGTGCCTAGAACTCCACCAGGCACAAACGATACAGAAATAATTAACATACCTTGCCTTGAGCCAAAGGAATTACAATCTCGGATTGGGGGAGAGATACACTGGTAATTTATCAAGACTGCCAGGAAAATCGGTGAACACCAAAAGACATGACGTATGTACAATGGGGTCACGGCGAGAGTGGGGTCAACACTGCAGCAGGGGAGGGACTGGAAGGGAGTCTTCCCAGACTCCACTGAAATGGAGTCTAGTATAGCATAGCCTATATCTGAGCGGGTCCATTTGCCTACTTCTGGAATTCAGTATTAGAAAGCACACTGGGTTATAGATAAATGGTATCTTCTACCTAGGTTTTATCAGTAATAGGTATTATAATCTATATTTTCCATCTGTCTTATTTCTCAGGTTAGCCCAAATTCAAGCAGGTGTTATACACTGGGCTGCTTCAAAGATCCCAGCACAAATAAGTTCGTTAATAAGAAAACATTTTCCTAGAACTTTCAACAAATATTCTACCATACTGAAGACCGGGAAATGTGCAAAGATGTACAAACCTTTCCATTTAGTGCTTAGTGAGAGGGAAACAGACATGGACAGTAAAGGTATAATGAAGTATGGCATAAGTGTCACATGTATTAACGTAGTGGTATAGAATTATTAGCAATAATTCTGTCTCCCAGGTAGAGGCAGATTCTGAGGACAAGATATTTGCTTTGAATCAGGATTTGAGACTCTAAAAACTTAATAAGAAAAATAAACTGTTCTAACAAAGAGTATGTACTGTAGGAGTTAGATTTTGCTAGGTAGCAAACCACCCCCAAACATAGCTTAAAACATTTATCATTGTTGTGGGTTAGTTTGGCAGTGCTGCTGCTCTGAGTTGGCTTGCCTGAAGTCAGGTGCCCTAAGAGACCCTCACTCCCATGTCTGGGGCTTTCACTGGGATGAGTGAGACAGGCAGGGTCTCCGTCCTTGGCCTTCCTTCTCCAGGTGGCTAGCCCTGGCTTATTCATGTGAAGGCAGGATTTTCAGCAGCCCCAGCAAGCACCCATTTTCAAGTCTCCCATATCACACTAGCTAATGCCCCACTGGCCAAACAAGTCACAACCAGATTCTAGGGGTGGAGAAATAGATTGCCCCTCTTCATGGGAAGAGCAGCAAAGTCCCGTTGCAGAGGTATGTATACATAAATGAGTGGGAGGACTGATCATAGCCATCTTTGAAAATATTTGCTATATATATTAAATATATACAGAATCATATCCTTGGTTAATCCTAGTAACCTTCACTTGGGGCAGGAGCAAGAGTAGGTAAAGAATTTCTAAGTGGAGTCTAATATGTCATCATTGCTACCACCACCATCACCCTTATCAAACTCAAAAAAAAAATTCCAAAAAAACCCCCCAAAAAACAAAGTCAGTGTAAAGGTCAAACATTGCCTTAAACAGTATCATTTAACTCACCCCTGGATAAGAAAAGAGAATAGTAGGAGCACCTGGAAGACTACTCATTTAGCTATTCAACATGGAAAAAACAAAACTCAGACTGGAACAGCTCTTGGCAACTCACTGAAAACCATGAAAAGTGTTTGGCTGGCTGGCTGAGCAGCCAGTAGGTGCTCAATTGGCATTTGTTGTTGACTTTGTTGTTGCATTGAAAGGGGTTCCAGTATTGTGAAGCGGTGCCCAACATCTGCTTATCCTGGCTCCTCTGTGGCTGAGGTTTGCACTCTGGTCAGAATGTTAGCAAACTGAGCCTTGTCACAAACTTTGTCAGGCACTAAAAGTCAATATCTGGAGTCCTCTCCCACCCAGAAGGTGAATTGATATTGAATTGAATCCTTCTTGTGCTGTTACAAAATAAGCCCTTAAAAAACAATGAGCAAATGGAAAATAGAGTGTCTTTTATTGATTGTGATGTTTCCACTTAACTCGATTCTGGCTGGGGAGCTTCTCCAGTGGCACATGCGCACAGAGCAAGGGCATCGCCACGGTCGATAATTCTGAGGAAATGGACAGCCTCGTCTGCCTAATGGATCTCTCCAATTTCCTCCATTGGGATCCAACTTGGGATTAGTCACCCCACAGATTTTTCAACAGTTCGACTTTGCTTTCTTTCAAAGCAATTTGGTACATGTCAGCTGAGCGTCTGAGCTAACTTTCATGACTAAGGACTTTTTTTCTTCTTCTTTTTTTTTTAAAGGACACTGCGGTGTTCTTTTGCTTTTCTTTTGAACCAGAGGTAGTCTTTGATTTTTGTTTTAATTTCTCAGTAGGTCATTAGGAAAATACATACTCTTACACAACATCCTACCCCCCAACACACACACCTTATAGGGAAAAAATTTGTCCACGAAGTAGGTTTTCAAAAATATGTTCTAGTAGTTCCTTAAATGCTGCTCTCCCTCAATCCTGCTTTCAATATCATTTTTAATACACTCTGTATTCGGGAATTATTTTAGATTGACAGAAACATGACAAAGTTAGTACAGGGAGTTCCCATACAACCCCCGCCCACTTGAGGTTCTCCTAATGTTTGCACATTACAACGGTACATTTGTCTAAACTCAGAAACCAGCATCGATACACCATTAACTAAACTCTAGACCAGAATCAGGTTTCACCAGTTTCTCCATTTATGTCCTCATTCTGTTCCAAGATAGGAACCAGGGACCACACTGCATTTATTCAGCAATGTCCCCTTCATGTCCTCTGGCTTGTGGCAGTTTTTCAGTCTTTGTAATAACCTTCATATTTTTGAGAATTATTGGCCAGACTTTGTAGAACGTCCCTCAATCCAGCCTTGTCTGGTGGTTTTCTCATGATTACCTTGGGGTTAAGGGTTTTGGGGAAGAAAGGCTATGAGGTAAAGTACCTTTCTCATTACATCATATCCAGAGGTCTAGGCTACTGATGTGACTTATCACTGGTATTGCTGACCTTGATCACCTGGCCAGACAGTGTCTGCCAGTTTTCTCCTCTGTAAACTTTTTAAGTAGCCAAGCCTCAAATGTATCATATTCAGGTGGTATTTCAAAACACTGTGTTGCTCAAGATACTAAAATTTCAAGTGCCACTATTAGTCTACTTCATGTTGGGCTGGGGGAAGCTGAGTAGGATGTTGTAAAGTGTTAGGATAAGAAAGAAAGAGGTGGATGTAAGTTTATTTCAAATTAATCTTTTAATCCAAATTGTATAGTAAAAAAGTTCTTTCAGAGAAGACACTCCTCTATGTTGGCCAATTGGTTGGCTTCGTTTTATGGGATTTGGCCTCAGAACCCTCTTTTATAAGCAGGACAAGCTAATCTACACCTCCCAACTCCTTAAATATTTTAAGTTGGTCTTAGCCATCGCCAGCTTATATTCTGCTTTACATTTGAGAAAAATTGAGAATAGAGGTCTGTTTAGTTCAAGGACATCTTGGAGGGGAAAAAAAGAGCAGTTTGATCTATTTAAAATCCTACTGATGTAGTACCTAGTACATAAATAATGTTCTTTACATATTCTTCATGGTAGCAGAATCTGCCTTGTGCTAGAGAACCTTGTTCTCCAAGTGTGATTTTCTAATTGGCTGCCTTGACCTGGGAGAAATGCAGGGTCTCCTCCCACCTCAGACCTACTGAATCAGAAGCTACATTTTCACTAGATTTCCAACTGATCTGAAGGCACATTAAGGTTTGAGAAGTGAAACTTTCGAGAATATAGATTACTAGTGAAACATTGGATGTGAGCCAATAAAAAACATATGTGTAGGGACTTCCATCCCTCTATTTTCAGGCCAATGATAATACCTAAGTTTTCAAGGCACAGTTTGGTAAAAGAATTGACGGTATTAGTTTGAATTATGCTATCCGATTTACCTTGCAAAGGCAAAATTGTTCTCTTGAACATATATGCTAAGTAGTTATATCTTAAAGTAGTCAACGCACAAAGAAATATCCTTTAACATGATCTTTCTTTAAAAAAAAAATGAGCAGAAAACTAAAGATCCAAATAGGACCTGGAAAGCATTTTCCATAAAAAAAAAATTGACTATATTAAAATTAAGAATTGTTCTTCAAAACACGTCATTGAGAAAAAAGGAAATACATAGAGATTTTTAATCAATATAACTGATAAAGTATTTGGAAGATATAAAGAACTATAAATCAGTAAATATGAAGAACCCAAAGTTTAAAATGGGCAAAATATGTGACCCTTCATGAAAGGAGATATCCAAATGCTGCTACCCACACAGAAATGCATTCCATCTCATCAGAAATAAGGAAACAAATCAAATCCACAATGCCAAACCACTGCTCAATAACTGCAATGATTAAGCAAAACCAGACCCCAAACCCAGTACAGTAACTAAGACATTACCAAGATCTGGCAAGAATGTGGAACATTAGGAAATGTTTGTGTTACTAAAAAATAGGTACGATTTTCAAAAAAATTTAAAAATTCATCAAAAAAAAGGATATAATACAGGTAGAGTGGCATATTCTGTTTTGTTGTGTTTTTTTTAATGTTTCAAGTGGCATATTTTGAGTTTTATCCTCTAACTGGAAGACAGGAAAGGGCTCTGGTACTCAGTGTTTTTTGTGACAAACCCTTTTCTCACCTTGCCTGATTGCTACTTGTACCCCTAGCAAGTCTTCCAGACAATAGATTCTTGTTTTTAGTCTTCCCATAAATTTGAAATGTGCCTCACTCTATTACCCCCTCATTTCTACATGAGACTCTGACCCTTGGCTTCTCCTCCCTCCCCAGACACCCCTCTCTGGCTAAGGGAATGCCCCTCACACTTGTGCCAACATGATGTGTAGGTCAATTAGGACTTGGGAGACGAGTCCAGTCCCTGGGCTGAGACACAATGTTTTTCAAAGACACATGAGAAAGGTCACCCTAGAGACAACTTTTCCTAACAGATGATTCTCCTGGGCATCCGACAAGCCAACGTGGACCTGGACTCAAATATCCTGCCGACATCCCACATTTTGACAGCTACAATTCTTCCTTTTTCAATTTCAATTCTTATTGATTTTCAAGATTCTCATTTCAGAGATGTATGCCATCATTGTACTCCAGTGTTTAGCCATCTACCTGTGCCTGTTTTTCTATGCTAGATTGATCCTTTCCCACTGAAGCTGCAGGCAGGTGAGCCTCAGGTTGCTGCTCAGATGCCACCTCTGCTCACAAGCTAGGAAAAGCGAGCCATCCCACCCTCTCACCTGAGGCAAAACACTCAACCGAGCCTGTGCAGGAGAGGTTAGCATTTGGTAATGAAGCAGAATTTAGCAATGAACTACTTCTGGGAAGAAGGGCATAAATTAGGGGAAAGTCAAATCTGAGGCAGGCAAGGCAAGCAGACACGTTCTGTGTTTCTACTGAAGATGCCAAGATTTCCCTCTGGAAGTCAGGGAGAGAACTGCATTAAGTGATGAAGTACTTGCTTGGTACTGGAGCCGAAAGAGTGAATTGTTTTTGTTTTTGCTTTTTTTTTGACATGTGCAAGTAAATGGCTTGAAGAGATTTTAGGAAGCATAGGGAAAGCAAATTACATTAATCTGGATTAGAATATGTTTCTTACTGGACAGTTTTTCTAAGAAAATCTGCAATAAACCGTGGAATCTTTTGAATTAAATTAAAGCACTCATAGTGAATGTGAGTTCACTCATAGTGAACTTAAGAAAAATGCTTTAGGATTTTGAGATTAAAAATACACACAAAACATTTAGGGATTATAGTATTTTTTGCTCTTTTGCCTAATTTCAACTATTCCACCTATAGTGACTGTGAGGATTATGTTTCCTTTATGTTGGGGGTGGTGTTTCTTCATGTCAGTACCTTTCCTTATATTTTTTTCTGTCACGTCTGTGGCCTCCTCCCTCCCGCCCCATCTAACTTAGTCCTCTTGGCTAAATATTACATGGGATATACTGATGCTAAAAAAATTCATGATTTATCAGAAATTCCAATTTAACTGGGCATATATGGGATATACTTATACTAAAAATGTTTATCTGGAGTTCAAATTTAACCAGCATGCTGTATTTTATCTGGCAATTTACATTATACCCTCTCCTGCTCACTTGTAGGTGCCTTATTTCCCTATGAAATGTACTTGCTGGGCTTTCATTCCATTAGGCAGCAATGATCCAATGCCACCTGAATGACAACTGGCTGGGAGTTTGGGATAAGCTAAATTACTCTGCACTGGTGTTTGAGTAGAGCCCTTATCCTGCCTTATCTTTGCTACAGCTGGCGAGCTCCCTTAAATGATATGATAGCACCCACCCCCACCCCCAAGAACCATTGTTATCAAATGACAACCACTGTACTAGGGAAGGCACAGTCTATTCTTGTGCTATGGAAAGAATGGCTAGAGTATCCCTACCTTAAGATAGTTCCACTGTAACATAGGATATCATGTTTTGGTCCCAGGAAGCATCACCTTCCATATCCCAAAATAGGCTGGTGAAAGAGATTATGGAGCTATACAGGGCCGAGTAAATGAAGGAAAAAAAAAAAAACCTGATAATGCGAACTCACCTTTGCTCTTGCATTATTTTTAGGTGACCACTTCACTCAAAAGTGATCTGTCTGCTAACCAACAAAATGGGAGAATTTGCAAATGACATATCAGATAAAGGGCTAGTATCCAAAATTTATGAAGAACTTATCAAACTAAACACCCAAAGAACAAATAATCCAATTAAGAAATGAGCAAAAGACATGAACAGACATTTCTGCAAAGAAGACAACCAGATGGCCAACAGACACATGAAAAAGTGCTCAACATCACTCGGCATCAGCGAATACAAATCAAAACCACAGTGAGATACCACCTCACACCAGTCAGAATGTCTAAAATCAACAAGTCAGGAAATGACAGGTGTCGGTGAGGATGCAAAAAAAGGGGAACACTACTACACTGTTGGTGGGAATGCAAGCTGGTGCAGCCATTCTGGAAAACAGTACAGAGGTTTCTCAAAAAGTTGAAAATAGGGGCGCCTGGGTGGCTCAGCGGGTTAAAGCCTCTGCCTTCGGCTCAGGTCATGATCTCAGGGTCCTGGGATGGAGCCCTGCATTGGGCTCTCTGCTCAGTGGGGAGCCTGCTTCCCCCTCCCTCTCTGCCTGCCTCTCTGCCTACTTGTGATCTCTCTCTGTCAAATAAATAAATAAAACCTTTAAAAAAAAAAAAGTTGAAAATAGAGCTACCCTATGACCCAGCAATTGCACTACTGGGTATTTACCCTAAAGATACAAACATAGTGATCCAAAGGGACACCTGCACCCCAATGTTTATAGTGGCAATGTCCAAAATAGCTAAACTATGGAAAGAGTCTAGATGTCCATCAACAGAGGAATGGGTAAAGAAGATGTGGTATATATACACAATGGAATATTATGCAGCCGTCAAAAATGAAATCTTGCCATTTGCAACGACATGGATGGAACTAGAGGATATTATGCTAAGCAAAATAAGTCAATCAGAGAAAGACAATTACCATATGATTTCACTGATAAGAGGAATTTGAGAAACAAGACAGAGAATCATAGGGAAGGGAAAAATGAAACAAAATGAAACCAGAGAGGGAGACAAACAATAAGAGACTCTTAATCTCAGGAAACAAAATGAGGGTTGCTGGAGGGGACAGGGGTGGGAGGGATGGGGTGGCTGGGTGATGGACATTGGGGAGGGTATGTGCTAAGGTAAGTGCTGTGAATTGTATAAGACTGATGAATCACAGACCTGTACCCCTAAAACAAATAATACATTATATGTTAATAAAAATATATATTATATAGTTTTTAACATCTTAATTTTATTTTTTTCAGGGTTCCAAGATTCACTGTTTATGCACCACACCCAGGGCTCCATGCACTACGTGCCCTCCTTAATACCCACCACCAGGCTCATCCACCCCCCTCCCTTCCAAAACCCCTCCCTTCCAAAACCCTCAGTTTGTTTCTCAAAGTCCATAGTCTCTCATGGTTCATCTCCCCCTCCGATTTCCCCCAATTCACTTTTCCTTTCCTTCTCCTAATGTCCTCCATGTTAATCCTTATGCCCCACAAGTAAGTGAAACTATATGATAATTGACTTTCTCTGTTTTACTTATTTCGCTCAACATAATCTCCTCTAGTCCCGTCCATGTTGATACAAAAGTTGGGTATTCATCCTTTCTGATGGAGGCATAATATTCCATTGTATATTTGGACCACATCTTCTTTATCCATTCATCTGTTGAAGGGCATCTTGGCTGTTTCCACAGTTTGGCGATTGTGGCCATTGCTGCTATGAACATTGGGGTACATGTGGCCCTTCTTTGTACTGCATCTGCATCTTTGGGGTAGATACCCAGTAGTGCAATTGCAGGGTCACAGGGTAGCTCTATTTTTAATTTCTTAAGGAATCTCCACACTGTTTTCCAAAGTGGCCGCACCAACTTGCATTTCCACCAACAGTATAAGAGGGTTCCCCTTTCTCCACACCTCTCCAACACTTGTTGTTTCCTGTCCTGTTGATTTTGGCCATTCTAACTGGCATCTCAATGTGGTTTTGATTTGAATTTCCCTGATGGCCAGTGATGATGAACATTTTTCCATGTGTCTGTTAGCCATTTGTATGTCTTCTTTGGAGAAGTGTCTGTTCATGTCTTCTGCCCATTTTTTGACACGATTATGTGTTTTTTGGGTGTTGAGTTTGAGGAGTTCTTCATAGATCTTGGATATCAGCCCTTTGTCTATAGTGTCATTTGCGAATATCTTCTCCCATTCCATGGGTTGCCTCTTTGTTTTGTTGACTGTTTCCTTTGCTGTACAGAAGCTTTTTATGTTGATGAAGTCCCAAAAGTTCATTTTCGCTTTTGTTTTCTTTGCCTTTGGAGATGTGTCTTGAAAGAAGTTGCTGTGGCCAATGTCGAAGAGGTTACTGCCTATGTTCTCCTCTAGGATTTTGATAGATTCCTACCTCACGTTGAGGCCTTTCATCCATATAGTTTTAAATGTTTTCTCATCACTTCCTCTGATTTTTACAAATAAGCCTTGAAATATGATTATTAATCCCATGTTTTAAGTGAGGAGACATATTAAAAATGGTTGGGCAAAATTTCCACTGCCACAGAGCTAACAGATAATATAAACTCTGGGTTTTCTGGCCGAAACCTTTTTTCCAACAGAGACACCAATTACATCCCATGCACTATTCTAGATACATGGTGAATCGGATATATATTTCTGCCTCAAAGAATTTAGCATAATACTTATTCAAATAAATATTCAAATACTTATTCAAATTAAGTCAAATTTAGTATTGGGTTATGCAAACTACTTCACATACCTTTAAGAAGTAGGAACAGACAACATAAAAATGTATTCAATATAGTCAACGCATACTGAATCTTGAATTTTTGGTGGCCAAATTAAAGAGAGAGAGAAAGAGAAGACATTGGAGGCATGAAGAAAGAACCACTACCCAAGGGTTCAGACCCCTTGCTCTAGAAGTATTCGGTTCTCCCCTCAAGGTACTCACACTACAAGATATCCCCAATTCAGAAGTTTTAACCTCTCCTATCAGCTCTTTTACCTCTAATTATACTTTTCTCACAACTTACATCTCTACTTATACTGAAACAATCAGTCCTTCTAAAACTGCACACTTTGAGGCTGAAATCCATTTTGGATTCATCTTACTACTTAGCCCACCTAGCATGATTTCCAGCATCTATTGGGTCCTAAATCTTCACTGAATTGAGATTAAACTGAGGTTTCTCATCACTAATTTGCCACCTTGAATAAGGACCCTCCTTAAGTACGATCCATTCTTATATACACCACACCAAAAATTCTGTCCTATTCTAGCAAGTTGAAGATGCACATGGAGTTTTCATCAGCAGAATGCACTCCCTTTGATTCTGGGGTGAGAGGGTGAAATGGAAAACAAAGAAAATGCCCTCTAAGACTTATACCATGTCCCTCCCCACAGTGTGTTTCCCATGTTCATTCAGAACTGGCTAGGATCAGTCCTATCTGGGTTACTCAGGGACAAAACTGCCAACTGAGTCATCAGGATTGTCCCCTTCTTCTCACCTGACAATGAGCTTCACTGAAGGGTGATAAGGGAGAACAGTCAGCCAAGCTCACATGGTCACTTGAATTTTATCCAGCTATATGCTGATGGGGAGACTATGCCCCAAATGCTCTGGTCTCAATGTCTGTGTTCTTACCCATTTCATGTTGAAATCCTAATCCCAAAGGTAATAGTATTTGTAGGTGGGCGCTGTGGGAAGTGATTATGTGGGAAGGTCATGAGGTAGATCCGTCAAGAATGGGAGTAGTGGTCTTATAAAGGAGATTCTACAGAGTTCCCTTGCCTTTTCCAGCACATGAGGACAACAAGAAGTCCATAAACTAGCAAAGAGCCTTCGTCCAACCATGGCAACTTTATCTTGGACTTCCAGCCTCCAGAACTGTGAGAAATAGATTTCCATTGTTTAAAAGCCACCTGTCTGTGATATTTTACTATAGCAGCTCAAATGGACCAAGGCACCAAGTAAACAAATGCAAGAAGGCATATGATACATATATACATATCTGAGATAAACAAAAACCCAGTGTTATAATTTGTCAGTTTTCTTAATAAGATGGCAATTTACCAAAGGAAAACCATGAGAGAGTGTTCTCTACTTTGTATAATACTTTCCAGTGAGATCCTTGGCTAATAATTCAGAGCATTCTACAGGATGTGTAGGATATTGTTGATGTTCAAATAAATTTTCTTCGAGTGAGACCAGATGGGGAACAAAGATGAAGTAGTGATACAATTATAGTCCTCATTTGTTTCTTGTAGAATTCTGAGTTAAGAAAAAATCAAGGCCTTTCCATAGGCATCAAGATAAATAGGTTGTAACTGTAATCCAGAATAATAAATCTCTTGGTTATGCTAAGGAAAACCAGATTGCAAAGATTTTGCAACTGCGGTACATCCATTCAATGAAATGTTGTTTAGCAATAACAAAGAAATGAGCTATCAAGTCATAAAAAGACAAGGAGGAAACAAATGCATATTGCTACATGAAAAAAGCCAAAATGAAAAGATCAGCATTTGGGGAAGAAAGATGGATAGGTGGAACACCAAGGATTTTGAGGATAGTAAAACAATTCTGGAGGCACCTGGGTGGCACATTCGATTAGGCATCCAGCTCTTAGTTTCAGTTCAGGTCATGATCTCAGTGTCACGGGATCAAGCCCTGGGTACAGAGTCTGCTTGGGATTCTCTTGCCCTCTTCCTCCCCCTGCCACTATAGCACTCTCTCTCTCCTTCCCTAGGATGGATGGATCTTTTTTAAAAAGTTCTGTATACTGTAATGATGGGTATATGATATACTTGTGAAAACCATAGAATGTGTAATACAAATAAATCTTTGTGTAAACTATGGACTTTAGTTAGTAACATATCAATATTGTCTTACCAATTGTAACACGTGTAGCAACTAATCCAAGATGTTAATAACCATGGGATCTGGGAGTGGCAGGGGCTATGACAGGGATATATGGGCACTCCTTGTACTTTCGGCTCAATTTTTCTATCAGGCTAAAATGAAAACACTTTTTTTAAGCAACCCCATAAGAACAAAAGTTCAATCTACTAGAATGAAAATCTTAAGAAATCAAAATGAGTATCATGACTACAAACCTGTTTCTGGAGGTTTGTAACACAGTGGAGGGGCATGGCTCACAGTGTTCTTAATGTTTTTTTCACTACAGATGATGTGTATTTTGAGAGGCAGAAAGGAAAGGGTTTAAAACATACAAAACAAAGGAATATACTCAGAATCAGATTTAGTTCATTTCATGGCAACCAGAGAGAATTGAGATGGGGAAGTGAGTGGAGGACTAACACAAAGAATATGACAAAAGGTCATGATAAGAACTTTTAATTATAGAATTACAGGTACAAGGAAAATATGCATTAAAAGGGGGGAAATGTTAAGAATTCAGACAAATGTTTTAACCACTGTACTTGCTTTATAGTTTCAAACACAGGGCTACTACAACTGTATAACATTGTGCAGTCAAAGGTCATTATTTGAAATTTTCATAATCTTTCAGGACTGTAGGGTAGGAAACTAGAGCAGGCTATAACACTTTTCAAAACTTCCTAGTGCTTTCTCATCACCCCTAGTGATTTTTTTCTCACCATTCTCAATTTTGCCTTCAGCAGGAATATTTTTCACATTCAAAGGGTTCCAGACAAACTTGGTTTTTGATCGGAAAGACACTAAGATGAACTAAACCAATTCTGGCTCAGTTCCTTCGCTGACTTTACTTCAACCCTGTGCAAAGCAGCTGGACAAGAGATAGGGAGAAAATGAATAACTGGAGTTACCTCCTCTCCTGCCACCTCAACATTAGCTCAGGTGCCCACAAATATTCCTGAGGGAAAAAAATCAGTCTGTAATATAACAAAAATAAATATTTGGTCTTTGTCCCTGGTTTTGGGCAAAGAGCTTCAAAAACCTTTGGAATCTCTGGAGTGATTGTTATATACTAATGAGATGACTGGTAGTTAGGGTCCCCTAGATAGCTTCAGGATGGGGGGTGGTCACCAGGAGACTAAGCATGATTAGAAAGTTAGAGCTTTCAGCCCCAACCCTTGGCCTTTGGGGATGGGAGAAAGCGGGAAATTGAGCTCAATCACCAATGGCCAAGGGTTTAATCAATTATGCCTACATAATAAAACCTTCATAAAAAAAAATCCTAAATGACAGGGTTTGGAGAAATTCTGAGTTAGTGAACACATCAAGGTGCTAGAAGAGTGGCATGCCTGGAGAGAGGGAATGGAAGTTCTATACACTTTCCCCCTAACCTTGCCTTATGTCTCTCTTCCAAATATTTGGCTGTTGTGGAATTCTATCCTTTATAATAAACTGGTAATAACAAGTGAAGAATTTTTCAGTATTCTGGGAGTTCTAGTAAGTTATCAAACCTGAGAAGGGGGGGTTAAGAACTTCTGAATTTATGGTCTGTTGGTCAGAAGCATCATGACAACCTGGGACAGTCAACTGGCATCTAAAGTTGGGGAAAAGTCTAATGGAACTGAGCCTTAATTTGTGAGATCTAATGCTAACTGCAGGTAGATAGTGTCAGCATTGAATTGTAGGACACCCTGCTGGTGTTGGGGAGTTGGAAAATTGGTTGTTGTCAGAAAACATAACAGAAGGCCTTCTGATGGGACTAAAAGATGCTGTCTCTCCTGCAGAAAAGCTAAATGAAGTTTATGGAAGTGTACTGGCAAATGTTATAGATATCTATATTTCATCTTTGAGGAGATTACTCATCAATTCTTGTTCAATGGATGAAGAAATATCTGGGCACCCAGGCTGTAGAAGGAATGGAGTAAAAGTAAGGGAAACTGAGAAACACTTCTCTTGCAATACCCTACATCAGCTCAAGTAACTTAGAGTCTTCCAGGGAGAGAATAAAGCACAAATACACAAAAAGTATTTGCCAGAGAGAGCAAAGCCTACTATATTTATTCCTTCTGAGGTAGATTGAGTTTCTGTTGGAAATTACTAGACACTCAGCAGTCTTCTTCAAACTGGTGACTGGTACTTATGAGGGGACATGGAATCAATTTAGGGGTCACAGCCTATCATTCTGTCTGGTTTTAGGACTGTTTAACTTGGTATTTGCCCCTATGTACAATTAAAATATTACTAATTGATTTTTTTTTGCATATCTAAATATATTAGTCAAAACTATGTGTCATAGTGAAACGGAGTTTGGAGAAAAGTACTCTGAATGGAATGAGAGGTAGTTTGAAGTTACCAAAAACAGATTACAACAGTTAATTTGGTTCTTCCACCCCTTGCTGACCTTGTTCCACCCCACATTGACTTGAATGTAGCAGCATGCCCCACCTCAATACTTTCGGATATAGACGAGAGATATGTCTCATGATGGGGGTACCCTGCAAGGGAGATAATTCCTGTGTCTCCTTATTTAAAATGAAAAGGAAAAGTCTTCTTGCAACATGTCCTAGGCTTACCCAACTCATCCTGCGGGTATGGTTGATACTGGAATATTTTCTACTTTACCATAATCAGGAAGCACTAAGAACCCATCATGAACTGGATATCCTAGAATCTGGAACAATCTGATATAGGTCCTGAAGGCATGTGTATTTAGGGGAAGGGAAAAAAGCTCTCTGACTTGGTCCCTAACAAAAATGATACCGATAAGGAGAAAAACAAACAAGCTTATTAACTTGTGCACTGCACATACACTTTGGAGCACCCAGTGATGAGTAACTCAAAGGGGTGGTTAGAACATGAGCTTATACAGCATCTTAACAAAAAAGCAATACATTTTCAGTGAAAAAAAAAAAAAAAAAAAACCAAAACAAAACAAAGGAAAAGGACTCTAAGCTTCCAGGGGCAGCAAGTTGTGCGAAGGCAACTGTTTAGGGAATCAAATAGTAGCAAAGGGCTAGTTTTGGCAAGGTTTGTTACATAGAATCTCCTTGTGCCTTCTCTGGGCTGATAGGAGTTCTAGAATTCTCTCCAGTGACTAACTTTTGTCCTTCCGGTAGAGAGGGGAGAGTGGATACATCCGCATAAATTTATATTCTGCTTTTAGGCAGAGAGCTTTTCTTTTATCTGCTGCTTCTCACTTGCCTTCAGTGTAAGATAATCCTTATACCAAAGTTCCATATTTGGGATGGCATATTCTGTTGTCCTTCAACTGGAATGTCTGAGGAATGGCCCTGTGGACTATCTTCTTAAATGTTTTTGGTCATACTGTGCTCAGACCAAAAGCTAGATATTAAAATTAATGGACCAGTTGTCAGAAAACATCCAACGCTCTCAGATAGCTTTGAGCACAGAAATGGGAGTTGTGGGAGGTAAGAAAACAAAATTCGCTAGGGTCAGGATTGAAGTGGTCTTCTTAATCCCATAAGGACTTATAGGGCAGGTAGTTTTAAAAGGACTCTCTAGGTCTTAAACTATCTAATTTTGAGAAGTCTGAGGAATAATTTTTTATATTTACAAATGAATACCATTATTCCATTCCCACTTCGATTTTAGGAACTATAATAAAAATAAACCATTCTCACTTCTTTTTTTCTTTTTTTTAAAGATTTTATTTATTTGACAGAGAGAAACACAGAGAGAGAGGGAACACAAGTAGAGGGAATGGGAGAGGAAGAAGCAGGCTTCCACAGAGCAGGGAGTCTGCTTCTCCCTCTGAGCCTCCCCTTCTCAGGCTCTCTCTCATTTTCTCTCTCGCAAATAAATAAATAAAATCTTAAAAAATATTTAAAAAATAAATAAAAATCGCCCAAATTGGAAAGAAAGTGATCACTATTTACAGATAACAGGACACTATAGATATATAAACCAACCCTAAAGACTCCACCAAAACACTATTAGAATAAAGGAATGCAGTAAAGTCTCAGGACACAAAATATACAGAAATCTGTTTTGTTTCTATACATTAATAAACAATCAGAGAAAATAAGAAACAATCCCATTTAAATCTCACTGCATCAAAAAATAAAATATTTAGAAATATATTTAACCAAGGAGGTGAAAGACCCTTCCTTACTCTGATAACCATAAAACATCACCGAAAGAAATTGAAGACAACACAAATAAGTGGAAAGATATACCACGCTCATGAATTGAAAGAATATTGTTAAAATGCCCATATCACCCAAAGCGATCTACAGATTCAATGTAATCCTTATCAAAATACCAAATGAATATTCCACAGAACTAGAATAAATAATCCTAAAATTTGTATGGAATAACAAAAAACCCTGACTAGCCAAAGCAGTCTTGGGAAAGAAGCTGGTGGTATCACACCCTTGGATTTCAAACTACATTATAAAGGTATAGTAATCAAAACAGTAAGGTACTAGCAAAACAAACACATAGATCAATGGAATGGAATAGAGCCCAGAAATAAGCCCACATGTATATGGTCAGTTAATCAATGACACAGGAGGCAAAACATACAATGAGGAAAAACAGTTTCTTCAATAAATGGTGTTGGAAAAACTGGACAGCTACATGTAAAAGAATAAAACTGGATCACTCTCTTATACCACACAAAAAAATAAACTCGAAATGGAATATTTAAATGTAAGACCTGAAACCATAAGAGTCCCAAAAGAAACCCACAGGCAGTAAGCTCTTTGACATCAATCTTAGCAGTTTTTTTTTTTTGGATCAGTCTCCTCGGGCTAGGTTGACAAAAGCAAAAAAAAACAATTGGGACCATATCAAACTTTAAATCTTTTGCATAGCAAAGGAAACCATTAATAAAACATAAGGGCAACTATTGAATGGGAGAAGATATTTGCAAATGATATATCCAGTAGGAGGTTAACATTCAGAATATGTAAAGAATTCTTAACTCAATATAAAAAAAAAAAAATTCAATTAAAAAATGGACAGAGGACCCAAATAAATATTTTTTCCAGAGAAGACATGCAGATAGCAAACAGCAAACACATGAAAAGATGCTCTACATCATTAATCATCATGGAAATGCAAGTCAAAACAACAATGATATCACTTCACACCTGTTAGAATGGCTACTATCAAAAGGACAAGTGTCCCTAAGGATGTAAAGAGAATCCTTATAAACTGTTGTTTTTCTTGTTTATTTTCTTTTAACCCTCATGCACTGTTGGTGGAAATGTACATTGGTATAGCTATTATGGACAATTGGATGGAGGTTCCATGAAAAATTAAAAATAGAATTATCATATAATCCAACAATTCTACTTCTGAGTATCCAAAGAAAACAAAAACACTAATTTAAAAAGACATATTTATCCCTACGTTCATCACAGCATTATTTACAATAGCCAAGATAGAGAAGCAACCTAAGTGTCCACTGACAAATGAATAAAGAAGATGTAGTGTAATGAAAAGATGTTCATCATCACTCATCAATCAGGGAAATAAAAATCAAAATCATGATGAGATACCACCTCACACTTGTCAGAATGGCTAAAATAAATAACACAAGAAACAACAGGTATTGGCGAGGCTGAGGAGAAAGAGGAACCCTCTTGCACTTTTGGTGGGAATGCAAACAGGTACAGACACTCTGGAAAGCAGTATGGATGTTCCTCAAAAATTTAAAAATAGAACTACCCTATGATCCAGTAATTGCACTACTAGGTATTTACCCAAAGGAAACAAAAATACAAATTCAAATGGATACCTGCACCCTGATGTTTATAGCAATATTATCAACAATGGCCAAACTATGGAAAGAGTCCAAATGTCCATTGACTGAGGAATGGATAAAGAGGAGGGTTTTATGATTCTGTGGTTCTGTAGACATATATTGTTATATAACTACAGTTATATTAGTTGTGGGATTAGTTATATTAGTTATATACAGTTATATTAGTAGTTGTATTAGTATATTATAGTAATAGTCCACCATATTTAACTATAACTGTGTACCTGTATATAGATATATAGATATATAACAATAGATAGACAGCAGAATATTACTCAGCCATCAAAAAGAATGAAATCTTTTCATTTGCAACAACATGGATGGAACTAGAGTGTATTATGCTAAGTGGAATAAGTCAGTCAGAGACAGACAAATACCATATGATTTCACTCATATGTGAAATTTAAGAAACAAAACAGATGAACATATGGGAAGAGGAAAAAAGAGAAAGAGAGAGGGAAACAAATCAAAAGAGACTCTTAACAACACAGGGTTGGTGGAGGGAGGTGGATGGGGGATGGGCCAGGTGGATGATGGTTATTAATGAGGGCATTTGTTATGATGAGCACTGGGTGTTGTATGCAAGTGAATACTGAATTCTACTGAATTCTACTCTTGAAACCAATATTGCGCTGTTAACTAGAATTTAAATAAAAATTTGAAAAAAAAGTATACAATTATCATATGGTTTCACTTACGTGTGGAGCATAAGGAAAAACATGGAGGACATTGGGAGAAGGAAAGGAAGGGTTAATTGGGGGAAATCGGAGGGGGAGACAAAACATGAGAGACTGCGGACTCGGAGAAACAAACTGAGGGTTTTGGAGGGGAGGGGGTGGGGGGTTGGATGAGCCTGGTGGTGGGTATTGAGGAGGACACGTATTGCATGGAGCACTGGGTGCGGTGCATGAACAATTAATTTTGGAACACTGAAAAAATAAAATTAAATTAAAAAAAATAAAGTTCCAATGTAACAAAAAAAATAAAAATAAAAATAAAGTTTATTATATTTGAACATCTTAAAAAAAGTATATGGTGCTTATATTTTATAAATATATAATCATACATATATTTTATATATAATGGAATATTAATCATAAAAAGGAATGAGAGTTTGCCATACGTGACTACATGGATAAAACTAGAGAGTATTATACTACATGAAATAAGTCAGACAGAATAAGACAAATTGCATATTATCTCACGTGGAATTTCAACAGCAGAAAAAGTAAAACAGAAAGACTCATAGATACAAAGAACAAACTGATGGTTGTCAGAGGGAATGATTACTATTATACTCCTGAAATATAATACTATAGGTCAATTATACTTTAAAAAATAAGAAAAAAAAAGGGAGACTCAGCCTTCCTGATTTTAAAACTTACTATAAATAAAACAGTGTGATGCTGACATAATGAGAGCCAAATAGATTAATGGAATAGAGTTAAGAGTCCTGAAATAATCCAATACATCAATGGCTAATTGATTTCAACAACGGCGCCAAGATCATCCAATGAAAGAAGAGTCTCTTCAACAAAGGTCATTGGAACAGCTAGACAAACACATGCAAAAGAATGAAGTTGAATCCCTACCACACACCACATAAAATGGTTAACTCAAATGGATGAAAGGCCTATTTGCAAGAGCTAAAATTATAAAACTTCTAAAAGAAAACACAAGGTTAAATCTTGATGAGCTAGGATGTGGATATGGATTCTAACAATGACACCAAAAGCACAAACAAGAAAATAAAAATATAAATTGGGCTTTATACCAGTCTAAAACTTTTGATTCAAAGGACACAGTCAAAAAGTGAAAAAGATCACACACAGAATGGGAGAAAATATGTCTTATAAAGGTCTAATATTCATAATATATAAAGAACTCCTAAATCTCATCAAGAAATCCAAATTAAAAGTGGACAGAGGACTTTAGTTTCTGCCAAGATACATAAATGGTCAACAAGCACATGAAAATATCATTAGTCATTAGAGAAATGCAAATCAAAACCACAATGAGAGATCACTTCACACATACTAGGATAGTTATAACTTAAAAAAAAAAGTATTGGTAAGGAAGTGGCAAATTGGTTACCTTGTACATTGTGAAATGATACAGCTGCTATGGAAAACAGCTTGATGGTTCCTCAAAAAGCTAAACATAGAATTACCGTGTGACCCAGAAATTCCATTTGTAGGCATACACCCAAAATAACTGCAAACAGGTAAAGAAAAATGTATTCACTATGGCTCATAACACTGTTCACAATAACCCAAAAGTGGAAATAATCCAAGTGTCCATGAATTGATAAACGGATAAACATGTATTATATCCATAGGACAGAATGTTTCAGCCATAAAAAGGGATGACTAATACCTGCTACAATATGGACGAACTTTGAAAACACTGTGCAAAGTAACATAAGCCGGACAGAAAAGGTGACATGTTCTAGGCTTCCATTTATATGAAATATCCAGAATAGGTAAATTCATAGAGACAAAGAGCAGTGGTTTCCAGGGGCTCAAGAGCAACTGCTTAAAGGGTACAGGTCCCTCTGGGTGATAAAAATGTTTTGGAACTATAGAAGATAGTTGCATAGCAATGTGAATGTAATGTACTAAGTGCTACTGAATTATACACTTTAAAATGGTTCATTGTAGGATACGCTGCTTACCTCAATGAAACCATTATGCTTATAGAAATACCCAATAACAAGGTCATGTTCAGGATGCGCTGTTAAGAAAGCTGGACACAGAAAAACCTATAGTAGAATATTTCAATTATATATAAATAGATAGGGCCTCAAACAAAAGATAGGAGGGAAATAGCACAAATGCTAATAATAATCATTTTCGTTTAAGTAAACTCTATACCCAACATGGGGCTCGAACTCACACCCCTGAGGATCAACAGTCGCACACTCTTCCAACTGAGCTGGCCAGGCATCTCTAATAGTGATCATTCTTAGCTTATCTAATAATAGGTGATCTATTCTTTATATACTACTGTATTTAAGTTGACATCAATACCCATTACTGTTAAAATCACTAGTAGCAAAAACAAAAACAAAAAATCTTATTTTAAAAAATTAAATAAGGAGAAACCCTACAGTACCTTTCACTCTAGCATTCTAGACCTGAAAAGCAAGCTGTGGAGGGTGGGGAGTGGAAGAGAGGAAGAGGAAGCAATAACTGAGTTTATCTCTAAGTAAAAGAGAGGAGGGGAGGGATAGGAATGCACCCAGAACAAGATTCAGCTCCAAGAGGTGGGGCTAGAGGCACTTTGCAGAACCTCTAGGAAGACCCCTGCCTGCCACTGCCAACATACATCACTCTCCTTTACACAACAAGTTCCACAGTGAAACAGATAGGAGTTTGGGCAAAAATTGGGGGCGGGGGGGAATAGTCCTGAGTTATCAGGGAAAACGGAAGGAATTTGGATGCTGTGGCTATACTTGGGCATAGTGGTAGATAAGGGCGCACCATCGTAGCAGCTGGTTGCTGAAGTGTGTGAGTGCATGTGGCAGGGACATGTCAATATTCTTAGGCTTTACTATTGATCCCCGTGTCTAGTTCTGGCTAATGGACCGTGAGTGGAAGTGCCCTGTGACACTTCTAAACTAAGACATTTGCTGTGGAGAGCTTCGAGATCACATTTCAAATGGCATAGCTACTAGACAGAGCAGGGCCATTTGGCCTTTATATTGTAGGAAACTACTGAAATTTTGTCGTTAATTATTCTTATAGAGAAACTGGAACCCAGAAGCAGGGTGCGATCATAACAAAACCATAAAAATAGACCCATTAGTGTATCTGTTGAGCAGCAGGCACCAAGGAACTAGTTATCAGAGGATAGAAAGATGGTTGTCCATGTTTTGCAGGGCAGCAAATTTAGTGGCTTTGTGTCTGTACTGGCTTAGCAGGCAGACCATGTGCCTACCATATTGAAAACAGATGATTAATGTCTGTTAGTTGCCACTGGCCGCATATGGCAAGATGTCACTAGAAAGATGAGTTGGGGATGTCCTGGCCAACTTACAAAAATAAATGTAAGGAAATATATGGGGTCTCAAAATTCAGGGCCTTGCACCCCAGAAGCCCAATTAATCCTTTCAGCTGGATAAAAATGACTCCAAGCAAAGAATCAACTAAGGGGTAATGGAATGAGTAAGTCTAGACATCTAACGTGCAGTCATGATGACTACAGTTAATATTGAATTCAATATTGGAAATACAGAGATTTCAGCAGGTGCTCTCACCACAAAAACAGAGTATATATGAGAGGATGTGTTAATTAGCTTGGCTATAATAATCACCATGTATACGTGATTATTATCATAGGTGTACATTTTAAATATATACAATTCGTACTTAAAATATAGCAAAACTCAAACCTATACTAGGCTAATAGGTAGAAAATGTAGCTCATTTTAATTTTTAAAACTTGTGATGAACAGCTTTTTCTCATACTTACTGGCCAATTGCATTTCTTCTTGTGAATGCTTCCTTGTATACTTTGTCTTGTTTCTATTGAATTATTCATCTTTGTCACCCTGATTTATGCAAGCTATATATTAAAAACCTTAGGCCTTTTCCTGTGGTGGAAAAAAGGGAAGAGGCAGGGATGTGGCTTTCCTACATTTTGTTCCCCACAGCCTCAAGATAACGGTCATTAATTTGGGAAGAAAAGAAGGATGAGAAAAACAAAATAGGTTTGAGAATTCTAGCTCAAGATAAATAAATAAATAAATAGTATAGTTATGGACTCATGGAATATACTGGAAGCAATTACCAGAAACCTGCTCAGTTCCTAAGGAAAATGTACTGTCAAAAGATACTGGCATTTGGGACCAAAAAAATCTTTGTTTGTTGGAGACTTAAAATGGTTATCAGACCTGCACCCAGCCCCACAGACAGGAAATAGGCTGAGGAAGCTGTGCTACTCTTGAGGAGGGAATAATATCCCATGCCTAGGAAAAAAGCGATCTCCCAGAGGGTCTCCAGAGGCCAGGAGCCACAGGAGAACAGTGAACAAAGGAATTCTTTCACAGAGCCTAAACAAGGAATCGCTCCTACCTGGGAGGATGGGATGGCTTCCCAGGTCTGGTAGATTTCAGATTACCGAGAACCAGAGGTTTCTAGGGGACTCCATTCTTTCCCTTTCCAAAGACGAAATTAGTAAGTGTGCTTGTTATAATTATCCTGCTTGCCATGGGTACCAATGAGTAAGGGAAGGCTGACAGTTTTTTAATTCTTAGATCTCCAAATGAACAGGAGCTACCTCTAGACCTGAGAGACCATTTATAGGGCATTGTCTAGAGATGCCAGACTTCATACTGGAGGCTTACCAGACATCTATGCATCCTTCTGCATTCCCACACCCTTCCCCCAGATGCTAATGTTAAGGCCAGGTAGCTAGTTTGATCAGTGATTTATGAGACAATGTATTTTCTCCATCTCTATCTACCCCTGCAGGTCATATATTCCTGATGGCATAGCTGTAGGGACCATATAACTACGGATGGCCTTACATGACCAAGAGATAATCTTGGATTAAGTTTGCAGAGATTTGTCTGTTATTTCAGGTAGCATTAACTACCCTGATCTCATAATAGATTTGTCTTATGATAAAGGTTGTAATCAGTGTTAATATAGGACAGGGTGTGATTACTGAGAAGTTAACTTCATGGCCCGACGTAGTGATGTCAACACAAGGATTCATTACAGGGGCGCCTGGGTGTCTCAGTCATTGGGCCTCTGCCTTCGGCTCAGGTCACGAGCCCGGAGTCCTGGGATCGAGCCCCACATCAGGCTCCCTGCTCGGCAGGAGGCCTGCTTTCCCTCTCCCACTCCCCCTGCTCATGTTCCTGCTTTCATTCTCTCTCTCTCTCTCTCGCTCTCTCTCTCTCTCTCTCTCGCGCTGTCAAATAAGTAAATAAAAAAAATAAAAAAAAAAAGAACTACAAAGATTCATCACAGGATTCAGCATGAAGCTTGGAGCATCATGTTAGAGATCTGGCCCATTGTCTAACCCATTAGGCATCTTTGGGGAAGTTACCTGGCCTAAGTTTCTACAAATAACTTCTAAAAGGGTAAAACCATTACACTTTTCAAGCCTTCCCAGATGTAAATAAAAACATCTATGGACCTCCTCAATCTGAGTATAAGCTCATATGAATCTTTCTCTATTTCCATGCCAAAAAAAGCATTGGATATGTAGTGTGGAAGCTCACATTGGGAGAGACAGAAGCTTCATAAAGAATGATTCCCCCCCATCTTGAAAAATGGTTCTTAGCTGCAGTATGGCCAGTCTAGGGGGTCTCAGCCCACTGGGAGGAGTGCCTTTAGCCATCAGCACTAATAACGGTTAAAATGCAGAATATTCTTATTTGAAATATTAGAGTTATAGATTATACAAGAGACAACTAATAAGCTTTCTTAGGTGGAATAAGAACGTTTTAGCAGCTGTGGGAAATACCCTTGGCAGGACATCTCTCTGCAATAGCCCTATGGACAAAGACATTTTGCTGATGGGTCATTACCAGTTGTGGCAACTATGAACTCTGCTTATAGTGCTCTACTTGCCTGCAGGTTTTCCCCCTAAGTTTCACCATATATAGGGTACTTTCATTCATCCTATGTTTCTCAGGGAATTTTTTTTATTGTAATTGATATTAGTAGATACAAAGAACTTCACTGCTCTTAAGTAGCTGTCTTTCATAATTGTAGTGCTGTTCTAAGAGCTGGAAAGAGATCTTGATTCTTTACTAAAGAACCCAGATGGCTCATCAGCTGGATCCTTCTAAGTGTGCAGCAGACAGCCCCCTTTGTTGCTATTAGCATGTCGACTACAACTGTAGTTACCTGGTGGCAGGATGAAATTACACAGACAGCAGTTTACTTTCATACCCCCTGCCTGATAGTCAATTTCCTAGTGTAAGCCACTCTTCCAAGCAGTATGTAATTTTGATACCTGTTTAATTTTAATCCTCTCGTTTGACAGAGTGATTTTTCACCCTTTTTGGATGGTGCCATGCACCCCTCAATTGAGTTTCTTCTCCCTGCTGTTATAGTTTGTTCCTTCTTGAAATATTTAGAGAAACAGTTCCCCGTAAGCAATTAATTTAATTAGGAATGCATGTGTGTATGAACACACACAAAAAACACTTTTTTCTTTCACACAAGGAACTGTTTTATTGTTTCCCAGTTTGTTAAATATTTATATCCTCAACAAAGCAAACTTCTACATAAGTAAATACTAAGCGTATAATATCCAGCTTTGAGGGAAATCTAAAGATAGAATTGACCAATAACAATTTTCTGAATTCAAATAGTCTGCTATAAACAAAGTGCCACAATTTTTAATCTACCACTAAGTTATTTTATAAATGATTCTTGAAGATCCATAAAATCCAGCTTAGTAATTCAACAGAGTTCTCGGTCCTTAGGTCTAGGACCAGGTCTCAGCCCTGCTACTGGAGATCAATCAATATTCCTGGGAGGTAGAACACAGGAGTGGGGTATTGAGTAAATGATGCATGAGTGCACACACACAGCACATTCCGTTTTATGGAACATATCCAACTCAAAGCCAAAACAACTCATCCAAATATTTCCTGATGTAGAATCTTCATACTTACTAGCAACAAAAACACAGTCTCACAGCTCATTTCTATTTTGTCCCTTTCTCTGAAATGGGGATACCACTTGGAAAGAAAATATTCTCATGAGCAGAATCTCCATGTGCAGGGAGGCGACTGGATGGACAAGTTGATTCATTTTCCTTGTCTTTCTCTGATAGCACCTCCATCTGATTGTGTCTAGGGGAATGCTTATAAAAGAAATGTTTTTCTGGAGAAATCAACTTCAACTTGTTTTGATTCTACAAAGAATTCTTTCCCTTTCCCTGATATTCTACCTGCCAATCATGTTCACCAATGAAGTAAAATGTATATAGCATGCCTGGGGAGGGGCTATGTGTGTCAGGGGTGAGGGTAGTAACCCATGTTTCTGTAAATCCAATATGATGTAGGGCCCCACATGACTCAGTCCCAGTGCTGGGTCACAGCTGGAAAGACACAGGTCCACTAGCCAAAGCACCTGAAAAGTTTGTCTTACAGCTCTCAGAGCACCTTAGTAGAACCCTAATTTAAAGCCCAGAGTGATTCTTAAAATCCTCTTATCTCAAATTTATAAACCCCACAACTACTCCAGGACTTCTCTAAATCCCTTACTCCTGTGTCCACCGGAAATTCTCTTTGATCCCTAGGTCACATGATCATAAGAGAAAACTTCTATACAGGAACACATGTGTAGCTCTGTATTACAGACATACTCTCATATGCATATTGGGCATTTGCGCATCTAAGTGTAAATCTCTATGCATGTACACATGCATATGTGTATTACACACACACACTTTTAATCCCCAGGTTGTATCACAAAAGCTTGTAAGTGGGATCAGCAAAGAAACTCTCCTTAAAGATTAAGGAAAACTTAGCCAGCATAGGACAAAAAAAACAAAAAAAAACAAACAAAAAACAAAAACAAAAACAAAAAAAACTTTAAAGTACCAGGGAAAGGTAAAACCCAAAGAAAACCTTCTGTGTGGATATATTTTTGTCCCCATCATAGCTCATCATCCTTCCTGTGGGCTCATGTCACTACTGCTGCACACCCTCTCCTCTGTCCATGCCTAGATGGTTCATATCTGATGTTCCACTCTAACGCACCTTTCAAAGCCACACCATTTATGAGGATATTGAAAGAATCATGTACTTCCATGAGAAGTGTTCCTCCACAGGAGAAAAGTGTAGCTGAGAAAGCCAGTTTTCCAAGCAGTAAGGAGATCTCAGACACCGATTTTGTCATGGCTTTAATTCAGATGAGTGTTTTATTTTCTAATTAGCTTCTAGATCTTCATGGCTGTATCCACAGCTGGATGTTTATATTCACAGACCCCTCACTGCCCATCAGGAGACTGCTAAAGGCACGCTGAGACTCATTTATCCAACATGATACATTAGCCAATGTGAGTTGCCAATAGGTCAAATAAGATTACTAACAGCACCAGACTGAAGTCTAGTTAAGGTTTCCTCCATCTTCCCTGTCTTCTTAAAGGAGTAATGTCAAAAGCAATAGCCATTCATCCATACTTACAGCCTGCCATTACTGGGAAGGGCTTCCTAAACCTTGTGGACTGTCCTTCATCCTGAGGCAGCCTAGTCTTAAGACTCTTAAATTTGTGATTTTAATGTGAGTCTAAAAAGAACAATTACTTAGACCAGCATGAGCTCAAAGCTTTGATGACTAATGCAACCCAGTAACGCCACTCTACCGACCTCACATTAAACCAAGCACAGGGAGGCAGCTTGCCTTCTCAAATGAGAACATTTGTCAAGCTCACTCATGCAAAAAACAGTGGAGGGCAGAGACTTTGGATTTGAGGACAAGTCTAATAGAGGCCATATAGGAAAGACAACGGATGATCAGGGGTGAAGAGAATCCAAGTGAGCAAATTGTGAAGCCAGAACTAAATGGGTCTTTGTGTGGCCGGGCCAAAATTACAGGTTTAGAAATGAAAAAACATGCAACCAAGGTGCCTCTTAGGTTAGCCCAGTCGATTCAGCAGGGATTCAGGTCCTGCCTGAATGCTTACCTGTCAAGCAACCTGATGGAGTAGCAACCTTAGGAATAAGACAAGGCTTTATGACGCAGCTCTGTTCATCACTAGGTGTTTAACAATGGATAAGGGGCTTCCTCCTTCTAAACCTTTGTTTCCTCATCTGTAACGTTCATAAAACACTAGCCAATTACTTAATGAGCTTGTAAGGATCCAATGTGTTAATCTGCCTCAAAGTAGGGGCTCAGTAATAATGGCTACTGTTATTCTGAAGGGCCAGGTTCTCTGAGCATGTGGCTGGTCCAATCCCAACAGACAGTGCGACTCACAGGTTTAGCACTGTTTCCCCCCTGGGGAGGGAGTAAACTGCAGATTTTCATGGGAGCCAACATGGAGCCTGAATTTCTAAGCAAGTTTCACCAATGCCTTATGCATCTAAAGGATGAGAACCACTGGTTTAGGTTATGGAGACCACAGTTGGACCGTCTTTGGAGCTGAAATTATTTTAAGTCATTCTTTTCTGTAGAGGATCCTTATAGAAGATATATAAAGAACACACAAAACTTAAAGATTTTGCAAATTCTTTTGTATTTTGGTAGTTATGCACTTAAAATATCTTAAGTTTTAGTCTAAAAATACATAATTTAAAATTCAGAAATACATTCCCATAGAAATAACTTTTTTCAAAAGGTGGTGAGATTTCTAGGAATTTTTCCAAAATCCTTGAGGTAGCCAAAATATGGTACTTTCACTTTGCATTGTTATGAGCTAAAAGGACTTTTTTGATAGGACATTAAAGAATTAAAAGTGAACATGGCATCAAAGGCAAAATGGTACTAAAGTAAATATCAGCGTACCCAAATTAAGAACTAAAGCCTCTCTGAGGTCTGTAGTTAATTGCTCTAGCCATACAGTTGGCATTTAATTACAACTGTGAAGGCACAGCTCATGGGCGCAGGGTCAAAGAATGGTAGGTGGTTTCAGGGGCATCTGCCCACGCAGCTTCTGGAAAATGTTTACCACTTTGAACAATGTTCAGTCAAGTGGGTGAATTTAAAGATTTCTTTTTAAAAGAAAACTTTTCACGTGGACTCTGCTTACTCATTTTGCATATACTTAGATATATTTAAAAGTATAATGGGTCTGATAGAACTATAAAACACACACTAAAATTCGAAAAGGACTGCAAAACTATTAAAGTTAACATTAAGTTAATTAACACTAACAAAATTAACATGAAATATGATGTATTGTTAAAGGAGATTGCCGCTCGCAGTATGAGTATATACGGCTCTCTTGTGTTCTTGTGAATTTGCTGAGTTTATGCCAATATTTTGTTTACAAAATCCCATGGAGTCATTTGCCTTCCCTTGGTCCAAACACACAATTTACATAAAATCCTTTCAGTTTTTTCTTTCCTATGGATACTAGTTGCCCACGACAGACTCTGTGGCAAGAAGAGACCCACAAACCGGAAGGCTCCAGAGAAGGCTAGACAGGAGACCCCAAGACCTTATCTTCCAAATGCCCCTCTGAATGGGGATGCCCAGCCCCCATAAGGTAGGGTCATGGCCATTGTCCCAGGGACTAAATATTCACAAAGTTTATGTAGAGGTTGATAGAAGAGGAAGAGGGGTTTTCCTGAGTCAGCCTTCCTCCCTATTAGGAAGGAGAAAACTGCTGCCGGAAGGGACAAAGTCCTGGTCAGAGCACCACACTAGGTTCCGGTGTGCTCTGAGATAAGACAACCAGGCCTACGCTGCAGTACACTGGCTACTGAGCACCAGAAGATGGAGCTGGTCTGAACTGAGAAATGTAAAATGTATATCAGATTTCAAAGACTTAATTTGAAAATATATACATTTAAAATTCTCAGTAATACTTTTTATAGTGATTACATATTGAAAGACACTTTATTTAAGTCAATATATCTAGAGTGTTCTCCAAATTGATTTTACCTTTTTTAAATGTGGCAACTATAAAACTTAGTTATAGGTGTGGCCTATACTCTGTTTCTACTGGATGGCACTGCTCTATGCATTATTTGATTCCTCTTTTGAATCCATCATGGAGTCTGATTGGTTTCACTTCCATATTTCTATCTCAGCCAATTCTCTCCCTCCTTTCTGTGGCCATTTTAGTCTAAGCCACCACTACTCACACCTGGACAAATGCAAGAGTCTTCTAGCTGATCCTGAAAGCTTGCTTCTATACAATTGTCAGTGTGATCTTCTGAAACCCTTCATATCATGTCTTGCTTGCTCAAAATCTTTCAGCAGTTCCCAACTGCTGTCACAATAAAAGCCAAACATATTGCCACGGCAACAAGATATGCTCTTATCTACTCCCTGCCTACCTCCCCACTTGATCTTGTGTCCCAATCTTCAAGGATCCAGCCAAGGATCCATGGCTTTCCTGGGCTCCTTAAAGACACCACCAAAACTGGTACTACCTCAGGGCCTTTGCCCTAGTGGTTCCCTTTACCTGGAGAGCCCTTCTCCTTCATAGTCACATCCACGGTTCCTTCTTATCATTAAGATCTTGGTTTAAATGATACCTCCTTAGAGAGTTTGTCTTTGACCTCCCAATCAAAAGTAGGCAAACTCAGTTACATCCTTGGGATTTTTCTTTGTTGCACTTATCAGTTTTTTAAGTTATTTCATGTGTTCACTTCTTTATCACCTTTTTCCCTACTTTGGAATGTAAGCTCCATCAGATTAGAGGCCTTGATTGTACAGTTTATAAGTGTTACTGGTTTACTGGTATTCCTAGGACCTAACATATGGTAGGTTATTATTTGTTCAATGAATAAAATTATCTTGGGCAGAATTACGGCTGTTTCATTCTACACACAGGAGGGTTAGAATAGCACCTCTGAAAACACAATGAAGATTCCCTGCTTATCCAATCCAAGGCAAGTTGCCTGATGAAGGTCATTCAAGCCTTTACTGTATAGGCACAATTGCATTTTTCATTGCCACAGCCTAAATGAGACCTGGAAGCAGGGGCTGTCTTGGAATAAGTGAATCATAACTAAGGCCAGAATTTTTTCCTGTTTTAACCTAACATAGGGCTCTCCCCTAGGATGTTAACAGCAGTCATGGCACAGGATATACCTTATCAATACTACAGGGGCATGCTCCTGACTTAAAAAAACAAAAAAACAAAAAAAACACACCAAAAAAACAACCACACCTAAGTTCCTTCCCTATCTATTCTTAGAGCCACAGTTTATTTGAACATGGAGTAAAGGAGTGATTAAGAATTTAAGACTTACAGTTTCAAATATCTCTCTTCCATCTCTTCTATCTGGCAATGAAACTGTAGACTAATTGTACTTAAAATTTTTGTGTAATAGGGGTGGGGCAATAATTTAAACATTTTATTATCAATATTAGGACAAACATGGATACAGAATGGAATAAAATGAAAACTTTGCATGAATTTTTAAGCTAAACATTGATTCTTCCAAACAATTTTACACTTGGCAGACTATTCTGGCTACTCTCCCAGACCCAGACCCTCCAGATTTTTACCCTCTTCAGCATTAGGGGATTGGGGTAAAGATTTTTGAATCATTAAGGCAGTGATTCTGCCCAAACCATGGCTACTGGTATCTCACCAGTGAGCCATACAGTCTTCTAATACGGGGATGTGGTTGAAAAGTCTAACAAATTTAGAGTATAGTGTTTCACCCATTACCAAAAAGGCAAATCAATGTTACCTTCAGAGCAGTTGTGAGAAATAGGTATTTTTTATTTGCTACTCTAAAACAATTTCTGGTTTCAGGTCCCTAAAATACAGAAGTTTTAGATCTACCTCCACCCCAGTCCCAGTTAAAACAACAACAAATCCACAAACACAAAGCACAAAAGATATATAAGCCAAGTAGTAAAATCATCAAACACCAAACTGAGGCATTAAAATGCTACTATTACAGTTCTAGTCTCTAATTAAAGAGGCCACAGGGAACCTTCAGGGCCCCAGAGAAAACTCATTATAGGAGCTCATGTACCATGATGTATGAATGGTCATGGAAGAGGCACTCTGGCTTGGAACTCCAGCGCCTATCGCCACCTGAGGATGATCTAGAGGTGACCAGATCCTGTCTCCTGACATCTATCCTACCATTTGGATTCTATGGTCTACACACCTAACATGTATGCATGCATGCATGCATTTCACACCCTCCCCGATACCTGATAGGTGCAGTGCTGGCTACCCAGAGGGAGCTTATTACCTGCTGGGGGCTGTGCTAAGAGCCCTACATGCATCTTCTCATGGGGCCCCTCACTGATCCTGGGCAATTGGTGCTGTTCTTCCTCCTGTTTTAGGATTAAAAACATGGAGCCTTAGAAATGCTATTTATTGATGTGTACATACTTGTGTTTCCTTTCTCCAGAGAAAAAAGAACAAGGAACAAGAAGGCAAGGTCCACTCCTCTTTCTGCCTCTTAATCCATAACTCTATGTTTGTGCACCACATTCAGAAATCCCAAGGATTTCATCTACTTCAATATTAGGGATATTTTCCTGTGAGAAATGTACTCCTTCTGGGTTCAAACACAGAGGTCTGGAAAAGCCTTCTTTTTGTTCCCACACAAAGGAGAGGGGCTAAGAGTCAATGCTATGGTCAGATTTTGGTGCTTGAAAGAAGGCTTTGGGACTTGTCGAGTGCGGCTGGATATAAATAACATCGTTTAAGCCAGGATGTGGCTTGGTGACATAGCTAATTCCAACTGCAATTGCTTTGCCAGAATGGCTTTCAACCCTGTTTCACGTGATTTCACAAACCCCTGAACTGTATAGGGTTTCTTCACATCCACAGAGGCAATGAAGGACTTTTGAGAACACTTGCAGAGTCAGTTGGAAGAAGTTAGCAACCGGTGGATGTAAACTCGCCAGAGGCCCTTTTCCCGTTAGGCATCTGCTCTGTTTTGGTGTGTGGAGGGAGGCCATCAAGTAGGGTGGCTGCAACCTCACCAATAAACTGACTTCTCAGTTGGCAAGTAGGTATGCCTCAATTTTGTCAGGGGATGAAAACAAAAATGAAAGCACCTCAGGTTTCATGGCATTAGCAAGACCTGGGGCTAGAATTTCCTGCCTACAACAGATGCAGGGCCCTATTCGTGGACCATATCATCTAGACACATAGGCAAACAATGTGTCTGTTAAAATCTATGCCAAGAATTTACCTCCTAAGTATGTGAAGTGTATGTGTGTGTGTGTTTGTGTCAGAGTGCAGATTTCTGATAGCTTTCCCTCTCCTGCCAGCTCCCAACTGTTTTTGGAAAATCGGATTCTATACATGTCCTAATACAAAGAGATGCCAATATCCCACATTGTGTATTCAGAGACAAAGAGAAGCCCAGACATAAGTATTCAGAAATTCATAATCAGCAAAGCCACAAACAATATTTTCTAAAGCCGTTTCTTATGAACACTTTATGATGGTGGATTCCACAGCATATAAAAAGACTAAGTCCCATAGGAATTTATTAGTAGGCTAAGAAGAATCTTATGAATAAATTATACAAACCAGGAGACAATGTATCAAAAAGGACAAAACTATCTGCTGAGAAATTCAGGCAAATAGACTTAAATCATGTGTGTTACATGTAGATTACCATTTCAGATAGAATCCACTCATTCAACAAATATTTGTTGCTAGGCACCAAAAATAGAGGGGTGAACACCATGGTTATGGCCCCTGCCTTGTGGAGTTTAGTCTGGTGGGACAGGTGGTTACAAATGAGGGAAAAAACAGACAAATCCGGATGGCACTGTGGTACACAAGAGTGGTGGGAGGCAATTCAGCACCCCTCCTTGTACTCTAACATGCAAACTTTGCTCACCAGTCAGGTCTCTCTCATATTTCTGTCCTTGTCAGGACAGAGCAGTGGGTTGGAGTCACCTTTAGAACATCCGTCATTGTACTGAAGAGTCAGTAAGCAGAGAATTCCAGCTGATAAGGGAGTAGATACTATGTCAGATCAGTCTAACCAAACATCTTGAACTTCAACCATCTTGAGAGGCAGTGTGAGCAAGAAGAAGAAGAATGAGCTTGGGCACCAGAGCGACTTGGATGCTCCTCTATTCACCATCTGGGTGTCCTCTGGGCAAGACATTTGATCTCAATGGACCTCAGACTCATCACATGCTACACAGGAAAAGTAAACCCACCTCTGAGGTTTCTTCTCAGAATGAGCTAATAAAATGTAAAGTATCTACCCACTGTTGGTCATACAGAATAGATGCTTAAAGAGAAAGCTGTGATTCTTATTGAGGACATTCAGTCTCTCACTGTTTAAGAGGGACAGCATGAAAGATACCCATGGGCTTCCACGGAGCCAGACTCTCTCTGGAAGCCAGGATAGGGATTCTGCACATCATTCTCCAAGATGAAAGACCCAGGGAAATCCCCCAAACTAACACCTTTTCGGACTTCGAATTAGGGAGGTAGAGTTGTTTCCACTATGTTCCCCAAGTTATAGATTACGTTGCTCTGATCAAGAGAAAAAGATTAGTCCTTATGTTAATGTATTGGTCATAAATTCTCTCGGGATGGGAATAAGAGTCTCTAAGATATAGATCACACCCAGCACCATCCTTAAGTCAGGTAGTGTTACATAACTAAAACCGACTCAATACGGTGAGTATATGTTGACAATCTATATAATCCTATGTTCCTAGGTCAGTTCTAGAGTAAGTGAAAAAATGTTGCATGTGGAGGATCTTAGTGGAATGTTTATTAATTTTCTGGGTTGACTTGTGGTCTGCCTATGGCAGTTCATTTTTTTCTGAATGCCTTCAACTCCTTCTACAACTCCAGCTCTGGTTTATGGAGTGTTTCCCTCCAAATTTGTAATCACAGCCCTGGCACTTGGAACTAGGTACTGGTACTTGGTACTAGGAGTTTGAACCCAGGTGGTCTCAAGCAAATCTGAATCTTGCATTTTCTTAAAGAGCCCACGTCCAGGCTTTTACTGTCTAATGGCTCCTCCCCTCCAACTACCACTGCTGTTATATACTGAAAACTTATTTGCTGCTAGACATTAAGAGCCCTTGTATGTACTATATTGACCCCTTACAATAACCCTTTGAAGGAGGTATATAAGTCATCTCCCACGAAGGGTGACCTCAAAACACAGGGCAGTTTCATCCCCATTGGTAAACCAGTGGCTATTACACATTGTTTAAGTATGTCTGTGTATAAATAAATTATTGATGGGGATACTAAAGTTAATGGCTTCCTTAGAAGGGTTCAGTCTACAACGGTTTCTTTGGTTTTCTTTAGGCCTTTAGCTCCCTGGGACAGGGATCATATTGTTTTACATATCACTGTATGTCCAGCACCTAGCATGTACCTGGAACTTTGTTTTAATCACCATTTGTTAAGTTAATAAATGGGGACTTACATACAGTACAGGAGAAAAGGCGTGGTCATAAAATAAGCAAGAACATGACAGACTCCAAGAGAAGGAGCCAACTGGTGTCAGAGTTGGGTCCAAGAGGCCAGCACACCTGCACAGGAGTCTCCAGTCATCCTAGATCCAACTCTTTGCTCCTCTGCAACCCATAAGACACATGGAGGGAAGGACATACAGAGTTTCATTGAAGTGGAGACAATATTAAGAGAGCCACCTGGCACTAGAGGAGAGACCAGCAGGTCAATGAGGCCTTGGTAGAGAAGGCAGCATCAGAACAGGGACCAGATTCACCATGGAGATGGCAGAGGTGCTCTTTCTAAGCAGAAGAAACAGCCTCAATACAGACCAAAGGTGAGGAATCATGGGGCAAGAACAAAGAACAGCAGGATGTTCATTCATCTGTAACAAAGGGTGTATAACAGCAAATAGAATGAGGGGGTGAACAAGACTCCAGTCCAGCTTGAATCCCACATAGAGAACATGAGTTTATTCCATAGAAAGGTGTTTCCTAGAAAGGGGAACATGTGTCGCTGGTGTGCACCACAATGGGAAGTGGGACACAGACAGTTTATCACTCCATCCCCCTCCAATCTTTGATGAACTCAAGAAGAAAATCTCAGTTGATACAGATCTAGAATGTCTAGTTCCTGACAACTGTATTAGTCAGGGTCTCCACAGCGAGATAAGATACATCAAGTGGGAGAATCCAAGGAAGGGTTGACAAAGACACTATTGACAAAGCATGGGTATAGGACATAAGGGCACTGCAGTAACCCAGAGCTAGTGAAATCATTTGTCACCAGTGTTAGACCTTAAGGGTCAAGAAGTAGGAGAGTTTGCCATAATCCAGGAGAGGAGAGCCATGTAGAACAAGGCACCTTCAAATAAGCAAGAACTGGGGCACCTGGTTGGCTCAGTCATTTAAGCATCTGGTTAAGCATCCAACTCTTGGTTTCTGCTCAGGTCAGGATCTCGTGGTTCTGAGATGGAGCCCCATGTTGCAGTTTCAGATTCTTTTACACTCTCCCTCCCACCCTGTTCTCCCAGCTCACGTTCACTCTTTCTAAAATAAATACAATCTTTTTTTTAAAAAAAATAATAAAAAAATTAAAAACCACAAGCAGTAACCTTTGGTCAAGAACACTACTAGGCTAGAGAAATGGGGAATGAAGCCCTGGATCCATACCCACCCTCCCTCCCTCATATACCCTGCTGGGCTCCTATAGGCTGAGCCCCAGTGGAAGTCAGAAGGCAAAGGAGCACATGGATTAGTCCATAGGGCTCAGCCTCCTGGGGCAGAGAGCAAGGAGAAGGGAAGAAAATGCATCTGGAGGGACAAATGGAAGATAACTGAATAATCACTCACCTCTGTAAGCTGAGAAAGAGCATGGGGAGAGTGAGCAAGCAAGCCTCAGGCTTATAGCCTCAGGCAGTACTATCTAGCTAGAAGATACTACTTGGTTTTGTTTTGCTTTCATTGTATTTATTGTTAGCTTCTATTTATGATAGATGATACTGGTTTCCCATTTACTTAGAGATAAAGTTTCCTCCTAGAATACATTTATGTGGGGGAAAAAAGTGAGTCCATTTAAAGATAAATATGAAGTAAACAACAGCACACAGATGGAGGGGGAAGAGCGGAGATAATGGAGGTGTGTAAAAGACTGTTTGGGAAAACACCTCCCAGAAAACAGAGAGCTATTGACAATTTCTGAGCAGAAGATAGGATCAAGGCTCTGCTGGGGGAAGCTTCCTGTGGCTGCAGCCACACAACAAACCGCAAGTGAGATGCAGGGGGACGTGGGGAGGCCCTTAGGGGAGGCCCATGGGGCTGCAGGGGTAGGGCTGGGGAGAAAAGGTAGAATCCCCATCTGGGGATTCTAATTCGCTGCATGGAAGGCATGCAGGATACAAAGCAACAGCTAGTAGCTGCTCCCCAAACTGCCTTTTAAAAACCTCTATTACCAGGAATATTAGAACTGATGCAGGAAAATAATGTCACAGCAATGAAAGCTTGCTAACAGGTAGAGTTTTTATGCGATTCATCTCCTATGAGGCCATCTGCTATGAAAGAAAACCATGCACGCTCATCTAACGTGTGCCTACGCCTCATGTTTTTCCACAACAGCTGGGTTTGTTTTTCAGATTTGCAGCCAAAAAATTGGGAAGGTCAACCAGGCTTGGCATCTAGCACCAGGAGGGCAATTTTCATGCCTTGGATCAGCATCCTAGAGGAGGTGATTTTATAGCACATAGATACTGTGAATGTTTATTTAGAGCTTTGAACTAAGCCCGGCGATCTATTTCCTGAAGACTATTTAGTTAGAAAAATGAAGTCGAATAGGCATAATCATCCAAGTGTCACATAAAAATAATTTGAAACTAGAGGTAAAGAATAGGAATAGCTCAGCAAGGTGGAAACAAAGCTTTGGTCTGGTAAAGGATTTTGAGAGTAGTTGCTCACACTACCCTGGATTAAAACACACACACACACACACACACACACACACACACACACACACACACACACTGAATTTCTAAACCTTGCTTCACTTGTATGAAAATTACTTTCAATTAAATTTTCAATTTCTGGTTCCCTGAGAGCATTTAACCATTATGTTTTCACATGAACCAGTGATTCATGGGCATTGAGAAAAGAAAGAGACCTATCGGATTATCAAGCCTGTCCCAAAAGGTATTCAGGGGAGTGTTTCCTGCAGTTCACTTTCCATTACTTTGTTCGGTTCTGGTTTTAAATGACTCCAGCAATGGGACTCTTCATCAAAAAGGCTCGTGGGAACCCTTTCTCTGCCTAAGGCTCTTCATCTAAAAAAAATAAAATAAAATAAAAATCTGATATTAAGTCTTATTATACTACTTGACTCTCTCAGTGGAGCCTCCACTTCTCTGTCATGATGTCCTTTAGCCCCTCCAGATGCTAGGAAGGGGCAGTAGTTTTCCTCATCTCTTCATCTTTCCTTCTCCATCATTTCTTCTTCATTTTTTCAGTCTAAAGTTTTCTGTGCTTTTATCTGCTTGTCTGTTCCCTATCACTCTAGTAACTGAAGGCTTTGACAAAGCAGTCATTTCAACAGAGGTCCTCAAAGGCAGGCCATTCAACTTTATGGCCTTCAAATCCAGGCCAGAAACTTTCTAGAATACAGAGCATTTCACACCTGGGTTAACTCACTAGGTAACCAGATACTGACGTGGGGGTGCGGGGCCTGTCACAGAACCTGCACATGATCAAAGGTTATGTTCCATGTGGTAGAGGTCTCTACCACTCCAGGATGAGGAGAATAACGAAAAGTTGGCTGTATATTTTTGCACATTTAGAAGCATTAGAAAGAGCACAAAACCTAGAATCATCCAATTTCTGCAATTAACCAATGCTGAGCCTCTGGATATCAATTTCCACATTTGCCAAAAGAAGGGGTTAGATTACACACCATCTAAGGACAATTTATGTGATCATTAGAGCACAATTCTAATTTGAAGAAGTAACAGCAATGTCCCCCACCTAACACTGCCAGATTTAGCAAATAAAAAAAAAAAAACCTAAGATGCCCAGTTAAATTTGAATTTCAGATAAGTGAATAAATTTCAATATGAGTAGGTCTCATGTAATATTTGGGACATATTTATGGTAAAAAAATTTATTCATTGTTTATCTGAGATTCAAATGTAACTGGATGTCCTAGATTTTCTCTGGCAATCCTACCCTCACCTCCACCTCCACAGGTTATCATCTTGGTCAGTAGCTGGCATGTAGGTGGTGGAGTAGAAGATTCTGGTCCTCATTACCTCTCACCCCAGTGCCCTGATAGAGCTTCCAAGGTTTATTTCAAGCTCTAGTCTCTTATTTCCAAATATATGCACCCTTACTTGCTCTCAGGGTTCCTGAACAATCCAAATATAACCGAGTACAAACACTTTAAGAAGTGTGAAGGGCTGTACATATGCATTATTAGTATTAAGCACAAAAGTCCTCATTAAAATGTGAGGAGAGGACCGAGGTGGTAGTAAGTCTGTAGCTCACATGCTACAGCCCTGTGTAATTAAAAACCTGCCTTCCTGTCAGGTTCCCCGCATTCCCCACAACGGGGCGGCCACATCTCAGCTGTAACAATAATAAAACTACTCATTAACTTATTGAAAATTTTCCCATGTGTCAGGCACTGTGTTAGGAACTTTGCATGCATTCTTTTACTGAACCCTCAAAACAATCCTGTAAAAAACAAACCATGCTGCTTTCATTTTACAGATGGAAAGACAGGCTGGAGAGGCAAAGTGATGTATCCGAGTTCACACCGCTTGTCCACGTGAATAGAAGGGTCAAAGGATTTTCACACAGCATGACAAACTCATTTTAATACTTAATATCTGAAAGCAAAGGACCAAAGAGACCAAGAAACTTCTAAGAAAGAAGCCGGCCAAGGGACTCACCCTATCAGATAATGAGGCTTATCGTAAAGCTATTAATAAAACGAAAGTGTGGTATTTGGAAAGAGGTAAACATGTAGACAAATGGAAGAGACAAGCAGGTCCCAAACCTGACTGGTTCCCTGACAGGAAGCTGGCAGGCTGGCTCGCAGAGCAGTGGGACCGAAGAGGCCACCCAATAAAGGTCAACGGTTGACTATATGAAGAAATGAAATGGAAACTCCCACAAAAAACACACAAAAATTGATTCCATGCACATGAAGACCTTACATGTGAAGAACAGAACTTTAAAACTTCTGGACAAAAAAAGTTTTTTAATTGCCTTAATCTAAAGAAGGATTTCTTAAACAAAATGCAAAAAAGCAGTAAGATGAAGGGGATTAAGAGCCCACTTATCACGATGAACACGGACCAATGTATAGAACTGTTGAATCACGTATTGTACATGTAAAACTAATGTAATCGTGTGTTTACTGGGATTTTTTAAAAAAAAAAGCAGTAAGACTGATCAAATGTGACCATGTTAAAGTGAAAAATTTCTGCTCATAAAAAGAAACCACGAAAAAGTGAAAACATTGCTACAGGTTGGGAAAAAAAAAAAAAGGATTGACAAGGGACCAGCCTTTAGACATGTGTTGCTCTCAATGGCCCTGAGACATGTGGTTACTGAGCAACTGAACTGTGGCTAGCCTGAATTGGTATTTACCACGAGTATAAAATACCCTGCAGATTTCGAAGGCTTCATCAGTAATTTTATTTTTTATTTTAGGTATTTCTGGAGAAATATAAACCAAGTTAAACAAAATTTTAACCAATTTTACTAGTTTCTATTTTTAATCAACTATTAGGAAATTTTAAATTACAAAAGTGACCTGCATTACATTTCTCTCAGGCGGCACTGATCTAGAATATACAAAACGCTCCTGTGACTTAATTAAAAAAAGAACAAAACAACAGAAAAAAATGAAAAAGCTGATTAAGGTTTTTTTTCCACAGAAGAAACAAATAGCCAACATAAGCTGCTCAACCTTACAAAAAATCCAAGCTAATTACAAACAAAACTGCAATAAAATATCCTTAACACCATCAGATGATCAAAACACAAGGACTTACAACATCTAACATCAGCAAGGGTAGGGAGCAGTGCACTGCTCATTCACAGTTGGTGGAAGTAGAAGTCAGAGCAACCACTGTAGAATACAATTTGGCATTAGGTGGTGACACTAAACACGTACACACCCTGGCGATCTCTCTTAGACACCTGCCTGAGACAACTCTTGCAAGAGTCATGTGCAGTCATAGCCATGCTGACACCAAGCCCTGGAAATGGCCCCAGCTTCCATCAACTTGAGAGTGCTTAAGCCAGTTGTTGTTTATTTATACTAGGAAAAGTTATATGGAACGTTAAAGACGGTACTGAAGCTACATACAGCTAAACAATTGTAGAGATATGTAGAGAGCAGCTCTTAAAAATGAAGTGATGGTACCAAATCCAGAGGGCGCCCTCTGCGTGAGGAAGGGAGGTGACATGACTGGGGAGGGAGCCACTGGGAACACAAAATGGCAGTCGGGTTTTCTGAAACTGGGTGGTGGGTCCAGGGGTGCTTGGTATCCTCTAACTTCCAGTATCCATTGTAAGTCCTCATAGTCAAGTATGCGATTTCACCATTTCAAGGATTTTTAAGAATGAAAAAGAGAAAGGTCACTGTGTGTATATGTGTTATTACATTCATCCAGAAGCACCGTCCTCCTTTTCCTGTTTAGTAAAAATCTCTCAAGTGGGACAACATTCTGTTGGTCTTTTCTCTATCTCTAAGGCTCCTGTTTATCATAGCCTGTCCTAGGTCAACTCCAGAGGACATACTTTATATCTGTTATGAGTAACATCCTTGAAAACACAAGATAAGGACAGCTGTCCTTGTGTTTTGACTCGTCTCGGTCACTTTCTCCAGGACTAGGACAGACCAAAGGGGGGCAGGGCCTGCACTCAGTGGCCACGGAGGCTCAGAGCCCGGGGCCCGCGTGTGACATTGGGGAGCCAGTCTCTGCTCTTGCCAGCTCTCCCCACCCTCAGTCCAATACTGCTTTGATGCCTTCATTCGAGTTTCTGTCACAGTTAATGCAAGGTAATTGGAGACATTGCTAGGACAGGACTTGTAACCTTTTGTCAATATTCTTAGAGATGGAGAGGCAAATAAGAGTCAGTCTTATCAAGACACGTTCAGAGTAGCCAGGTTTTACAAACGATTCTGTGGATCTCAGCCTCACTGAGGCAAGGGCGTCAAAACAGCAGAGGCAGTCAGCCTGAGAACTAGACTTCCACCTTGATCCTAAACTCAGTTGTAAGCTTTTCCTAAGAGATCAAAATGCCCGCGCAGACATCGCCTCCCCCCTCCAGCTGTTTATCCCTTCCCCTTAGAAATGCCAAATTGAATCCCAATGGAAATGTCTAGAGTATCAGGTATATATAGCTCATCTTCCTAGGATTAGTAAATAAAAACCAAACCCTTATTGTGTGTGTTTCAGTTCTGGTCACTGTAGCACCCTTAGGCCATCTTCACCTTGAAAACATCGTTCCTTCCACCTGAGGGCAATTGAGGCCTTCCCTGAGGCAAAGTCCTCTGAGCGGGAAGAGTTTGTGGGACCTGCTCCTCTCCTCCACCCTAGGCAGCCTCGTCTGTGTTTCCAGGACCCTGAGCGCTGTCTCCTCTAGGTGAGCCCCAATTCCAGAACATGACGAATCAATGCACAAGCTGTTATTCTCACCGTGGAGCAGAACAATTACTAAAATCTATTTGCCAGTAAATGTGCCTTGTCTTGTAAATCATTGGGCCGTTAACCTTAACAACGGCAGTGTGTGCCGTCTCTCTCCAATTCAATTAAAGTACAGACCAAGGTAATACTTAAGAATACATTTCAGGCAGAGGAATATACTATTATAGTATTATATCCTCATAAATTAAACAATGCATTTATTTCCCTTCGTGGAAAAAAGAACACTGCATGATAAGCACAGGGTGAAGAAACAAAGGCAATGATTCTAAGAATAGTTCAAGAGGACCGCAGAGGAGAAGAATCTGAAGGCACAAAGTCAGTCACCTGTGGCCACTGCTCCCTCTGGCATTGCTGCAGAATTTCTGGGCTAGCTGATAGATCGCACGTTGCACTTAGACGGTTAGTGGCTTATGGAGGACAATGGGAGATACAAGGGCCTGAACTGTACCCAAGGGCAAAACCAGTTTCCCAGCCTGGTCCTACCTAGTCTGGCACGACTGTACCCCTGGAAAATGCAATGCCAACCACAAGTCGGAGCTCGGAGCCCAGACCCTGATGCTCTATAGTCAGGGAGGGATCCTGCTTTTCCACAAACATGCTGAGAATAAACCTAAGAAGACTCCCCTTGCAGCACTCGCTCTCAGTTTTCTTCCTGTCTCCCATTTCAGGGGTTAGGTAGCAGGGAAATATTATAACAGGGAACGTGTCTCAAGACTTAAGGTATCTGCCACAAGATTAGATAACACAGACATGAATATTCATCTTCATAAGGGGCTCAAAATGAAGCTTCCCTTCCATCCTCATTCTCCCTTAATTCCTCCAACCTGGACCACTTTCTAGGTACAGCCAGAAATCGTTTAGTTCCTTAGATTCATTTTCTATTGCTGCCCTAACAAATGGCCACAGACTTAGTTGCTAAAAACAAGGCAAGTTTATTATCTTCCTGTTCTACAGGTCGGAAAGGCAATGCAGGTCTCACTAAGCCAAAATCAAAGTGTCACCAAGGTTTTCTGTGCTCCTTTCTGGAGGCTCCAGGGGATTATCTGTTTCCTTCCTCACTCAGGCTGTTGGCAGAATTTAGTTCCCTGTAGTTTGAGAACTGGGGTCCTGGCTTCCTCCCTGGCTGACAGGTAAGGGCCGTTTCCAGTCGTTAGAAGCCACCAGCCTTTCCTTAGCTAGGGGCTGCTGCATACGTCATAAAGCCAGCACCAGTAGGTCAAGGTTCTTTCGTGTTTCAAATCTGTCCCACCTCTCCTGGCTTTGTGGCATCTCCTGAAATTGAGCCAGGAAATATTTTCTGCTTTTAAGGTTTACCTGATTAGACTGGGTAATCTATCCACCCGGATAATCCAGGGGAAGCTCTCCATCTCCAGATCCATAACCTTAATCTACAAGATCCCTTAGCCATGTAAGGGAACGAATAACTGGGTCCTGATATCAGGACGCGGACCTCTTGGGGTGGAGGTGGGGGAGCACCTTCTTCAGTCTGCCACAGAAAATGGTGCTCATAGCAGAGGGGCCCATGCTGAGAACGGAAAAAGAGATAAAAGCGGACCGTCTTCTCCCTTTCCTTCCCCAACTCCTTCTCGACACCTCCCTTCTGTGCTTTGAAAGCAAAGCGTGGCTACTCACCATTTTGCCTTCTTAAAAGGACTGCCTAGGTGCAGGACTCTTCCTCTCGCCGGCCAGGAAAACCATTCTGCAACTACCTGGCTTTCTCTAGGTGAAACGGTCTTTTATCATCTACCCAGGGGCTCTCAAGCATTTGCTTATACAAGAACCACCTGGCGGACCATGTTCCAATTCAAAATCTGGTTCTCCTGCGCTACTGTTGGAAACTGAGTTCACCTGGCCTTCAATGATCTGGAAGCAAAGGGACTGGGAAGCTCTGTCGGCCACCCCCACCCAGCAGGCTGGAGCATTTGACATTCCATGGACATTCCAGTGCTCAGGGTCTCCAGCCCTAGCAGGTGGATCTTGGTCCAGAGGCTATGTAAGCTCCTACTTCTCTTTTTGGTGGCCGCAAGAGACTCAGTGCTTCACAGTAGACACACCTGCTTTTGGAGCTCCACCAAGTCCCTGAGGAAAGCCTAAAGGCAGAGCGCTCGCTCAACGTGCTTTGATATTATAGAGTCAAGGAAGCCCTTTCTTTGGAGTCACAGAAGGTTGCATGATTTGGGCAAATTCCTAGTCTAGGCCCTAATTTCTTCATCTAACAGATGGGGCAATGATGGTAATCACCCCAGAAGGCACTTGCAGGGATTCTGGGAGATCCTGCCTACAGTGCAGTGTTAAGCACTCGGTAGAGAAGAGTGTTTTGTTTTGTTTCATTTTGTTTTGTTTTGTTTTGTTATTCAGTGTTGCCCCAACTTGCTCTGTGACCTAGGCAAGTGGTTTGGCCCCTCTAATACTGGTTTCCCCCTCCCAGTAAAAAGGAGACCTTTACCCAGGTCAGGAGGTAAGATGGGCAATTTACCAAACACTTTGTTTTTTTTTGCCTTAGTGGTTTTTGCTTCATTGCCAACATGTGGGAAAACACCGCAAGAGAGATTATGGAATTGGGGAAATTATATGGGTGTATTATGTATAAGGTGTTAGTTTTTTGAGACCGAGGTCAGCACACTTTTTCTATAAAGGGCCAGATAGTAAATACCTTGGTTTTGCACAACATCTTTGTCACAGCCTCTCCCGTGAGCAGTTACAGTGTGCAAGAACAGA
>CM052898.1:22440163-22541306 GCA_028534135.1 Potos flavus | reverse complement strand
GAAATAAGTCAATCAGAGAAAGACAATTACCATATGATTTCACTGATATGAGGAATTTGAGAAACCAGACAGAGAATCATAGGAGAAGGGAGGGAAAAATGAAACAAGATGAAACCAGAGAGGGAGACAAACCATAAGAGACTCTTAATCTCAGGAAACAAACTGAGGGTTGCTGGAGGGGAGGGGAGTGGGAGGGATGGGGTGGGTGGGTGATGGACACTGGGGAGGGTATATGCTCTGGTGAGTACTGTGAATTGTGTAAGACTGATGAATCACAGACCTGTACCCCTAAAACAAATAATACGTTATATGTTAATTAAAAAAAAGTTAAGCATATAAAGTAGAGTAAGTAATATGAAGCTGCTAGCCCAGTGCCAAGGGGCATGGAAAACATGGAGATCATCACCATCCTCCTCACCTGTCACTATTAGAGACCCTCCCATAAAGAGGGTTTCTTACTTATAATACAGAAATAATAATGAGTTAGCAGCTATTCAGAGAACGCTGTCCGAGGAAACTACCAAGGTTTATTCTGAAAAGGAAAGTAAACCTGGGGCTTTATCATTCTGTAAACTAGTTTCAAGATTAAAAGTGATTCGGGATGCCTGGGTAGCTCAACCAGTTAAGCGTCTGCCTTCGGCTCAGGTTATGATCCCAGGGGCCTGGGATCGAGTTCTGCATCGGGCTCCTTGCTCAGTGGGGAGCCTGCTTCTCCCTCTGCCTGCCGCTCCCCCTGCTTGTGCTCTCACACTCTCTCTCTCTCTGACAAATAAAATATTAAAAAATTATAAAAAAAATACAAGTGATTCCGCAAGCCCATCTTATGGCTTACAAATAGGAGGCTAATGGACCCACCAGTTGGGTTAGGTTTAATTAACATAACATCTAATTTTTTTTAATTGGAATGTATTTGAGCCACAACCTCTCAGGTAACCACAGTTCACTGCTGTCTGAATAGGAAGTAGCCACACACTGTTATGTCACCATTCTGAACCCGAAGGCATTTGAATGACTGACCTCTGGTCTAAATTCCTGATGCTAGGTTTTACTGTTACAACCTCAGCTTCTCATGTCATGATCTCATTGCCATCAATATATCTGGAGGTAGAGTCCTTATCTTTTCAAAAACATATGGCCAGTTCCCAGAACTAATGTCATCCAAGGCTGCCAACAAATGATGTAATGAGACAGGTTAACTGCAAAATGAGATGTTTGCTTCCTTCCTTGCTTGCAGCTGCCAGATCTCACATAGAAAAGCTGTTTGAGACTCTGTTTTCTCACTCTCTCTCACACACACACATACACAGAGGCAATTTTTCCTTAGAAGTATTTACTCCTTTTGAGAACATTCATTATTATATTCATTATTATACATTATTAACCTTCATTATTGAGGACTTGGGAATCTCTGAGGACCCAGTCACGGGAGATTATCAGAGGAAACAGTCTTCAGCTGTGGAGTAAATGTACTTGGGGAATGGCTCAAAGGGGGCATAAGTTTTTTTTCTCTTCCATAACCACAGTCAAAGAGGCACATAGCAGAGGTCAGGATAGCTGGGTCCGGGATGGACGCCCCTACTGTGTGATTTTCTGCACACTGCTCCTAAAACTGCAGTAAGGGTGCAGATGGGGCAGCCATTCTGAGCCCACCATCACGGCAAGCAGGATGAGGCTGTGGCTGATTCTTCAGGACCTTCTCACAGCTTTCCTAGGGCCTGGACTTACAGCTGGTGGGAACTTCATGGGCACTGGCATTCTGGAAGCTATAGAATAGGCATTTAATGAACTCATTCCACTCAAATTGCAGAGTCAAGAGAGTAGTAACATTGGTAATAATATTCTTACTATGTGCAAGGGGTCATAAGCGGTATTTTTAAAATATAAATCAGGTCACATCTGATTGCCTGCTCTGAAACCTCCAATGTTTTATTGCTAGCCTGCAGCAAAGCCAGACTCTCCGTAAGGCCTGCAAGACCCTGCCCATTCGGCTGGCCTTCCCTGTCCACCTCTCCAGTCTCCCCTTTTCTAATTTTTTAACAGCCTTATTGAGATATAACCAATCTACCATCCCATTTATCCATTTAAAGTATACAGTTCACTGGTTTCTGATATGTTCGCAGAATTATGCAACCATCACCACAATCGATTTTAGAACCTTTCCATCATGCTAAAAACTAAGCCCGTACCTATCAGCAGTCACTCGGCCTTTCTCCCACCCTCACAGCCTGACAACCACGGATCTACTTTCTGTCTCTGCCAATTGGCCTACTGTGGACATTTCATATAAATGGACGATGCGTGGTCTTGTGTGGCTGGTTTCTTTCATTTAGCATATAGTTTTCAAGGTTTATCAATACTGTAGTGTGTATCAATACTCCATTCCTTTTTATGGCTGGATAATATTCCATTGTAGGGATACACCACATTCGTTTATCCGTTCATCCATTGATGACATTGGGTTGTTTGTACTTCTTGGTATTATGAAGAATATTTGTGGATGAGCTTTTGTGTAACTATTCTCTTGGGTATGTATCTAGAAGTGCCACTGCTGGGTCATATGGTAATTCAGTGCTTAACTTACTCAATTTGGGGACATTTTCAGCCATTATTTCTTCATATGTTCTTCCTACCCCTTTTTTCTCTTTCCCTCTAGGACTTCCAAAATACATATATATATAAATAACTTGGATTTCATCAAAATTAAAAGTTTTGTGCTCAAAGGATGCCATCAAGAAAGTAATAGGGGCTGTTTTCCAAGGTGGGTGAGCCATTTTACATTCCCAGCAGCTGTGTATAAGGGTTCTAGTTTCTCCACATTAATTACTACCTGTCCTTTTGGTTAAAGCCGTATCGAAGCACTCTTTTTAGGCCTGCCTCTTTCTCTCGGACAAAATCTCTGAGTCTCTGCCCCAGAGGTAGGGTCAGAAACAGTGGCCTGCTCCTCTCAGAGCAATACCCCTGCTTTAGGAACAGATGCTGGACTGGGGAGGCACTCTCCGACCTCCCTGGCTTTTTTCTCCTAGTGTGGACAGTATGCCTCTCCTAGTGCCCCTGTGAGTCAGCTGGGTGGAGGTAATATTATTACTGGGTGGACCCCAATATTATTAGCCTGCCGCACCTGGAGTAGTGTCTCTACCTTATGAGTGGGGACTGGATGGAGGGAGGGAGCCCCAACATTTTGACAACACTCATCTGGAATTTGGCCTCTGTAGCATGGAACGGTAGGGAGGGCCAGGAGAAAATGGGTCCCGACTCAAGTGCCACATTTTCTCACTGTTCTTACCAAGATTTAACAAATTTTCTTGAATAAATATTTTTTTTTATTTGTTACATGCCCTTAGGACAATTTTCAGAAAGCTTAAATGTTGGGCTTTGTTTTTTAAAGTAATTTTCACCACTTATGGTTGTTTCGCTGGGGAGGGGTTCTACGGGGTTCCTCACATCACCATCCTGGAAGTTGTCTCCCCCTCCCCACCCGCATCTTGGGCACCTCTTCTCTTTCTCTCTGCTCCTGGCTTAGATGCCAGGCTTATCACTGCTCAGGACATTTGCACCTACTGTCTCTTTAGCCCTGAAAGTTCTCCCTTAAAGTAGACACTGTTAGGTCCCTACCCAAGTGTTGTTTCCACCTGATCCCTGCAGACAGAGTCCCTTCCCCTCATGACTCAGAAGAAATCCTCATTATTCTAGAGCAGGAATCAGAAAACCAGGGCCGACGGGTCAAATTTGGCATACTGCCTGTTTTTGTATAGCCTACAAGCTAAGAATGGATTTTACATTTTTAAATAATTGAAAAGAAAAGCAAAAAACAAGGAATAATTTCTTGCACATGAAAACTACATGAACTGCAAATCTTAGCGGCCTCAAGTAAAGTTTTATTGGAACACGGCTGTGTCCATTCATTTACTTTTTGTCTGTGGCTGCTTTCACATAACAGCAAAATCGGGTAGTAACACACTACCAATCATAGTAGCACAGTGACAACTTGCAAGCCTTTTCAGCTCACATGTATCAGCTGTGCGTGTGAAGACATTTGCACAGATGAAATATGTAAAATCTCATTAGAGATCTGCATTAACAGATGAGTGCTTGCAATCTTTTTTGATGATAGGGAGTACTACCTTTGCTCCTCAATTAAACACAATGTTATCCTCCCAAAAAAGTCTATTCTTCTCATCAGTAGACCTGAATTTAAAAAGTTGTATTTAATTATTATTCTATTTTGAGTTTTATCAATCCATAAAGATTTTGTGGAAACTTGTTTTCCTTTTTGCTGTAGAACACCTACACAGTACCCTCAGTTTTGTCTCCTGACCCACAAGTCAAAAGAATTTCATATCTCTTTACAGAAAAGGTACACTGACGAAGGTGATTCTATCCACTTGCTGGTGAGTGATTTTAAAGGCGAGGGTTTGGCCTGGTTCTGACCAAGGAGATGTGAGAGGAAGCACGCTGGATGTACTTCTGGGAATGCTCTCTTGCTCGGGGTGCCTCTGATGTGGTGCTGAGAACAGTGGCAGCCATGAGGGAGACCATCCTGAGGCCCTAGATGACCTCCTGAGGAGGGAAGAACCTAGGTCCTTGGGCTATGGGTAAGCCAACCCCTTCCTATCTCGGGATTTCTCGAGATGTGAGACAATAAATGTTCTTATTATTTAAACTATTCAAATCAGAATTCTCTGCTCTTTGTTGTCTAAAGCATTCTTTAAAAAAAAAATTATGTATTTATTTGAGAGAGAGAGAGAGAGCAAGGGGAGGGGCACAGGAAGAGGGAAGGAGAGAATCTCAAGCAGATTCTGCATGGAGCTGAATGCGGGGCTCTATTCCATAACCCTGACATCATGACTTGAGCCGAAACCAAGAGTCAGACACTTCACCGACTTAGCCGCTGCTATTGTCCAAAGCATTCTAATTGATATCACCTGAGAGCATCATTACCTAGGGATCAAGACAAATGTCCCAAACTCAGAAAGGCCTTTGCCAACCACCCTGAGGAAATAGGCTGTGATGTCCCCCTCTCCCTCTTAGTCCCTCTTACTAGCATGTGTCACTATCTATAATTATCTCACTGGACAGTGTCCCTTCTCTCAAGTAGAAGTTCCCTGAGATCAAGGCCACTGCGTCATTCAGCACTGTGGCTCCAGGGCTTAGAACAGAGTCTGACACCAAATGAGTGCTCAATAAAGATCTGTGGAATGCATTTAAAAATATACTAATAATATTTTAAGTGATATTTCATAGCATTACTAATACTTACAAATATTGCAAAGAAATATTAATATTTACTACTGATAACAATAGAGCTTATCACACGTCCCTCAATTAATCTTTGTAATAATGTTAGGAGGCAGAAATGACTATCCTCACCTTATACAAGACTGCCGGCTCCCATTTTCTTCATTACAATCTATACTGCAAGTACAAGCAAGGGGCAATAAAATAATAACAATATATTTTTTTAAAAACCAACAAAATTAAGTTAGACTCATTGCTATGCCTCTGGGAACATTTCTGGTGGGAAACTGCATGGGACCCCAGTGATTTCACCCCAGACCTCGCCCTCACCCTGCTGCAGGAAGAGATTCCAGCCCTGGAGGGAAGCACGCTCACCCGGGGGATGTTTCAGACCCAATTTACCAGGGCAAGTAATGATGGTTATTGTATCTGACTTGAGACCTGCCCTCTCCTCCTCCAGGAGGCTCTGTGGTGACACATGAATTTTGCCCAATTCCTCCTGGGGTCCTGGAATTGTGCAGACAGCCTGCAACAAATCTCCTGTTATCTTCTGAGAAGCGCCCTAAAAGCAGGCCAAGTACCATCCCCCACCCCGTGTCACCTTCTGGGATGCTGGTTGACTCCACTTTTTTACCCCCTTGTTATGTTACACCTTAGTTTCTGGATGATCTCTGCCTTAAATCTAATAATTGTTTAGGACACTGTCTCCCCAGTCAAATTCCTGAGGGGTGACCCAGAAAGTATATGTATGTGAGAATTAATGTGCATTGCCCTAGGTCATTAGTCCCTGTAACTCTAATAACTATTTCATAACAACAATGTTCATTTCTGTCTCTTTTTTATTTACAGTAAATCTGAAGGGCGTATTTGGGATGATCTAACTACAACAGATGCTCTGTGGGCTCTGTGGGATCCCCCTAAAAAAAATCACTTTAGGGATTTCTGGAACACTTTAAAGAGATGGGGGAAGGGGATGCCTATTTTAGTCCAGTGCTGTCCAATAGAACTTTCTGTGATGATGCAACTCTATATTCTATATTTGCTCTATTAACACAGTAGCCGCCAACAAAATACATGGTAGCTATGAGCCATTGGAAAGTGGCTAGTGTGACTGAAGAAGTCAATTAACTCTACGTTGGCTAATTGGATTTAAATTAAAATAAATAAAAAGTTTCTACAGTGACACATGGCTGGTGGCTACCTCGAGGACAGCTCAGATCTGGAGCCTCTGAGGAAGCCGATTTGGTACGGAGCTGCTTCACATTCAAGCTGCCTTCCAGGGTGAACGCATGTAATAACCTTCCTCAGCAACTTCCGGAAACTAGCCGGCAGTTATTAACGCTGATGGAAATAACAATACAATTTACGAGGAGCTTTCCCATAACCTCACTTTAATCCTCACACAAACCCTGAGAGTCAGCTCCTATCCCAATTTAGGGAAGAGACACAGCAGTGTAACTGCTTGCCCAAAGTCACAGAGATTTTCGGCTCAAAGTCCTGTGTCTGTTCTCTGGGCCCACTGCTTGGTGTTTTTCCAATTTTATAATACTCTGTAAGTATTTACCTGTCCCAGGTAAAGGTGGGATGGCTACAGTCCAAACAGAACTCAGGAAAAGGAAGACGCAGACGCAGCTCGGCTACAAGGGCTCTGCCAGAGGGGAAGACGGGAGGGCGAGAAGCGTGCGCAGACGCCATGCGCCTGCACTCATGCAGGTCCTAAGGACAGGACTCCACTGCCACTGGTGGTGCGAGGGCCCTGCCTGGGTGCTGGAAATTCATCCTGTCTGATCCTCGCCAAAGCCCTGTGAGCTGGGAGTACAAGCGCCATCTCCCAGCTGAAGAGGGAGGCTCTGAGGGTTTACATGACTTGCTTAGATTTGTTCAGCCTCTGCAAGTGGTAGGGTCAAGCTTCTTGCTCATCTACTTCTAGTGTCCCAGACAGCTTCTACCCAAGTAAATAGCCAAAGCTCAATAAAAACGGGTGCAGAAAGAGGAAAGCAGTGAGTTTGATCTTCACCAGGAAGACCAGAGAAAGGCTAGTCACTCTGCTGTTTGCCTGGAATTCTCTCATGCTTGTAAGCTGAGGCTCAAGTTTCCGGGACCCACGGAAGTTGGTTCTTATTAATGCTCTAAGACAAGGGGTCCTGGGACTGTGGCAAGAATGGGAGAGAGACCAGCATAGCCAGTGGGACTGATGGTCCAAAACTACTCAATCAGAAAAGACAAGGCAGAGAGAGATGAATCTGGAGCTTCCCCCATTAAAGACAGGGGATCATAGAGTCCCCAGACCAAGACAATGACACCCCCGACCCACGCACACCCCTACCCTATGGGACTGTATCTAAACCAGAGGCCACCAACTTGTCCTGCGTGGGAGTGCTATTGGGCTCAAGGCTTTCTAAAGGGAGAGGAGAAAGAAAACAGGGAAAAGAAAATGAGGAACCAGATAAGGAAGGAAGAAACAGAAGTGGCAGCTACCACCACAGGAGCTCCTAACAGTAGCAACCTGGTTCTCCCAGCAGGAACTCCCATACCTCCTTCTGCTGAGACCCCCAAGACCGCCTGCCCACTCCCTGCACCCCTCCCCCCCAACCACGGCTTCAACTACACCCACTGGATTAAGTTCTTTGTATCCTTCCAGTCTCAGCCTGAATGCAACTGCTTCTAAGAAACCTTTCCTAATCCCCTGTCCTTTTTTTTTTTCTTTTAAAGATTTTATTTATTTATTTGACAGAAAGAGACACAGCCAGAGAGGGAATACAAGCAGGGGAGCGAGAGAGGGAGAAGCAGGCTTCCCGCAGAGCAGAGAGCCCGATGTGGGCCTCGATCCCAGGACCCTGGGATCATGACCTGAGCCGAAGGCAGACGCTTAATGACTGAGCCACCCAGGCACCCTCCCCTGTCCTTTTATGCTCCTCCCCTTTCCTCTTAGCTACTCCCTCCCTCCCTATTCACCTATTGGTTCCTTCCTGCTGATGGAGGACAGGGGACCTACCTAACCCAAATGAGCCTTCCAGTGTCTGTCACATAGTAATGATGTTAATGTTAATGACGCTGGTAAAGATGAACATTCCCTGAACGATGACGATTGTGCCAAACATGGTTCTGAGCACTTTATATGGATTAATATCATTTTTAGAACAAGCCTGTGATACAGGTACTAATATTATCTTTGTTTTACAGAGGAGAAAAATGAAACACAGAGAGGAAAATAAACTTGCTTAAGGCACACAGTTAGCAAGCAGAAGAGTTAAAATTCCAACCCAGGCAGTTTGATTTTAAACTCTTCCCATTAACCACTTCATTGACTTGCTATAGGCGTTCACACCCATTGACCTATTCATTTACTTACTAGTTTTCCATACCTCTCCACCTAAAATCTAAACCATGATACAATGCAGGTAGCTCTGTACACCTGTAGTAGTTAGCAAATAATCCAACAGCCATGAGAGATAACAGCAAGTAATCTAATTTTTCATTTGCATAGGATGTGACTTATTAGTTGTTCTTGGTAAGCATTTTTAATCTTTCATATGTGCTTTGCACATTCCCCTTTAGTGAACACTGAGATATATTCAGCGTACATTTAGATAGGGGATTTGAACAATTCCTTAAACATGTTTGGGGATAACTTGCGGCTGGTGAAACAGGTTCTGCCTGAGACACAAGCAGAAACTGTGAGAATGACCCCAGGAAAAGAAGGAGACTTCTTCACTTTACTGAAGGCAATACGGTAATGCTGACCCCCTAACACACTGGTGTTTTGTTCTTTGAATGATAATAATCAGTCTTGGTTCTGAAATAGGAAGGAAACTCAGACTGAGTGCCCTGGTGTGTTATGGTCAGGGAAACCAGTGTGTCATGCTCAGGCTGGACCCCCACTCACAGGCAAGCAGAATAATGCCCCCCCAAAGATGTCCTCGCCCTAATCTTAGAACCTGTGGCTATGTTGGGCCACTTGGCAAAGGGAGTTAGGTTGCAGATGGAATTAAAGTTGTGACTTGGTTAACCTTATTATCCTGCATTACCCACATGGGCCCAGTGTAAACACAGGGTCCGTGTAAGTGCAAGAGGGAAGCAGAAGAGTCAGAGGAAGATATGATTACAGAAGAAAAACCCAGAGAGATGCAACATTTGCTGACTTTTTGAAGATAGAAGCCACGAGCCGAGGGATTCAGGGGGCCTCTAGAAGCTGGAAAGGGTAAGGAAACAGATTCTCCCCTAGAGCTTCCAGAAAGGAATGTAGGCTGCCAACATCTGGATTTTGAGACCAGATGTTGTACTCCAATTCAGTGAGACCCGTGTTGCACTCCAAGACAATAAGAAAATAAATTTATGTTGTTTTAAACCCCTAAGTCTGTGATAAGAGGAAACATGCGGTAAGGTGGGGCAAAAAGCTAAGAAGAGCCTGCCTAGGCAAGTGTATAAGCTTCAGGGCTCCCCTTTCTGGCTGAGTGAGGCCAGGAGACCCCTGTGTGTGCTGCTCTCAAGCATCTTTCCTGCCACTCAAGGATCTTCCCCATGGCTCAGGCGCAAAATACAGGGGTACAAAATACATTTCCTGACACAGGTGAAGTTGTCCAAATTACAGACAATTGAACACAAAAACAAAGCAACAAAGAGCCTGCTTCTGATTCAAGTAGCCAGAGTTCTCCAGACCAAAAGTGCCCAGAAAAATAGCTTCTCTTCCTCTTTCACTTTGTCTAATAGAGAGCTTTTGGAAAACCCTAAGGGTTATATAGCTCCCAACAGCATCCCTTTTCTCTCCTGCATCCTCACTCGGGCCAGTGGGATAGGTGTGGGGAAGCAAAGGGATAGCTCGGGGAGGCGAGAGGTTGCAGAGGACACTCACCCTCACCAGGCTGCAGGCTGCTCAGAGAAAACACAGGTGATTTTTTTGATCGGTGCTGTTTAAAGACGAAAACAGACTTAATGGAGGAGAGAATTTGCTGCTCTCTGACCTTGGCTGTGTGTTTTTCTCCATCCCCTGTCAAGTTTAGCACTAAGAACAAACAATTGCTGATGAGCTGGAGCATGAGAATGCAAAGGGCACACAGCAATGAGCTAACTCCAAGGAGAGGCAGACTCAAGTCCTAGGAAATGCAGCTCACTTATACCTGCCCAAGGGAAGAGGGGCTGGAGCGGTTTCAAGGCCTTCACAAGGACTGCGGTGTGCGGTGTGCGGTGTGTGCTAGTATGTCAGTGAGTGAGCTGTGATCTGGGGCAGGTGATTCAGACACCAGGAACCTGTCTGGAAAGGTCACGGCGGGAGGTCATATGTGGCTGAGAGTGCTGGTGGGGTGTTATGGAAAGTCCTCTTTGTAGCAACAAACAGGCACCCCCCTCTAGCTGACTCACATCAAGGGAGGGTGAGGGACAGATGTGAGGGTACACATGGACCCTCATAACACCCAAAAGCAAAAGTTCTGGTGGATTCTGGATTCCAGACTCTTGTTCATTCCATTAACATCCTATCTGGAGTCTGTGGAACTTTTTTTCTTTTCTTTTTTTTTTTTTTTTTTGGCGTAATCTCTTAATGGATTTCTTACTTTCTTTTTTTAATGGAGACATAATTAACATCCAATAAAATACCCAATTGTAACTATACAGCTCTGAGGTTTTTTTTTTACACAGATCCATGTAATCACCAACCACATGAAGGTATAGATCAGAGGTCAGCAAACTCAGGCCTGTGGGCCAAATCCCATCTGCCACTTTTTGTAAAAATAGTTCTATGAGAACACAACCACACCACTGTTTGCATTGTGTCTCAGGCTATTTGAGTAGTTGCCACAGAGTCATGAGAGCTTCAAAGTCTAAAATCGTTACTAGCTGCCTAAAGAAAAAGTCGGCAGACCTCTGGTAGAGAGCCTGCCTGAACCTCCCTTCTCAGTTGATGGCCCCCCACCAACAGAACCCCTCTTTTGACTTCTATTACTGTAGGTTAATTCTGTTTGGTTTTGAACTTCGTATGAATAGAAGATTATAGTTCTTATCCACTCAACATCATGTGTGAGGCTCATCCATGTTCCCTCTTGAGAACCACCAGTACTGTGACCTATTGCACCGTAGGCATCCTCTGCTCAGTCCCACTGACAGCAGCGCGCTACCCTGCCGCTGGCTCCCGTGGCGTCCCCAGGGCCCTCTGGGCTCTCTCTCCTCTGGTGATTCCTGACTCTCTCCCTTTCTCCCCCACTCTCTCCCTCTCTCGATCACCTATTTCTGAGCCATAAATACCACTGAAAATCTGATCAGAGCCAGAGACTCTCTTCTCAGATAAATGCACAGTCACAACGTGCCCAGCTGAAGAAGAAAACCTGTTGTTGTATTTTTACGTTTTTCTCCCCATGTGAGTCAGATAGATGTGAGGAACCCATCTTGGATTTGTGAAGCTTTGCCTCTCTTAAAAAAAAAGAAGCTATGTGAGAGAGAAGAACCTGTCATCACGTAGATTCACCTGAAAGGGTAGGTGTGGGACATGTACCTCTGTGATGGCAACCAAGGGGTGGAACAGGATACTCACTGGTCTGAGGACCTGAGCCGGGCATCTGTGTCCCCTGGAAGATGCAGGGACAAGGCACTGACCCAGCTTGCCAGTGGCTCAGTAAGGCTCAGGTCTTGCCTCCAGGAAATACACAGACATCACTTCAGCAGGACAACAATGGCATCTGCTGCTGACTACGGGGACCAGGCTTCAAATAAGCTGCTGCTGATGGTTTCCAGAACTTTCCTGGTTTGGATGTGGGAAATGGACAGACCCCTTAGGAACAGGTTCATTAGGGGAATCTCAGGGTTCTTGGACCACACAGGGGGTGAGAGAGCCTTAAAGTAGTGACTGTGAATCTTCCAAGGAGGTGAGTAAAGGGGAAATTAATCAGCAAATAAGAAATGCGATCCTACTTTTACCTCAAATTTGTGAAGCAGTTCATACCATTTATACATACAAACCCAGAATTTCACACATAATCTAAATGCGTTCATGGACCCCAGGCGAAGAGCCTCAGTTTAATACGCTATCCTTTCTACTTCAGCTCCCGCTGAAAACAAGCAGAGCCTTTCTGTGCTTAAATTAAATTCCCAAGAGAATGTTTTTAGTCAAGTTAATATTTTTTAATGAGGCCACACAAATCCTGGTTTCTGGCCATTCCATGGATTAGTTGTCCATAGGTCAGGCTGTCAGCCATGGTTTGGATCAACCATGGTGGGCTGGGGGAGAAGGGGCATCACAGTCCTGTGATCTCAAACATGGCTCCCTGGGCAGTGGGGTGGGGGTTGGGGGGCTTCCCTGAGAAGGAGCTATGAGCAGGGCAGTCCCGGAAGCCTGGAGATGCTAGAGGGAAACTGGTTAGTAAGTGCAGCGCTGGAACCAGTAGATGCTCACAAACGGGAGCTACAGTGATGCTGATGAGGAAGATGTGAGTCAGCCCCTAGAGAATCACTTCCTCCTGGAGGACTTTGCTGCTGCTCTTCCTCTCAGGGATGCTGATGGCACTGGTCCATGTTGAAAGCAGATATTAAATGTATGCCAGTTGACAGGCTTGTGGAACATGGGTGTTTGATGAGGACACACATTTAAAGAAATTAGAGGAGGGAAATTAAAAGTGTCCCTCAAGTCATTAAAATACAGGTAGTTTGAGGGTTTCACTGAAAAATGAATCGCTTTAATAAATACTTAAAAGCTAAATAAAGATATTGCACAGCAATTTGAATAGGAATATTGTTTGAACGATTATAGAAGGTGTTCCTTTCATCTCATAAATTTATGTAATTAAACTAATGTCACAGTCTGCTCTTGCATGGTGGCAACATAACAGAAATGCAGGATTTTCACTCCACTGCTGACTAATTAGGATGACATGTGACTCTACTTCTTATTTTCAATGTTCTTTTGGATTTTGTGCTCAAACTCCCCTTCCTCTTTCCAAACCTGTCTCAGTAGTTATAAATAGACTCCCAAGCCAGGGTTTGAATGTGATTCGGCTCTATTCTCTTTCACCTCAAATTAGCTTAGGCGTCAGTAACCATTTAAAGAGAGTTAACAAAAGATACAACCTGGATTCCAGAGAAGGGGATGAGGAGGTCTGCTTCATTCGGGACTCAACCAAGAGGGACATATTACTGGTTCTAGGGTGAGAGAGAAGTCCAGGCATCTTTGGATTTTATTTTTATCCTGTTGCTTTGGGGAGTTTCTTTTAGAGGAAATATAATTTTCTTCCCAAAGTGGCAGGATGTTGTAGAAAAAGTCTGTACGGTGTCTATACATATGATGGAAAATGGTATCTGTCCTGTAGCCCGGCACACACATTACTACACCATCTGAGTTCTGGTTTCCTCACCTGCGATGTAAAGGGCATAAATGGATCCATCCCCCCATTCACTTAACTCACTAGCATTTCTGAGTGCCTAGAACATCCAGGCACCCATGAATGACGGAGAGTGTTTGGCTTCAAAGAACTCACTAGCAGGGAAGAGAATACAGTGCAGAGGTGAAGAGCCCAGATTCTGGAATTAAATGATCTAAATCCCAGCTCCCCGCACCACCCCACTATCTTACAAGCTGTAGACTCTTTTAGATAAGTTCCTTTTCATCTCTAAACTGTTTCTTTATATTTAAATTAGGATATTAATATGATATCATAGGACAGGTATAAAGGTTAAACAAGATAATAACTACAAAGCACATTGCCTGACAGAGCCATATGAGCAGCTAAATTGATAAATGTGTTTAAATTGCTCTAATACGGCTATGTAAGTAATGCTTGAGCAACAATAAGAAGGGAGCCATTAATTCAGTTTCTGAGAACTGAAGGAGAGCAGGCAGAATTTTAGAGGAGGTGATACTGAGTTGGATTTTGTAAGGTGAGTAGGAGTTTATGATAGAGAGAGGGAGGTTGGATACTAAGGACAGAGGGGACCATAGGTGAAAATTCACAGAGAATGAGCAGTAATGTTTTCAGGTGAAACCTTTGGTACATGCAGGGAATGGCAGAAGTAAATCTTAAAAAGTAATACTGGGACTATAAGCAGCATATCAATCAGAAGGCTTTTAGTTGCTAATTATAGAAAACCCAGCTTGAACTGGCCCAAACTATAAAAACAGTTTATTGGTTTTTTTGACATAGATAAGTTTATGGCTTTTAGAAACATGAATACCTAAATAGAATGGTTTGATCTAAAGACCCAATCATATCACCAAGGAGCTGATTTCTTTACATTTCTACTCTTCTCTCTTTTGTAATATCTTCTTCATCCTAACACTAGATATTCCTTATGGTCACAGAGTGGCTGCCAACTACCAAGGGTATATGCTTTCCAGGTAACATCCAAAAGAAGAAAGAAAGCCTGCTCCTGAGACCATCCAACAAGAGTCCTGAGCTTTATAATGACTGAGTCACCCCTGAACTAATCTCTGTGTCACGAAAGGACATGGGCCAACTGACATGAGTCTAGGACACCTTAACCAATCACTGTGACAAGAGGTATGGGTTTATCCTTTTGGATGAGAGCAGTCAGAGCCATCTTTAAAACTGAACAGCTGGTCTTTATAACCCACATAACTGCTACAAAAGGAGGAAGAATGGGATGGTTGTAGAAAGACTGACCACATGGCTCATCCAGAAGACTTGCAGGCCATGCTTTAGACTTGGTTGTTTATACAGTGGACAATAGGAAGGCACTCACAGGCAAAAGCCCACATTTTCAGAAATAATTTTGGAGGCAGTTTGGGGACAAATTGGGGCAAGGAGACCAGTCTGCACCTAATTCATCTCTTAGGTTCCCTATAGAGCAAACATCCTAAATCTGTTGGGGAAAGAGGTATTTTGGGCATCTACCATGCCTCTCAGAAACCCTACTTCTCAAGCTGCATTCCAATTTAGTGTGTTGAACTGTTCACAACTCCCAAGCTGCCAATAATAATGGGGCAATAGCTGTTATGAAATTCAATGTTCTAAATCATCTTAAAATCTCTATACTCTTGAGTTTTGTCCTAAAAACCACTTGCAGGACACATGAGAGCCAAATGACAGAATCTGTTAGAGGTGGCACAAGGGAGACTATGAGAGCCAGGATCCTAAAACCAAACAGGCTCCCTGGAAGGGACATAACCTCTGAAAAGCAAAGAAGAAATAGTCCAAACCTCATAGGTTGCTTATTCACCCAATTAGCAAGTATTTATGAGAACCAACCATGCACAAGGCACCCTGCTAAAGCTCAAGAGAGAAGGAACTGAGTGAATGTTTGTTGTATGCTTAGCAGAGCACCCCGCAGATGTGCAAAGAGAAAAAAAAATGGTGGACAGATCCCTAGGACACCAGGCAAATGCAACCTCTGGTGATCAGAAAGACTTGCATTGAACACCTCTCGGTGAAGATTTGAAGGCTATCTAAATCCTCAGAGGTCATGGCCAGAAGGCACAGTGGTCACAGATGGAAGTCACTGGCATTTATTTGCTCCCTCAGTAAAAAGAAAAAGATTCTGGGTTCCTCACTGTTCTTCTAATCCTGGAGTGACCTTGGAAGTCCTCTTATTTGATACCCATCATCATGGCACTTAAATCATGTTTCAACAATACCCAAAGAGGAAGGTTTCTCACTTAAGAAAATCTAAACTACTTTGATGACTTGGATTTTTCTATTCTTTAAACTCAGGACTGAAATGATACATTCAAGGTTATATGTTATGGGACAACTTGAACAAACTCACATTTTAAAAATGGATTACTTTCCTATTGTGCTGTGATCACAGCAGTGCTTCCTTGGTTGTGTTTCAAATGACAGCCTCACCATCACTTCTAGAACCCTAATGAGAAAGGCTTAGAAATAAACGAGCTCCGTGCAATATGGCATGCAGATAGGCTTCCTCTCGTAGAAGAATGTGCCTCTGTTCAAAGGGGAGGCACCCACACATACATTTTTCCCTCCAAACACTAAAGCTAGGGAGAAGATGGCTTAAATTGCTGTGATTTGTGATCAGGAAATGAATATGTATTTTTATTGCAGTATTCATTATACAGAGTACAACAATTTTGCTTAAAGCAATTCCTGTATCACTTGATATGAATGTTATATTATACTTTGCAATGCACCACTTCTTGAAGAAATATTTTATAAAGAGATTAATAATGGGAGGTTTTAATGTATCCTTCTAGCACTCAGATAGAGCCAGTCTATTTCCATCTTTCTCCCTGGAGCCACTCTGACACTGGGCTGACATGTTGGTGACAATGCTTCATAAAAGAAGGCTTTTGCGTTCTACCTTATATATATTCTGGTTAAAGTACAGAGCTTAAAACTGAATGAGAGAACTCATGGAAAGCAGAAAAAGCTAAAGGCGATGCTTTTGTACCAAGATACTAGAAGGAAAAGGTATATACTAAATGGCATTATCTTTAGAATGAAATGATTAGATGAATTAGAAGCTCCTCAAGTAGGTGCAAATTAGAACACACAAAAAATAAATTTTCCCACTAAAAATTTGTGCGAGGCAGTATCTAGGGCTTTCCAATCCCATTGTTTATCTGGCCTAACTTTCCTCTCTTTCTAAAACTATCCTATCACTCAGGTAAGTAGCTGCAGGACCTAGGGGTCTTTGGCTCACGCAAAGGTGGCCACTGTCTGGCCAGCTTGTAGGCTGGCCGGAGACCATCAAGAAGGCCTGGTACAAAGGGATCTGCCCATTAGCCAAGAAGTTGTCTCCCTTCACAACAGAAACTGGGAAACTCCTAGAGGCCTGGAGAGTAGGCCATGAGTGGAGGGGAGGGAAGCAGCTGGTCCCCTTAGCAGCACAGTACCAGACTGAATAACCACTGTGTTTAAGTAACAAGCCATCTCTGCTCTCAGTCTTTTGGATGGGGGTTGGGCTCATTGTACCCTAAGCTCCAGAGGTCAGTATGTGATCTAGCCCTGGTCAGTAAGAGTCCCGCACCCCCTGACCACATTGGTTGATTCCGGAATGGGCACATGCCCGTAGTCTGAAGCTTTGGTTGCAATTTTTAGGAACAGAACTTCCCTTCCATTAGGATAATGTAGGTCTGGAGTACTTAGGCTTCCAGTGAGTGAAGGGAGTCTACCTGAAAGCTAAGCCAACACATCTGAAAGATGGAGAGACAAGTTCTGGTTAACATCATATGAGATCCTAGATCTAGCTATACCTGACGTTGTTGAGCTACAGACTTAAAAAAATTTCTTAATAAACTATTAATTTCATAATAGTTTTAGATTTACAGATAAGTTGTGAAGATAGTCCAGAGTATTCCCATATACTCTATACCCAGTATCTTCCATTGTTAACATCTTGTAATAGTATGACTCATTACACTGAAGCCCATATTGATACATTATTAACTAAAGTCCCTGCTTCATCAAGATTTACTTGCTTTTTAGTCATTGCTCTGTTTCTGTTTCAGCATCCTATCCAGGATACCACAGTATAGTTAGTCATCACAGTATAGTTAGTCGGGTCCTCTGGACCAAGGCAGTTTCTTAGACTTGCCTTGTTTTGACAGTTGTGAGGAGTACCGGACAGGTACTTTGTAGGATGTTCCTCAGTTGGGATTTCTGATGTTTTTCATATAATTAGACTAGGTTATAGGTTTGGGGGAAGAAGGCCGCATAGTAAAGTGCCATACTCACCACATTTTATCAAGGGTACGTGCCGTCAACATGACTTATCATTGTTGATGCCCACCTGGGTGAAGTAGTGTTTTTAGGTTTCTCCACTGTAAAGCTACCCTTTTTCCCCTTCAATACTGTACTCTTCAGAAGGAAGTCTTTTTTCACAGTCCACACTTACTGCAGGGGGCATTATTCTCTACCTCTTGTGGACAGAGTATCTACCTACTCTGGAATTCTACCACATAGATTTGTCTCTTTTCCCTCGTTTATTTATTCAATCACTTATTTATGGTGATTGATATGGACTCATTTTATACTTTGTTTTTTAATTCAATACATCCAATTTATTTTTGTGACTCAAATTCTTCCAGCTTTGACCTTTCGCTTGTTTGTTCAGTTGGCTGCTATGTCTCCTCGACATTCCGCATCTTTGAATACGTGTGTGTTTGTGTGTGTGTTTTGGGTTTTGAGCACTTTCTTACTTTCTGCACTCTAAAACGCTCCAGGCTCATTACTGTATATTCTCTGCCTCAGTTCTAGAATTAGTCATTTCTCCATGGAGCATAGTTCATTTTATTGAGGAATGGTATTAAAAACAAAGATATGGGCATTGGATGTAACCATGGATTTTTTAATTACTTGAACCCATTCATCCTTTCTTTTTTCTTCCCTTAAGTCTATTTTATTTGAACTTTCTGTCACTAGAGACAATTTTTAAAAAAATTAATAGAGATACAAAGATATAAAATAGAGCTCAACCATCTCCTCTCATCTTCTCAGTTTTAATGAAGATCAGCCCTAATCTAAGCCTCCCCTTCCAGCCCAGGCAGCCTTCTCTCCATCATCTGAATGGGGAAAGGACAGAGCCCCACACCACACAAGCAATGTGCTTATTCTGCAACAACACACACTTGCTCTCGGCTGGCCTAGTTCTCTTGTGCATTTCTCTCTGCTTTCTCCACTTTTCCCTTAGAAGCCTGTGTTCTATATGTTCATCCCCCTCCCCACTTTTGATGACCCCAGTTCAAGCCCCTTACACCAGAGCTGGCTTGGAAAACTAGTCCAGCGTGCCAGAGATACAAATACCGCACCATCCTTGCTCTCACGGATAAGCCGGCGGGCTGAGGCGCCTGCCACACCAAGCAGTTCATGTCATGGTGCTCTGTCTGCTGAGTGAGGCCCCCATTTCTTAAAAAGTTATATTCCAGGTTTATCAGAAACTTAAAAACCTTTCTTTAGTGGGACTTTTTCTCATGCCATCCTGTTCTTTTTCTTCATCGAACATATTTGCAATTAGATACTTATTTTCTATTTGTTCTGTTTTTACTCTTCCATCCACTATGAACTTTACCAGAGAAAAGGAAGATCTGTTTTATTCCTCACTCTTCTCCAGTCTCACCCAGCACAATGCTTGGCACAAAACAGGCACTCCATAAATGTTTGTTCAATGCATATATGAATGAATGAATGAATGATCAATCTTGGACCCATGGCCTCCTCACTGTCTTAGGATCTGTAGATACAAGAAACCAGTTCAGGTCTCACCACAGAATATGACAGAATGGTGTCAAGGGGACCCTGATAAGGGAGTGAGTGATGCCACGCAGTTTAGGATAGTTGGAGGATCAGAACAGCAAGGGGAAAAAGGCCTCCTAGCTAGGCTTGGAGATGACCACAGTTCACCAGGCAGACAAAGGAGCAGGAATGGGAGTTCTGAGAATAGCATTCCAAGCAGCAAGTTAGATATGAGCAAAGACAGGGAGAGGTCATAGGGTTTACATTAAGACGAGAGGCCGGGAGTAGCTCTGGACAAGGGTGAAAGGGTGGCAGAGGGACTGGGGGTGGCCAAGGCGAGCCCCTGGGGAAGCTTGCAGGGAAGTTGCACATTCCGACCTGAGTTTCAGAAGGATATTTGGCGGATGGAGGTCAGGATGGACAACAGAGGCAGGAAACCTGATTGGAACATGGTATTGTGGGCTAGGACCAGCTCCTGCGTGTGGGAGGTGGGGTAGACAGGCCTAAGCACTGGGGCTGTGTCTGCACGTTTCTAAACAAGGGCACATACGAGAGTGTCTCCTGAGGGGGGACAGTACACACTTCTCCCTACTCTGTGTTCTAGGACTTTATGCTGGAAGCTTGAATTCAACCATGGTGGGAGTACTCACATGGCAGAGATTGGCAACCACTCAAGGCTTTCTTTTCTTTTATTTTCTTGGTTGTTGTTGTTGTTTTTCTTTTCCTATAGAGCCAGAATATCACTGCCAGAAAATCAATCAGCAATTCTGAAAAAGAAATAAAAATATACTTATGCTTTGTTCTCTTTCCACTGCTTTTGGGTCAGGTTCCTAAGTGGGTCTGTACGGGTGGGGAATTCTGAGTAAATTGGCTGCACAAGAGGTACTTGGACCTCATCCTCATGAGGAGAAAAGTAAGGTCTGTCTTCTTAGAAAAGAGGACACAGCCTAGATTTAATTCACTGAGTCTGTCTGCTCAGTATTTTTTGCATTTAAATATAATTTATAACTAATAATTTCCCTTACTCAGATGGAGATGGTGGGGGGAGAAAGAGAGAGAGAATGGGAGAGAGAAGGCAGAGAGAGATACAGAGAGGAAAAAGAAAAAAATGCAATGACAAAGAAAAAAAAAAAGGAAAGGAAGGAAGGATGAGAAAGAACAGAGAAAGAAAGAGAGTAGGGGGAAAGGCGGCAGGCAGGCAGTTGTCCCTTGTCACTGTGAATTATGCACCACATCCTTGAGGCTCTCTAGTTATTAAGACAAAGCAGCAGCCATGGACAGTGAGACCATTCTATAAACCAACACAACCCACTGCTTAAATGACAAGTAATAGATGCTCTTATTATCTGTCCTCCATTTTACAGATGAGAAAACTGAGGCCCAGAGAGATTAAATAGCTTCTCCAGCCACCCTTTTAATAAATCACAGAACTAGGTTTGGAGGGGGGATTTGAACCCAATTTGTGTAACTCCGTGGTACACTTTCTTCATTACTGTACAATAAGGCTTTCGTTCCACACAAAGCAAAGTGTGGTTCTCAGTGAGTACATTTGAACACCCACTCTGGGTGCACAGGCATTACGAAAAATACAGAAAATGTCCCCGTCCTCAGGAATTGGCCCACAGTGCATTTACAGGCAGAATGAATACAAGGTGGGACTTTGGGGACAACACGCAGGCCCAGCGCATGTGAGCTCCTTGAGACTGGGGACTATGTCCTTTTATCTTTGCATTGCTGGTACCAAGCACAGAGCCTGGCCCAATGCGCATTTACTCAATGAACAGTGTGAGCTTGTATTTGAAGGGTGAATTAGATCTTTCTTGCCAAAGAGTAGTCTAGAAGTCCTTGCAAAAAGGAAGAACGACTGAGCCAAAGGTTTGCTGTGTGTGAGGAACAGAAAAGTAGCCAACATGTGCCTCTGGAACAGACTGTCACTTGCTGCATCCAGCAGGACACATCACCAAGCCCTGCGTGGACTGTTTGTTCCAGATGCCCTTCCTTCAGCTCTGAAGTCCAGATCACAGCAGCAACGCCACTGGCAGTGAGTTACAAATCTTCCGATGACTGAGGAGCTCCTGATGGATCTGCCCAGTTACGGGGCAGTGCTTCTTGGCAGGGGATTAACAAAGAACGGAAAACAAAAGGATATTTTTAAACTCAGATTCTTTGGTCAAATGGATACAACAACTAAGAATGGCAAAAGTGGCTTTGGGTAATTTGAAAGCAAATAGGTTTTCTTCCTTCAGGTTCAAAAGCACAGAGACATCTTTTACTCACTCTGCTTTGCCTAGTCTATGCAATCGGCCACCAAGTCTTATATGTTTGCAAAATCTGTCTTGCAGCTACCCTTTCCTTCTGTTTCCATTGCTTTGGCCTAGGGTGTGGTTGAATGTTTGCTCAAAAGCCCCTTTAGAAATCACAAGTGTGGATCCCTTATTAGGGAGACAAGAGCGAGAGGCCCAGGGGTGGAGGACTTCCTGGAGATGACAGGTGAGGGCAGAGTCGGAGCCACGACCAAGCACTTCCCACTTGCAGGAATCTGTATTATTTTCAAATGGGTCAGCCAGGGTTCTTGGCCATAAGCAACAGACATAGACTCTGATGATCTTAAGTGAAAAGAGACTCTGTGAAAGTGTATCAGAATGGCAGGGGGCTGGAAGATCAGACTCTGAGAAAAGCGTGGGCCGTGACTCATGCTGCCACCGTGTTGTCAGGACAGGCTACCTCTGCATTACTCTTCTTGCCACAATGCAACAGCCATGTTCGGACCTCCAACTGTCCCCTCCCTGGCACCAAACATTTGAGTCCAGGGGCAGTGCCTGATTCTCCTTGCAGTGTGAAATACACCCTGGAGAGACCCCCTAGACCAGACCTCCCTCAAAGGGGCATGGGGGAAACGAGGGAGGCTGTAGGAAGGGAATGGATGTTGGCAGCCAGAATACCAAGAAATTGAACACTGCCCTTCTGGGGGGCACGGGGGGTGCCTTCCCAGATGAACCTTCTGCCTCTGTTTTTCAGAAGCACTTGGAGCCCACCTGTCACACAACTTTATACAACTTGCAACATGTGACTTGAAAATCTCCAGTGGCATAAAAGTAAGAGCCCATTAACCATGATTCATAGCCTGTTTCATACCCTCCCCCACTTTACCATCATCTCCAGTGGAACCTCACCATAGCTGTCCTCCAATCCTGTTCTCTACTTCATTTAGGCTGATCTAGTGGTGGCTACTGGTCTCATCTTCACCTCTTTACTCTTGCTGTTCTTCTTACCTGCAATACTCTCCCTTGCCTCTCAGCATCATCCAAATCCTAGCTGTGATACAAGGGACAGTTCAAGTTCTACCTTTTACAATAGGACCTCCTCAAACAGTCTAACCAACAGAGATGTTTCCTCTGTACCCTTACCTTTACCTCTCATTTGACAATCATCTACTCTCTCAACTTGGTACCTGGCCTAGAGAAGAATTTCAGCACATATCTGCTGAATGAATGAATTGAATCTTTACTCCCCCTTCAAGGCCTAACTCAACTGTCATTGCCTCTAAAAAGCTCTCCCTGACCCCCAGGCACAAATTAGTCCCTTGCTCTTTGAGTTTCCTTAGAATTTTGTCTATAGCTGCACTATAATACCTATCACCATGCCTACTAATCATTTGCTTGTCAACTTGTTCCTCCATTAAACCATAAGATTCTCATAAACAGGAATCACATCTTATTCTTTTTTGTACATATTGTATCTGGCACATTCTACACCTGTGCTGTCCTATATGGGAGCTACCAAGTACATGTGGGTATTTAAATTTAAATTATAATTAATTAAAATGAAATGAAATAAAAGATTCCTTTCCTCAGTTGCACTAGCCACATCTGAAGTTCTCAAAAGTCACATGGGGCTAGAATTAGACAATGCAGATCTAGAACATTTCCATCATCACAGAACATACTAGTGACAGTGTTGTACCAGGCATTCACTATATTATAAAAACAGCCATCATTTGAGAGTTCATTATGCTTATGCATTGTGCTAAGTGTTTTACGTACACTCATTTAATTCTGAGGACTACACTCAAAGGTTAATACTAGGATTATCCTTGTTCTATAAATGAAGAAACTGAAGCACAGAAAGGTCAAGTAATTTGGCCAAAGTCATACAATAAGTGGATGGGGGCCAGATTTTACTATTCTCAAAAGTAAGTCTATACCCATAACCACTGTGCTTTTGTTCAAGGAAGTATAGTATAGCATGGTATAGTACAAATAAAATGGCCTTACAAGTCCCATATCAAATTCTAACCCCCAGCCCCACATGACAGCTGTTAGACCTTGGAAAAATTAGTCATTTTCTCCTTAAAATGGAGATAATCCTAATTATTTCCTAGGGTCACCATGAAGACCGAGTGAAGTAATGTACATGATGGTGCCCAGCACATAGTAGGTGTAGACATCCAGTGGATTTTAGCCATGTTCTTACTCAATGTTTTACCCTCCAGAGTGTCAAGAATTTCTTAGCTGAGTTTTAGGTACATAGTAAACCTTTGTACTTATTATTATATATGACTGATTCTTATTCTGAGATATTACCCTTTGTTCCTTCCCAGTATTTTTTAATGTGGCTTTTACAAATCCATCGACTAACTGCCCACTCAATTTGTGTCCTGTTATTAATGTAACATGACAGGGGTGGAGGGCGGAAATAAATATTACCTTCTACAGCTGGGAAACAAGAGCTCTACAGAAAGGAAGGAACCACCTCAATCAATGTGAGCACAGGAAAGTGGTAGAGTTTTAACAGGAGAATTTCAAGCATCAACCCTGATAGGTATATGGGGCCACCTTTCCTCTTTAATGACTTAGTCCCCTGGACTGCTTGAAAGAAGGCAAACCTGATTCTTACTGACTTGACAAGAACTTACAGTGAATAATAAATGCCATGGTTCAGGCAGGTTGTTACCATACCAACTGGAAGGTCAGATGAACAAACATCTGAGAACGAATCGAATTACACAAAATGAAGAAGAACTAGATCTGCTGCAAAGTGAGTGAACAATAAAAGGATGAGATGGTTGGGTTTCCAAGGACAAAACACTTAGGAAAAAACAAAACAAAATAAAACTGTTATCTCTTTAGGCTCTGCATTGCTTTTTACCAACGTGCTGTTTATTCACATCTCTGGGCCTCTGTTCCTAAACGTTTCAAAGAAAATTCTGAATTGGGAGAGTTTTGGCACAAGTACCAGAAAATCTACCTCAAATGAGCTCAAACAGTGTCAAACTTGGCCAAACTTGGCCAAACTTGAAGTCTGGAGGTCAGCTAGAACTTGGATTTAATACGATCTAGTGGCTCCAGCTCTGTTCTTCGGGGGCGCTCTGAGGTCACCTCTTCTCTGTGTGTGCTGGCTTTATCTGCAGGCTGAAAGGAAGATGATCAGTCATTCTCCTGAGTTTCACTTCTATGCATGGTCCTGGGGTGGACTGGATTATGGCTCAAAATATTTACCACCCTCCCCCCATCATTTCCAGGAAAAAGCAGACTTTCCTGGTCCCTTGATGTTGGGCTTGGCCATCTGATATACTATGGCTTGGGTGGGCTTGATGCAAAACTTAGCCATGTGACTTTTCTTGGCCACTAAGACGTTGATAGATGTGATGGAGCCTATGCCTAAGCTATATTTTGTATCTCCACTGGTGCTTTTACACCTTTGCCATTGTCTTGAGAACAACATGTGTAGGCTAGATCACTGGGCCCGGGAAGAAATGGGAGACTTTGATGTATAACACTAGCTAGCTCAGCTGATCTCTTGGACTCATTAGTGGGCCCAGCCAATGTCAGGAGAACTGAATTACTCTAACTAGTGAGGCTTGGACCAACTAAGTAGATGCTTATTGCTCTGTGGTATTGAGGTTTTGTGGGGTTTTGCTAGGTAGCATTTTTGTGGCAACAGTTAATTGATAAAATTATATCCAGATCAAAAAAGGGACTCTCTTTTGAAATTTTTCACATAAGATTAAAACAAAGTTGTCTTATAAGCTCCCAAGAAAGCCTCTCCTTGCATCTAATTGGTCCAAATTAGGTAACATGTTCACTCACTGGCAAGGGAGGTGGGTTTTACCCTCAGACAAATAAGGTCCTTATTTGGAGGTCGATATGAGATCCATATGAGCCACTTTGCAAAGGAACGGATATCTGAAGAAAATAAAGAGATCTATTTAGAGGAGGAAATGGGTGCTAAGATGGCAACATCCTCTATCCCTCTCTCTCTCTGGCCTCAGGGCAAGCCTGACTTATCTATAAAAACTACCAGAGCCCTCTAATGCACCTTGCTTGCTACTTCCCGTGGAGGTCAAACTGGAGGGCTCTCTTGGTACAGAAATGAGTATTTGCACATTACTTCTCAGGTAGCCTCAGAGTTTTGCTTTCAACTAGTGAGTTTCAGTTTCAATGCAGGTATAGCAAAGCAGTTGAAATCCTGGACGCTGCAGTTAAATCTGGCTTCAGGCTTTGGCTCAACAATTTACCAGCTCTGTGACCCAAGGAAAGTTATTTACCTTTTCTATGCCTTAATTTCCTCACATGTAAAATGGGCCAGTAACAGTATTGACTTTACACATTGTTGGGTGAATGCATCAGTTAGTAAATACTAGTGAGTTCTTTTTTTTTTTTTTTCCCTCCTATGAGGACAGTTGGGAAGATTTTTCCATAGTAGGCCATTCAGCACTCATTCAGAGTTTGAGGTGTGTTAAAATTGTCTAGTCAGACAGTGAAATATTCTTTAGAAGTCAAGGAGGCTTTCCTCTCAGGAAAGCAAAACAGAGTTCCATAGTGAGTCAACAAGGAGAGAAGACATAGGTTGTAACCTTCCTCTCCCAGTCCTGTTGTTAGTTCTGTATTTGGTCAGGCCCCACTGGGTGTCTGGTAATAAAAATCTATTTTAGCGAGGTTAGGCAAAGAGGATGTCACTGCATAGGACATTGACTGTCTCATGGAACTCCCGGGCAGCAAAACAGAGACTGGAACCAGAGCGTAGAGAATCATCAGAATGGTTTGCATTCTACTCTACCTCCTCCCTGCAGACCATCTCTCTCTGCTCTCTATCTTCATGTCATAACTCGGTGTCCCCATTTTTGTCATGTCATACTTCCAATCACTCTCAGAAACTGACCTCCTGTCTCTAAGTTCCGTTTCCAAATTCTGAGGAAAAGATTCTGTTTGGTCTTGTTTGGCTCAGATATCCCTGCATTCCCAATGCTACTGCCAACCTAGATACCACAGACCCACCCCTGAAGGGCAGGTGCCATCCCATGAGAAAGGGAGAACTGCAAGCTGGGCACGCACTTCAAAAAGATCCCAGGAACTTATTTGTCCTGTTGAAGAATGGCAATCCGTGACCAAGACCTAAACCATCCTGCCCCTGTAATTCTTATGCAGCAAGTGTGGAGAGTGATGTGTAATTTGGCCTGTTTAGAAAGGTCTCTAGATGATCCTAATGATTAACAAATTTAAGGAAATTCTTTCTTGGAACAGTTACAATATGGTGAAAAGGAAGGAAAATAAGATTTGGAAAAAGAGGTTAAGACTGGGTTTTTCAGCCTAGAGAAAGTAAGACCAAGAATCTTTAAGCATACAGAAGGCTTACCTACAGATATACCCAGCTGTTTTCTGTCTCCACAAAGAGCAGTATGAAAGCAGGAGGTTAGATATAAGAAGTACTTCTTAATAGGAAAAAAAAATTTTTAATAGAAGAGCTCTGTGTCTCTGGGGAAGTCTCAGTGTGCCTGAGGGTGCATATATAGGCCAGCTGACTTTCAGAATGCTATTCATACAGAGTCTGTGATCCCAGGGCTGGAATCAGAATCAACCCAGGCTCAGAAACAGAAAACCTTCTCTTTCAGATGGGGCTCCAGTTACCCAGAGAAGGAAAGGAGTGAGGAAAATGTCTCACTCTAATCTTCTCTGACCCCTCTATTGGACTCAATCAAATAGCACACTCGATTCCTTTAAAGAACAGGAGACATCTCTGTGGTTTCATTCAGTAAGCAAAGAAGGTGGCGGTGGCCCCAGCCCCATCTCCCCTCATCTCCCAGTCTTAGCCCCAGGCCAAGATACTTTCATGGTCCAGGGGCCCTTCTTCCAGACAGACGGGGCCTGGGGATCAACGTGACGGTAGTGGTTACGTATAGATGTGGCTTGGCCCTGCTGGGGCCACAGGTGCTTGCATGAAAAGGGGAAGCCAAGGGTGGCATCAGGCCTCAACACATCATCCAATCAAACAGGCAGTAACCAGGGCAAAATCTGCTGACTCCTACTTCTCTCTCTCTCTTCATCATCAGAGGCCCAACTGTGCTATGGTGTGAATGATTGTCTCCACCCCCACACACCCAAATTCATATTTGAATTCTAACGCCCAGGTGATAGTAGTAGGAGGCAGGGCCTTTGGAAAGGGATTAGGTCATGAGGGCAGAGCCCTCAGGAGTAAGATTAGTGCCCGTATTAAAAAAATCCTAAGAGAGCTCCCTTGCTCCTTCCTCCACATGAGGACACAGCAAAAAGTCAGCAGTCTGTGACTGGAAGGGAGCTCGTATTAAAACCAACCATGCTGGCACCCTGATTTTAGACTTCCAGCACCCAGAACTGTGACAAATAACTTTTTTTTGTCTGAACATATCCAATGTGTAGTATTGTGTTACAGTAGCCAAAAAGGACTAAAGCAATCCACCTCTTAGTTATCCATCCGATGGGACTTTTGTTGTCAGGGTCTACTTCTTATAGGCTTGATGCTGACCTGTCAGCTCTCTCTTGCTTTTCTCTCTTCTCCAGGCTGGCAGCAGGAGGGTACCCTGACTCAGCTTATTCTCCGGCCATCTTGCTGCCCCGCCCCCTCAACTTGTGTTGCTGGGTTGCTGGTAGCTGGACAACGGTAGATACTGGGATTTAGAGCTGTGAAGGAAAAAGGAACCAGAAGGTCCCACTTGGATCTTAAGTCTTTACCAGAGCTCAGCAGTCAAATAGCTAGAGATAAAGTAATAGCTTTGAGCATGTTCTTGTTCCTGGGGTATGTAATACTCTCCAGAACCTCATAGAGGAGGGCACTGGGAAAGTGATTGGCAAGGCAGGATTCTAGCATTCCTGGATCCCAGGGAGGGTATCATCCCATTAAAAACCCAGCACAGTCAAAGTTTGTGAACACTACAACTCCAGCTCTCTGGCTAAGGCATTTGGGGAACACCGTGTGGTTGTTAACTGTACTTTCTTTTCACAGTGTAAAATGACATTTGGCATTTGTTTTTCTCATCTTCACCTCTCAAGGGAAAACAGAACTTCAAAGATCTCAAACTTCAAAGAATATAAGCAAATTAATCTGATATTTTGGATTTGTAGCCTATGCTTCCTCCTGCTGAATCACTGTGGATTGTTTTCTGAACTTCATAAAGGAGCCTCATAAGGAAAGGGGAAAGAAACGGTTTCACCGAGTGCCATCTCAGATGGCTAGAAGGCCCTAGACTATTGAGTTCTTCGACAGGGGCTACAGCACTGGGGGCCACAGCACTGGGGGCCACACTCTGTCCCACTCATCACCCTTGCCTCCAAACATGCCCCCAGGACCAAGAAAGAAGTTTCCCCGAGGGAATCCCAGAACTTGCGTTCCTTGAAATGTTTCTCAGAATATCTTTCTCAGTTCCAACAAGCTTGGGAAGTGTTCTGTCCATGTTCTCCCTTCACCCTTGTACATTCGTGAGGCAGTTGAGCAAGTTAAAAGCAGAGAATTCCTACAATAAGATAACCCTTTTGGCTTTGTTATCTTGGAGAATCTTACGTTTATCTTACCACAGAGCTCTTTCCATTGCTTTTAACATAATTCATATTAAGATTCTGTGAAGCCAGCATTCTACCAAACACCGCTTAGAAACACGGGCTTATACCAATGTCTTTAGTTCAGACAAGAAGCATTCACCTTGCACAGATTTTCTGTCCCCACCCCACTTAATTTGACATCTGTTGGTCTTGCTATAATACTTGGAATATAGATTTTTACTGTTTTATAAAGTGCTTTTTACTACCAGTTTTTCATGCCAAATTGACCTCATTATTGGCCTGGTGGTATTTTAGGCCATCTAGACCTGGTTCAGCTCTAGAGTTGAGGCATTTAAACAAAGCACCAAGAATCTTTTTATAAAGACATACAGATCTAAAAAGTTAACACAATAGTCTCTTTGAAGCCCATTTAGAACTACTTGCTACCTTATTTCACTACTTAGTTAAAATACCATGTCTGAAGAAAATATATGTAATTTTTTTTGTCAGTATCAAGAAATGACAGTAATTGTAATTTCCATGAGTGGAACAATCTGCTATGGGAAAAATGTTAATACTCTTAAGAGTCTAAATCCTTTACAGGGTGTGGTATATCCTATAATCTGTCTGTTGGGTTTGAATGCTGTCTTTTAAATTCTGCCATATTTATAATTCTATTCACAGCTCCAGACACCCCTGTTTTGAATGTGTCTCCTGGAATTGAATTTGGAGCCATTTATTGACGAGGCAGAGGAGGGTGAGAGGTAATCACTCCTGACGTGTGATCAATAGGGTAATCCTCCAAACTATCAGAGATGCCCTAAAAATGGAGGGTGGCAAGGGTGATTTTTCTCAGCTTCAGTTCAATACGGCTATTACAGATATGTAGGCACTAAATTAGAGACGAATGTGTGCTCCGGGGTATACATCATGTTTGGTTCCTTGTGGTGTAAGCACTATGGAGCGGATAGAGAAGCAGCTGCACATCACTCGCTGACACAGTGTTGGCAAGATAAGTTGATGGCTATGTGGTGGTCAGGGATGGGGGGCAATCATATCTGAAAATGGTGGGCAAATGGAGAGGGGGACTAGAAATCAGTATTTACAGCAGAGTTTGCCCCCAAAGTATAACTCTGACAAAGAGTCTCAAAATTGTCCATTTATTGTTTCTGTCAGCCTTTTTACGTCTGCTGAAAGGAAGCCTGCTGATCCTGACAAGATCAAAATGACCCTTGAAACCATTTGATAATGGGCTGAACTCACAGTACTTCATCCTCTCTACACGGTGCCTTTCTGTCGGAATCTAAGCGGCAGGAAGAGAAAGTGGCTCTGCACAAAATCCACCCAGAAGCAGAAGTGTGTGGCTTCCCAAGTTTGAACTTCTTTGGTGAGAAATTCTCCACGTCCTGCGCAACATTTCATGGAACACTGTTTTCTTTATCTTAACCCCCGCCGCCACTATCACCAAGGAAAACCCCAAGCCTTGTCCCTCAGCATGGAACATTTCACAGAATAAGGGAATGGAAGGGTTCCTCCAAAGCCGATGCAGTGAGCACACGGTGGAGGTTGCCTGCAAGAACTTCTCGTGGGTTTTGCAGAGGAATTGGGCTGGGTGGGCGCCCGAGGCCTCCTACACACAGGGTAGAGGACTGTTCTTCTGCTGTGGGGTCTGGACAAAGCTGAACCACCTTGAGGCCCAGCCCAGTCTGGAGTTGGGATCAAAGGACCCACAAATGGATACTGGCCCCCAACCCCAAAATAACTGAAAGATGTTTAAACCTCCAGAAAACACTGAAAAGAGGTAACATTCATTTCACACAGGAAAACTTCCACAAATCTTTCCCTAAGGCAGGACCAGCTACATAATCTGTAGTGCCCAGTGCAAAATGAAAATGTGGGAACCCTTTTTAAAAAACTATCGAGAATTTCCCGAGGGTGACAGCAGAACACTGAACAGAGTGTGGAGCCCTTCTGAGCCAGGGCCTCGTGTGACCCCTGGGTGTAGGCCCAGGAAGCCAGTGCTGTCCTGAAGGGCTTTCCTCCCTCCCTCTTTCTCTTTCTCTCAGTCTCCGTCTCTCTCCCTCTCTCATTTTCTCTCTCTCCCTCTTTCTCTCTCTCTCCCCACCCCTTCTAACGCAAGGGGACTATCCCCAAGTCTTTGTCCTCTCCTTCTCCAAGGTCAGGGTTTCCTCCACATTCCTTCCCAAACCAAGTAAGCAGAACCTTCCCTGGGCTCTCTCCATCGCAGCTAGCTCCATCGCAGCTCCTTATCATGCAGCCCCTCTTAGCCTCTTTCTTCCTTCCTTCCCCCATTCACCAGGCCCAGCTTGGTGCTACAAAGAATGATATTTTTCCCCCTTAGAAAGAGAGAGTGAGCAGGGCAAGGAAGGGCAGAGGGAGAAGGAGAGAGAGAATTTCAAGCCAGCTCCACACCAGGCACAGAGCCCAACGTGGAGCTCTATCTCATGGCCCTGAGATCATGACCTCAGCCGAAATCAAGAGTGGGACACTTAACTGACTGAGCCACCCAGGCGCCCCAAGAATGATATCAATGAAGCTAACCACATATGGTTATATGGTTATATATATATATGTTATACACACACTGTCTTCCTTATAGGTAGAGGCATGGGGGAAAGATTTAAAACACTTAACTTTTAGTATCTTTATTAATATTTTATTCATTAGTATTTATTAACTATCAATACATATTGCTTGTTAACAGGTGTTGGAAGCTGTTCATTATCCATAAAATGCAAATGTCACTGACCTCTAGGAATTTTATTCTAAAATAGGCAATGATGATGACAAAGAGTAACTCCTGAGCCCCCACTGTGTGCTAGAAAATACGCTCAATCTCTTATATACATTAGCTTCTTTAGTTCTCATAACCATGTGAGGTACATATTACTAATACTTCCACAAGAAGATGAGGAACTGGAGCTTAGGAATGTTGTCCGCTTGCCTTTGTTCACAGACCCACCGTCTGGCTCTCGAGCTGGCCTTCTTGATCCTCTCCAATAAGCTACACAAACAAATGAGAACAATTAGCGCTCCTCCCCCCACTGCCTCTCTGCTGGGCGTACAATTAGGTCCTTAGTATTTGCTGAATAAATGAGTGTGTGAGTTAGCAGGTAAAGGAAGGAAAGGAGAATGAAGAAAATGGAAAAGAACTGACCAAGTCTGGTCAGTGAAAGAACTGAACCGTTTGTGAAATCCAGTCCTGCCTTCATCCCACAGCTTACAGAGGTTCAAGCAGCAAATGCTGATAACCACTTGGCTTTGCAGGAGAATCTGGGTCCAGTTCATTTTTATACTCAATCTTAGCCAAAAGACCAAGAAGCAATTCTAGTTGACTTTTATACATGGCACCAACTAGTTGCTCAGCAAATGTTCTTTAAGATGAATTAATTCGAAAGGAATGGAATTAAATTAAATCGGAATATTTTTCTAAGAATCTGACTTTAAGCTGAAGGAGATTTAATGGAGATTAAACAGACTCCATCACTCTTTGTGAGTGCACAGAGGAACTGTGGACAAAGCCCGAGCAGCCACACATATCTGAGCCTCAGTCTCAGGGAGACCGAGGAGGTTCTAGGGCTCCCCATGCCCGGCCTGCAGAATGCTCATTTGCTAATGTGGTGAAGGAATTAAATAAAGTCCTTAAATGCGGCCGCACTTCCATGAATGGATAGTAAATAATGTTGCTTTAAACTACGCTAACTGTTTCATGGGGATCCTGCCTCCTCTTTATGGATGCCTTGTCATAATTTCTAGAATTATAGAAGCCATCCCATGACTCCATAGATCGAAAAGAAACAATATATGACGGTTTCTTCCCTCTCAGCTTGCAGCACATAAAGTGATTTTTCACTGCTCTGCATCAGAACAGATAAATTTAAATACATTTGCTTGCACGAAGTTCTGAGTTGGGCTTAGAAGAGAAGCTCACTGGTCTGGCAGATCTCAGTTCCTGAAGAAAAATAGAGGCTGGGAAAGATGTCCCACAAATGGAGACTCAGATGTCCCTTGCAGCCCAGCAGGTGCTGCCTCACCTCTTGCCCTAAACCCTCAAAGGAGAAGGGGAGGCCATGTTACTCTCAACACCTGCTGATGGGAAACATCTCCTCTCCCCCCCTCCCTTCTCCAGACCCTGTCCTCTGCCCCCCATCGCTCCCATTAATCCCAGCAAGAATTTACAAAGCTAGAACCCCTGGGCACCTGGGTGGCTCAGTTGGCTAAGCAACTGCCTTCAGCTCAGGTCATGATCCCGGAGACCCGGGATCGAGTCCCGCATCGGGCTCCCAGCTCTGTGGGGAGTCTGCTTCTCCCTCTGACCTTCTCCTCTCTCATGTTCTCTCTCACTTTCTCTCTCTCTCTCTCTCTCTTAAATAAATAAATAAATAAATCTTTAAAAAAAAAAAAAAAAAAAAAACAAAAACAAAGCTAGAACCCACCCAGGCTCTAACACAAGCCTGTGAGATGGGGGGGTGCAGTGGGTATCACTTGTTTTGATCACTCCTACCCGCCCCCCCCAACACAGACACACCATGCAGATACAGAGAGCAAAGTACAGCCCAGTGAAGTGGCTCTTGTGGTCCTACTCAGGCAGTAGCAAAGCCAAGGCTCTCATCCCAGATATTTAAGCCTCCATTTCAGTAAGCTTTTTGTTTTTCCCATCTGACCCTCAGACTCAAGGTCCAAAATCTCACACAAGTAAACTCAGTAAAGATAACAGGAACCTGTATCATCACTGTCCACTCCATTATTGAGAGTTCACAATGTGTGAGGAGAAAGAACATGCTGAACATGCTGGAAGTCACACCAGTAATACAAGGTCACACGAGTAGTGTGTGGTGAAGGGACTCAAGCCAAGCCCTGTGTGATCCCAAGACTATGAGTGTAACCACTCAGGTACATTGCCTTTCCATAGAGACATTAACCCTTCACAAGATCACCACTGAGGGATTGTGTATGAAACTCTGATCTCTTACAAGGAAAATCACTTACAAATAAACCACTTACAAAGAAAAGAGGAACTGATCAGCTGGTTGGTTCATCCTGTGAGCACTGTTCCCTTCCTAACTTCCATGAGGGGAGATCCAGGCACTTGTTGCTGCTTCCTTCCATAAACCAGGTGAATACACACACACACACACACACACACACACACACACACACACACACACACACACACACACCAGAATCTCTAAGAGTGTTTCATAAATTCTTTACTTTAACCTCTACTGAGTCCAAAGGATGTTAAGTTTTTGGTAGCAGCATCCAACCTCTATAACATGACCGCCATGCATCTTGTAGGTGGAGATTCAGAGATTCAGAGAGCCTCCCCACAAAACCAGGACATTAGCTGCAGACCCTCTCCTTCACATTCACTTCCCACTTCACAACCTCCCTCTTTCCTTTCATTTACTTCTCCTACTCCACCATGACACTACCTCCTCTTTCTGAGTTGGCAGTCTTTATCTTTCCGACCAGTTCTGCTCCCAGGAAGCAGGGAGCTTCCAGTGATGAGGAGGAATGTAGGGATAGTGGGTAGAGAAGACACCACTATATTAGCTGGGATCTGAGTGTATTATTTTATTTTATTTTATTTTATTAACACATAATATATTATTTGTTTCAGGGTTACAGGTCTGTGTGTGGCTTATTTCAAAGAAAAAATCTGACATCTTGCCTTGCAAAGGGTAACTTCTTGGTAGACTAGCTTGTATACCTCATTATCTCCATCCTTTCTTGGAGTTGCATTACATTCCCCTCCAATGCTTTATCCATGAGAAGTATCAGGCTTCAGAGAAGGAGAGAGAAGAAAAAATAATCCTATCCAGGCACACTATGTATATTAAACTAACTGAAGTGGACATTTATTATTTTGTGGCAACCCAACACCATTTTTTCCTTTAGTAACAGCACCCCGATTTTCTCTTATAGCTTAGGAAAGACATCAAGGGCTCCTGACATCACTTGAATCAAGTTACGCCTGAAGTCATATCTACCCAGGGAATATTCAGTTGTAAGAGCAATAAAATCCTTTTCAGTTTCAGCTCGCCTGAGTTTGGAAAAAGAACCACCAATGAAATGTTTCTTCCTTGAAATTTTAACTCTGGCCAGATCTTTCTGGTCAAGACTCTGTGGACATTTGCAGGTCACCAACTGTGACATAAATAGCTTTGGGCAGCAAACGAAGCTTGGCTTTTCTGGTGGTTGCTACTGTGGGACGAACAGTGCCTAATCAGGAGAGGACAGTCCTTGAGCCAGAGGGAGGGCTCTGCTCCTATTAGGACTTTTCTCCTGATGTAAGCCATGAGCATCCACAGAAGGGCTACTTGCCACTTGGACTAAGAGCACATTCTTATCTGCCCAAGGTGGGACCCCCGGCACCTGTATGCAGCTACCAAAAGATAAGCCTAAAGATGAAGGAACAAAATGAAAAGACGGCAGTGCTGGTTTCACAGTACTCTCAGAATATATCTCATTGTTGTGAGCAACAGAGGGGTGCCTGGAGCACTTGTCAGAACCAAACCTCCTAATTTAAGGCAGAAAGCCCCTGTGCTTGTGCATTCTCTTTCTCTTTCCTACTCTCTCTCTGTCAAGCCTCTCCCCTTCTGAAAAGACTAGATCCACCTCTAAGAGGATGGTCCCCTGGGTAAATGGCCAGGTATCTGGGTATTTCTTTATTTAGCCACCATCCAAGCTTTCTTTTCCTTTACCTCACAGCCTGGTTACCAGGAGTAACCAATGCAAATACAAGCCGCTGAAGCAAGCCCCAGGAGGCCTACTGCTTAGCAGCCTCAGCTAGAATCCAAACTGAACTTGGAGACATGATCCAACTTGTTCTGCAGATAATTAAGTGCTCCTGAACTCTTCTTTAAAGAAAAAAAATCCAACAGCATCCCAAAGAAAAATCATGGAAAGGATAAGAGGCTTTATAACTCTCTGGATGGGTTTTTCTTCCATAGAGGGTGAATAGAAAATCTGTTTATTTGTCCAAACAGCCTATTTTGTATGTTTGACCTGGTGACCAGAAGAGGTTAATGTTATTTTGGGGGGAAGGGAAATAGAAAGTTAAAGGGAAAAAAAGATTTTTTTAAATAGCAGTGGAAGCCTTCAGAAGATTTTTTTTAGTCTAAGCTTAGGAGGATTACAGATGGCATGGAACTGGATTATAATAAAAAACAGGAGCGGCACCTGGGTGGCTCAGTGGGTTAAGCCTCTGCCTTTGGCTCAGGTCATGGTCTCAGGGTCCTGGGATCGAGTTCCACATCAGGCGCTCTGCTCGGCAGTGAGCCTGCTTCCCCCTCTCTCTCTGCCTGCCTCTCTGCCTACTGTGATCTCTCTCTGTCAAATAAATAAATAAAATCTTAAAAAAAAAAAAAAAAGGAAAAAAAACAAACAAACAGGGACAGCAGGGGGAGATTATAATACATAAATACGCTGGATTGAATTTACTGTCACCCCATCCCTCTTTTGCTTGGTCAGCCTCTTCCCCTCCTTCAGATGTCAGGTAAGTCATCTTCTCCAAGGGAAACCTTCCTGGCCTTCCAGAAAGGACCAACTCTCCTGATCACTCCCACACCCCTCCTCAGAGTAATTTTTCTTAGTTCCTATCACGTTACAATTTAACATTGATTTGTGCAATTATTTAATTAATGTCTCTATTTCTCTGAGTAGATATGATCTCTCTGAGGGCAGCAAACGTGTCTATTCCTATTGGCTTATTGAGATCCCTGTGCCTAACATAGCAGCTGGCATACAGTAGGTATTTAATATATGTTTGTTATTTCAGTGAATGTTTCAATTGAATAATTATTCAATGAGTGAATAATTATAAAATAAATGGGTGGATAACATTGTCCTTCATTCCTAAACACTTTCTGGCCTGTCCCTGTAATACGTTCTTTGGAAAAATATTAGTCATCTGGGAGTCTTACTTATAAACTATCACCTGTTCCCACTGTGATCTGGGCAAGTGACTTGGCCTATGTCATGACTTATCCAAGGTGATCAAATGATAGTAAAAAGTTCTATACTGAATTTGAGTGTGAATGAGGTTAATAAATTGCAGTGTATCTAAACAGATCAAATATGTTTAAATCCATGAGATCTAATGATTTTTTAAAAGAAAGAGAAACTCTAATCGGTCATCATTGGAGGATACTGGTAAGCTAATTCATTATTTTGAAAATTGTCAAATAAAGGGAAAGATTCAAATATTTATCTTGCCGTTTCTATGTGATCTGTACCACTCATAAACCACAGATGAGAGGAAGTTTGGTTTAATAGAACTATTCCAGAAAATATATATTATAAAATATTTAAATATAATCATTTTAAAACTCTTGATCAGTTAATTGGTTGCAGCAAATCATTTTTTCCAAAGAGCCATAACAATAATTAGATCCCAGACCATGACATCAGATAGAAGTCTGTTTCCCCTCTCCTTGAAATTGGAGGATCTTTTTCTCTCACCCATTCTTAGAGAATGGGAATGAGTTTACCATTTTTCCTCAATATCCCCTGCCCAAACTGAAGGAAAACTGAAATTCAGAAATGGGTACAAGGCACAGACAGAGCTCCAGGAGAAGCTCTCTAGCTCAGGCATGAAGAGTGGGAAAGGGATCCCCAAGGGATAGAGAAGAGGGGTGGAATCTCCAGTTTCCTTCTTTTTTTTTTTTCTTCCTTCCTCTCTCTTTCCTCCGATCCTCTTATATACAGTCTGTGGTGATATCCAGGCACCTAAAAGTCTGAGGAAGGGGATGTTTCTTGTCTGACCAAAAGAGCTGTGGTCTCTACAACCGTATGGGGCAAACCTCGGTTACTGGGGTGTGTCTGTCTTCTGTAACTTTTCCCTCTCTTTCTGCCACATGGCCCTGGACAAGGATGCATGCGCAGGAAATAAGCAGCAGAGTGAAGTAAGTAAACCCCCAGTTTTCTGAGTGGAAGATGGAAAAGAAGAGCCATGGGAAACTAAAAATATTAGGTGACTATAGAGAAAAGGAGGTTGGAAAAATGAACTCATGAAGTTATTTATGTATTCTGGACCTACCCCAAGTAGCTCATGCATAGATCTGACCCTAAAATACATACCTTAGTCGACCACCTAGGTCCCAGCTGGGCTGCTGGGGCTGCTCTTCGGTGATCTAAATAGCAATATAAAGTCTTTGAAAATGGACTTGGCATTGAAACCACAATCTCCAGAAGGTTGGTTGGAACAAGTTTTCTGAACCTAAACAGTTTAAATGCCTACTAGAACAAAACTTCTTAACCTTCTTGATAGAATTTAAATAAGACCCAGAGTCTCAGAACATTAGATTCAAAATGTCCAGTATACAATACAATATTACTGAGCATATGAAAAACCAGAAAAATCTCAACTATTTTAGTTTCCTAAAATAGACCAATGTAAATATGGCCAGTTGACTTTGACAAAGCTGCACAGGCAATTCAACGGAAAAAACAAATGGTGTTTTCAACAAATGGTGTTGGAACAATTGGACATTCATATGCCAAATGGATAGATAGATAAGTTCCCAATCTAAACCTCACACATTATGTAAAATTTAAGTAAAATAGATCTTAGATCTAAATGTAAAGTATAAAACATTTTTTTAAAAGCAGAGGAGAAAATATATCTGAGCTGGATTTACGCAAAGAGTTTGTAGGCATGACAACAAAAGCACAATATAAAAAGAACTCACAAAACTCAATAGTAAGAAAATAACCCATTTAAAAATAAACAAAAGACTTAAACAGACACTTCATCAAAGAGGATATACCAAAGACAAACATATGAAAAGATGTTCAATATCATTAGCCATTAGGTAAATGCAAATTTAAACCATAATTAGATAGTAACAGATATGTAACAGAATGAATAAAATAAAAATCTGATAATTTTAGGTATTAGTAATCATGTAAAGTAACTAGAACTCTAATACATTGCTGGTGGGAATGCAAGATGGCACAACCATTCTAGAAAACAGTTTGACATTTTCTTATAAAATTCTATATTCAATTACCATGTGACTGACTAATCCCACTCCTACATATTTACCCTGGAGAAATAAGAATGCATGTTCATTCAAACAGTTGTACATAAATGTGTACACTGGCTCTATTTATAATTGCCAAAAGCTGGAAACAACTCAAATCTCCTTCAGCAGGCAAATGTATAAACAAACTGTGGTACCTCCATACAATGAAATACTACTTAGCAATAGAAGGAATGAACTATTGATACTTACAGTACCTTAAATGAATCTCAAAAGCATTGTAATAAATGAAAACATTTAGTTTCAAAGTATTACACACTGTATAAGTCCATTTATGTGGCATTCTCAAAAAGACAAAACTATAGTGACAGAGAAAAAATCAGAGATTGAAATGAGTTAGGGATGGGGGAGACACAACTAGAAAGGGTAGATTTGGGGGCGATAGAATTGTCTGGTATTTTGATTGTGGTGGTAGTTGCAAAAATCTATGTACCAAAAATGGTACAATTCATAGATCTACATACCAAAAGTGATCATTTACTCTACGTTAAAGCATTAAAAAAAAAAAAAACAACCCTCCAGACCATTCCCTTTCTCACTAGCGGACCCCTAAGTTAATAACTTAGAAACACTTAGTGTTTCTTAAGAGGTTACTATAAACAAACAGCCTATTACTATCCTAACTTCTACTCCAGTATATTCTAATGCTCTTTTCTGTACTTTATTTATGAACATATGATTTGTTTAAATTTGTCTTACCAAGGAGAACCACAAATTTAGAGAGATGTTCCCCTCTCTCCTCAGTGCTCACAAAATAAATGGCAGTCCACTCACATTTGCTCTTCAGCAATACCATCCTCATGATAATGCAAACACGATGAAAGGAAGCCTTAAAACCACAGGGAAATGCTTAAAACCACAGGGAACAGCAAAATGTCTCAGCTTATTATCATTTCTCCACTGGCTGAAACTGATCCTTCCTAGAATGCAATAGGATAGCAACTGGAAGCAGAAATTTATACCAAAGGCTGGTAATATACTATAGTTCTTTTAGAGCAAGAGACCCTGGACCTTAGCACTAGGGGAGAAACTCTTGAGAACCTGTCTAAAGAAACAATGTTTGGGAACTCTTTGGAAATTTTGAACAGCAAGTACAACTGTGGCAGTTTCAATGTGTTTTCCCAAATTCTTTGATACTGCTCCCTTCGAGAGGTGGAGTCTAATTCTCCTTCCTTTGAATGTGGGCTGGATTTAGTGACTCACTTCCCACAAATAAAGAGAGTGACAGTTGTGTGATTTTGGAGATAGTTATAAAAGCCAGTGTGGTTTCCTGTTTGTTCTCTCTCTTTCTCCTCCCTCTCACTCCCTCTGTATCATTTGCTCTGCGGGGAAGCCAGCTGCCATGTGGAGAGGCTCATACAGAAAGGCCTTGGCCTCCAGCCAAGTGCCAAGTGGCTGGGCCATCTTGAAAGTGGATCTTCTAGTCCTGGTCAAACCTTCAGATCACTGCAGCCCTACTGCACTAACCACCAGCTCATGAGAAACTCTGAGCCAGAATGACCTAACCAAGCTACTCGTGAATTCCTAACCCTCAGAAACTGGGAGATAATAAATGGTGGTTGTTTTAAGCCACTATGTTTGGGGACAACTTGTTATGCAGCAACAGATAACTAACACAGCAACTATGCTAATGTTAAACTGCTCTTTTAGTTGGAAAGAAGAGAAGAAGGAAGGAGGTAGGAATTGAGATCAGGACTCCGTTCAATATTTTTATGGAGCCAAATAACGGTCAAGTTATCTGGAGTTCTTGTACAAAGATACAAGGAATTTCCTAGAAATGAATTTTTAAATGAATCCTCTTCCCACACAGGCACCCTCGGACTGATGCCCTACATGGCAGTCGGGGAAGCTACACTGAATATCACACCTACCGCCCACCAGGGATTCCCAAACTGCTACTTTAATAAACAGTCTTTTAAATAGGCTACGTTATGTAAATTGTCTCAGAATAAAGCCTAGCAAAGGGATATGTATAAGATAGACACTCAATAAATGTATTTAGGTGTTAGCAATGGGTTTCTATTTTTATTCTTTTAATTAGCAGACTCTCAACTCACACCCAAGTCAAAAAGACCAAACCAAAACAAAAACCCAGAACCAAGGTTAAAATCATGACCCTATTTCTCTGCACACATACATAGGGACTTCCTTTTCAAATACGAACCCGGACTTCAGCATCTGCCATGAGACTGTTGCAATGAGAAGTTACTCTAAGAGAAAGTAAGTGGTGGATGTTTGTGACTTCTAACACAAAAGACAGAAAATCTGCCCAGCAACTCACAAGTCAGTGAACACTTGACAGAAAAAATATGCTTTGGCAGCATTGTTTGTTGCATTCTTTAAAAGGAAAATTGAAAACATAGGATCACAAGGGTCAGATGGTTATTATTGGAAGCCGACTTTTATAAAATGTAATACATACCATTTCCCCCGTCTAAATTGCATTCCTTTGTCCAAGTAACTTGATACAGCCCAGGATAAGGTGTTTTTCTGATGTAGATAACCACCCAGGTTTCCAAAGGCACATCCATTTAAAAGTGGGGGACTGAAGAACACCAACAGTGACAGAAAAAATGATATTTTCTATAACCTCAGCATCATAGAAAATAGTTCCACCAAAAAAAAAAAAAAAGTTTACAAAAAAAAGAAAACCTTATTATTAAGCACATATAGTACTATTCAGAGAAATCTGCTGCTGATGGCAATGCCCCAGACTAGGCCTTTTATAGAGCCTCACCCTAGGTTGGGTTTTAAGAAACTCTAAACGTTTCACAGATAAAGGTATTCTTATGGCTTTTTTGTGATGGACCTATATGTCACTAAGAGGAAAGAAACACAACTTAACTTTGGAAAAGGGCTGCATCGTCAGAGCTGTAATGAACTCAGTGACTAGGCAGTGTGGTGGCAGGACACCTCAGAGAGTGTCCCCTCTGTGCTAGATGACATTGTGAGTGCTGTCTACTCAGGCTTCGTGACCTACAAGATCCCCGCAAGGCTCACAGTATATAGATGAGAAGACAGAAGCTCTGAGGGGATGAGTAATTTATTTGTCCAGTATCCAAGGGCTGGGAAATCAGAACCCAGAGCCATGTGACCCCAAAACCTAAATCTTCCCCATACACCTTCCATCCCCTACTTGAAAGTGCCAAAGGAAGCATTCGTGCTTTGTGCAGTTATTGTCGACATGGTCCTGAAGAGCCCCCTGATGAAATGTAACGGAGGAGGACGTTCAAGGAAGATTATTTTATTTTACACTTTTGTTTCCGGCTCATTCACCAGATTCCTGAGTGACATATTTAAGATACAATTGATACCTCCATGGTGTGACTGATGATTACTTGCCATTCCCTAGCTTAGGACTCTTAACTCACCCAGGCGAATAGGCTGTAATAAAGTGACACTTACAATGGAGCTTGAGTTCAGCGTGAGCTTCAAAGATGTAACCCACAATGGTGCACAGGATTGGAAACCTTCCCCTCTACCACTAGTCAATCCACAGTGTTATTTTTAATCCCTTCACATGGCAGGGAGAAAGAAACACCTAATGGAAGTAACTTCAGGTAGCAGTAGGTGAGAGATAAAACTGCTGTGTTAAAGGAGAGAATACCAGCCCTAGAAACAAGACTTTTTAATTGGTTCATCTCCTGATACCCCGGGCCAATATTTGGAGCAAGCAGGGAAGGCAAGGCACCACCTACGTAGGTTATTCCCTCCAACCACCCGCCCTATGATGGAAAACTCCAAACAAGCAAAGACACCTACAGAAACAGCTCATATCTTTATTTAGAAACTTCCATTCCACTAGAAGAAAGTTCCTAATCAAGACAGCCAGTGGCTCAGTAGAGATGAAGCTGTCAAATGGAAAGAGAAATCACACAATCAAGAGACACTCAGGTCTCAGTTCCTCAGGCTCCCATTCCTGTAGTGGGAATGAGGGGTTCTCCCCCCAGTATGCCTACCTCATAAAATCTACAAAGCAGAGCAATCTCAACTCAGCCCAGGGGCTTGTGAATGCCACGTAAAGGTGATGGAGGACTCAAGAACCTACCAGCATTTCCTGACAGTGTTAATGATGTGAACTTTGTTTCCATCCCAAATTTCTTGTCTTGCTGTCCTGGGAATAGCAAGGTTACCAAAAGAATGCCAGGAGGTGCAACCACTACAAAGAAAGCAGAAAACAAATAATACCTGGTGCTCCATTTATTTGAAGTCCCAGCCATATTACATTATAGTAAATGGACTTTGTGAGTTTCCATCTGGCAAGGCCAAATTGGAACTAAGAAGGAGTTGCGATGAAGAATCTGTGCAACTATTTCTAGGGACAAAAGCAGGCCGACAGCAGCAGAGGCCACGTTAAGACAAATGGTCCACTCTTGAATGGCATACCGTAAGGCCACTACAATTAGATGGATTAGAGGTTACAGTTCGCCATACACAGCCATAGGATATCCACTGATAATCACACATTTTGTTCTACCGAGAGATAACGGCAGCCCACAAATGAGATGAACTTTCTCCGTATACACATGTTACACAAAATCAATACTTAATTACAGCAGTGCCTACATGTCTGGCTGGCAGTCAGTTCTGGTGAGGATGTGGGTACAAAGCTATGTGCTAGAGCAGCAGGTTAACAAGCTCAAAGGGGTCAGAAGGATGGCGGCAGGGCAGCACCCGTCCCACTGACTGTGCCTGAGGTCTAGATTGAAGTGACTCGCCGTGTGGACACTAGGCTTGGTTTGGAGAACAGAACCGAGACATAAATAAATACGCCATTAGGGGAAGAGTGGCGCTGCCTGTGATGACAGTTGCTAGGATGTTATTGTGGATCAGGACCCCTGACACAGACCTGAGAAGAAGAGGGCAGCATCTGAAGAGTGCCTCTACAGAGAAGCTGTGTGGCCAAAGCAAAGTACAGAGGGTGGAGAATCAAGTGACATGGGATATGGATTCCAGCTCTTGTGCCCGTAGTTCAAGCTATGTATCCATAAAAATGTGACAATATTCATTTTCCAAGCCAGAGGGCCACTGTGAGGTTGGAGTGAAATCAGATAGACGATAAACAGAAAGTACTTTGTAGACTATGAGCCTCCAGGCCATTGTAAGAGATTATTTTTTATTTTAGGAAATGATAAGACCTAGATATGCAATATCGTGAATGATCAAGAAGAGGCAATAGCTTCATTTATAAAGTTCCCAGTGCAAAGTTGGTGAGGCCACGTTGAAATCTACACATGCGCACAAAGAAGAGAGGTTAACAAACCTGGAGGAGATATTCCAACTAGAACCAAAGATACACACAATGGAATCTAGAAAATTATTCCATAACATCTATGCCACGCTCACGTAATTCCACACTAGAGAGCATTCTACTTGAAAGCTATATGTTCATCCAAGAAGTCTGCTATTGTCCTTTCTCTTTTAATTTTAGTTTCTTTTGTATAGCCACCTTTTCTTAGAATGCAGTATTTTCCTATACGTCATTCAAAGGCCTACTGGTTTGTTTATTCGTTTGTTTGTTCATTTGTTTGCTTATTTGGCAAAATAGCTAATCATACCTTGAATAAAATGAATTTTGTGGCTATAGCACTGGGAATTGTTTTCAGAAAGTAACATTTAAAGATATAATAGGGAGAGAGAGAAGAGAGCTTTAAGCAGCTCCTTTACAAAATAGCTTAAAAGTCTTGTGTTAAAAGAAGAAGTGGGTTGTTTGTGGGGGAGAACCCAGCTCTGCAGTTGGCCAGTTCTCACCGCTTCACAGCTATGTGACTCTGGATTGGTGAACAAACTTACTAGGGCCTCACTCAGTTGCCTTATCTGTTAAATGGCAAGTATAGGTACGAGGAATTCAAAAATTTGTTGTGGGTGGCCCAAATTATTATAAGTGGTTCCAGAGTTTTCTCCATCATCCCTTCAGTGATGCTTACCTTAGTATGAAACCTTCCTTCACATTAACCAAGTAAACCTATCTCTCGACTGGGTGACATCTATCCCCTTGACTGGTGTCATTCACCCCTCACCAAAAGCACAGAAATTCATTTCATAACTGAGAAATCGACGAAGCATACAAACAAAGACTCTTCATTCAACTCACAAGAGTTAGCCCATGTGAAAGCAAGACACAGTCATCAGATGCAAGTCCTCAGGTTTATGAAAATCAGAATTTTCCATAGGTGGGTTGAAATGAAATGTACACTAAAGTATCCTAGCTTTACTGGACGCCTCCTTATGCATTTGCTAAATAGGATACATTTGACAGTGGATAGGTTCCTGATTTAAACCAAATTCTGCTCCTGAAAGTTGGGGCATTTTAGAAGGTGAGGACATTAGAGCACTGTGCCAAATTACAGAGCCACCGCACTGCATGCAGATTTGAATTACAGGAAGTCAAAATAAGACATAAAATATGGTGAGCCTCTTTTTATGTGTAAAATTTGTAATAATATAACTCCAACCACCCAAATTAATAGTTTATAGACAATCACATAATTTAATCTCAAAGATGAAGGAGGCAAGTGAACTATAAATTGAGTTTTTGCTAGGGCTACCTAGGGACACTCATTTTAGCTGATAAACAAAACTCCTTCCTATCTTTTGTTGATATTAGTGTTGAAGTAGGTGAATTTTGAATTACATAAGAACTCCAGAACATATTCCTCAAATATGACCCCTCTGTGTATGTTTTTCATCTATAATTTAAGAACTCCAAATCCAGACAGATGCCTGAAGCCTAAGGACTACTGGGAACCAGAGCATGGAACAGATTGTTCTAAAAAAGAGGAAATTGAAGACTTTGCTTTATAAGGTATGGGTTACGTCTGGTACCTGGTATTAAATTTCATGACAGTATTTTAGCCATCTAATCTGTCAGGGACACACATTTATGAAGTGACACTGATCTCAGTATCTAGTGTATTGCTGGATCTCAAATATGCTGTTGGTTCTTTGTGTTTCTCTTTGGGCTCTTGCAGTCACTCACAGAGCATTCTCAAACTCATAGGATCATTTGTAAACCCCTTTCCAGCTTTAGAAATTGCTTTCATGTACATTAATGCACATTATTCTTAGTGTCCATAACAACTCTGTGAGATAGGCAAGACAGGGATACTAGGTTACAAAGAAGACAAGAGAGTTGCAAAAAATCACAAAACCTAAGCAGTATGAGACCCTGGTCTTCAGACTCCAAATCAGGAGCTCATTATGTCACATCAATCTGTGCTATGGTTTGGAAATGGTCTAAGAGGAGACTGTCAGCTCACCACTCAGGGCTAGGAATATCTCTCCAAGGAGTAATAACCTACTCACCCTCACACCCTGGACTGTTTGCTCACTGTTTTTGGCTGCCCAGTATCCATCCCTTCAGAAGCCCTTCCTTCCCCCATTGGATACAGTTTCTTGGAACAGTTAAAAGAAGTGCCCCACTCTCTCCTTCCATCGGTGAGCATGTGAGCAAATGAATGCTTGCTCCCTTCATGCTTGCAACTGGATGCTTGCTCCCTTCCAGAACTTCAGTGAAAAAAAGAACAAAATGAAAATGGTTCAGGCTCATTCATTGAGTCTTAGCACTCTGATGCTTCAAAATAATTCCTGCCAACTAGAATGCCTGGGTTCATGTCCATTTCCAAGCCTGCTTCTTTAGCCTGACACTGATTCTGTAAGTAATGCCTTCCCTTCCAACATATTTATGCTTGGTTAAATTAGTCTATTTTGGTTACTTCCAACCCAAGAAACATAGCTTGGAACCCAACTAAGTCTGTATCTTTGTGTGTACACTGGTACCCAAAGAACAAGAGCTGAGAGCACCTGTGTGTGTGTGTGTGTGTGTGTGTGTGTGTGTACACATGTACATGTTCTTACTCTCAAAAGTTTAGACTACAGGTCCAAGAGAAAATAATTTGCAATTTTTATTTCTGTGCATGATATATTGTACAATCACTGAAAATAATATGCTGAATTTTATATGAGCTAAATGGGGATTTAAGATTGCTTGTGTTGAAAAGAACAAGAAGTTTGGCTTAGTCTGATGTCCATTTAGTATTTAACAGATGGTATCATTGTTTTGCTTCTTCTCTTACAGGTTTTTCACAACCAAAAATCAAAGCAATTACATTTGTGTAATAATCAGATTATTTGATTTTCTTCTGAAGATGAGCTATTATTCCAAACTATTATCAAACTTCTGGTAATACATCAGGTCTGCCTTTTTTTTTAATGTGTGTTGAACAACAACAAAAATGGATAAAAATATTTCCTCTGGCTTTGCAAAGGCTGAAGTAGTTACCTAGAAGTTATGGATGAAAAAAAAACCCCAGGATTTCTGTCAAACTTAAATTGACTTTTATCACATTTCCCCACTCTACAGCTTACTCTCTTGATGACATGGTTTTCCCCCTGATCCCAGTAAGTCCAAAGCAATTACATTCCCAAGAAAAGAAATGCAATAAGCAAAGTAAATTCATAAAGCGGGGCTCTGAATGCATTTCTGCCATCTTTGGCTTGATATCTGATCCTAGATGATGTATCCTGAACAGCAGGGAGATCATTTGTAATCTTTATTATGATGACAGCAACAAATAACTGAAAATGCCCTCCTATGACTGAATATGCTTGTTGAATTCTTTTTAATTTTTCAAAAAATATTGTGTTAGGCATCAACATATGCACAAGCAGGAGCACCAACATATGCACAACATATGCACAGCATATCCCTCTCAAGTTTATGACCATGTGCCCTGAAGGGTTTAGGCTAGAAATGAGCTGAAGTATTTAGTTCCCATGGAGGTAATCATGTTGATAAGTTGCTTCTCCAAATTTATTGTTAAGGTTTTGCCTGAACTTGAATGGATTTCTGTGTTTTTGTTGACACCGAACATTTCTGGAAATATAATAAATGAATTCAGATTACGGAAGGAAGGGAAAGGAAGGAAGGGAAGGGAAGGGAATGAGGGAGGGAAGGGAAGGGAAGAGAATGAGGGAGGGAGGGAAGAAATTTCTTCTCTTTCAACTTATGACATATGAGCTAGTCAGCTATCTGCATACCTAACATCAGTGGGAAAATGTCAATTCCAAAAAGATCTCCACATTCCTCAGATCCTGCCATATTCTCTTCCCTGATTTACAACAGTCTTTTTGTTTTTTTTCAGGAAATGCAAACGCATGTTAATATTATACCACAAACAGCACTCATTAGGAAAGCAAATATCAGGCACTGCACAGGGTAGACTTTATCACACAGCCCAGTGGAGATGGATTTTAAGCTTTGGTTTTGGGGAATTATCTATGCTTCTCTTTCCTCTCATTAATGCAGACATCAAAAAATTAACTATATCTATAAAACACACTTTTGTAAAAGAGGCATGCAGACTTAATTAAGAATTTCACTGTGAATGTTACTGTAAAATAATTACAATTGTGTCTAATGTGAAAGGTTTTCATTTTTCCCCTTAGTTTATTCATTATTTAGGTAAAATTATGATAATCAGGTATTATATGCCAGATTATACAAATGAATGGTATGAATGTAGGGTTTTAAAAATTATCATAAATGCCAGCTTTTCATTCTACCAAATTTAGGAAACCTGTAGGTCATACATATTAATGAGGCTTTATCACCATTTAAATTTGCCAACTAACTATAGACTATTATTCTGAAAATACAGTTCTGCATTCAAGCTACCTTGATATTGCCTATGAGTTCACCAACAGAGTGTATCTTTATAGTTTACAAATGTCATACCCCCTAATCTAAGCCCCAAAAGAATCTCTGCTGGCACCGCTGCCTCTGGGAAGCCTTCCCACCCTTCCTGGTCCTGGATTTGGGAACCCACATGTGCCCTCTCATAGTGAGCTGTCCTTTCTCTCCCAAGAGCCCATTATACAGTAGGGAAAGTCTGTTTCCGATGGTGACTGTTAATTCAGAATGTAATGGCCATGTCACCTCCCTGCTCTATCCTCTACCCCAGGATCCAGCAAAGATACTTGTTAGAAGGAGTTACTGAATGAGTCAATGGATGGATGCAACAAATATTGAGCACTTATTAGATGCCAGGTTCTGGGGCACCTGGGTGGCTCAGTGGGTTAAGCCTCTGCCTTCGGCTCCGGTCATGATCTCAGGGTCCTGGGATGGAGCCCCCATCGGGCTCTCTGCTCAGCAGGGAGTCTGCTTCCCCCTCTCTCTCTGCCTGCCTCTCTGCCTACTTGTGATCTCTCTATCTGTCAAATAAATAAATAAAAAATCTTAAAAAAAAAAAGATGCCAGGTTGTATTTATGGGAATATGACTATAAATAAGATAGGATCCTATTCTTTATGAAGCTTTCATTCTATCGAGGGGGTGCTCTCATTTCCAGTGATAAGATTCTAAGATTAGGCATGGATCTAAGAAGACAATCCATCCACTTTAGTGTCCACTTCATGCTTCTTGTGTCGATTTTTTTTCCTAATAACTGTACACTGGAGTTTTAAATACAAGGCCAGCTAATGATACAGTGCTCCTCTTATTTTTTATGTGCCACTGTTTCTCATAACTCAGTATTGCTTAGAACCCCCCCCAGAGAAGAGAATTGGCTGGGCTAAGGCAGGTTCTGGCATTTCTGGGGTCCCTGATCAAATTACCCTATAACATCAGCCGCATTTACCCATCCTACCTCGGTTTTGGCAATTGACTATAACCTAATTCTCTGAGTCCCAGTCTTGTTAATCTACTCAGCTGTGCGATTTGAAAAAAAAAAAAAGTGCTCTCCAATTATCAACATATGCCTATGTAATATATAAAATAGCACTTAGTACACCAGAACCCTAAGAATGAGATCTCTAGTGTTTGTGCATCCCCATCCCAATGAAGTTGGACTTATTCCTCACAGCTCTGCCCATTACCTACAACAACAACGTTTCATTCACTCCCCTTACCTTCAGGTGATTCTCCATACCATAGCTAAAACATACTTTATAAAAGTATGTGTATATCAGAGAACACCACTCTTTGACTCAAAACCCTATGAAAGCTCCCCATCACACTTGGAAGTCCTTGCTATATCCTATGAGGTCTTCCATGAGCTGAGCTGACCCTACTCTCACACTCAGACCTCACTTGCAACCACTCTCCCTCGCCTATAAACACTGGCCCTGCTATTCCCAGAATATGCTCAACATGTTGTCACCTCAGGATTCCCTCTGCTTGGAACACTCTTTCCCCCAGTTTTTCCTGTGCCTGGCTTCAGTCTCCACCCAAATGTCTTGTCTTTGGTAAGGCTTCTCTTCACTATCTCATCAAAAATAGTCCCTGCCACACTCTATCTGCTTGCTGGTTGCATTTTTCTTCATATCACTTATATCATGCATTGATCTGCTTGTTATCTATCTCACCTCCTAGAGTGTAGATCCCATTAATTAAAGCACTTGATCTTGTTCACCTTTCTATCCTAGGGCCTAGAACAGTGCCTGGTACATAGTAGGTACTCACTAATTTATGTCAAATTAATTAATTAATAATATTCTTCCTGCATGCCAAACTGCCTGACCCAAGCATACTTTGAAGGCATTCAAAGTATAACCTCCTCTTGGGTTTCCCAATACTGAGCTCTCCCACATCAACCCAGTAAGTTCCCTAATAGCACTACTGATTGTCTACACCTGGGCTGTCAATAAGGCAGCCATGAGCCACATATGGCTACTGAACACTTGAAATGTAGCCAATCTTAGTCGAGATGTGTTGTAAATATAGAACACACACCAGGTTTTGAAAACTTAGTATGAAGGGAAGAATGTAAAATATCTTACTGAGACTTTTTTTATTGATTGCGTGTTAAAATAATATTTTGCCTATGTTAGGTTAAATAAGATACATTATTAACATTAATTTTACCTGTTTCTTTATACTTTAAGTGTGAGTACTAGAAAATCCTAAGTGATATATGTGTCTCACATTTATAGCCTGCTTCATATTTCTGTTTGACCAGGAGCTTTAGAGCAAGACTCTCTAATTAGGAGATGCAGAGGAAAGTATAAAGAGCATAGGCTTTGTGTCAGATAGAGGGCTGGAATTCTGGCTTTTTCTGATACTAGCCAATGACCATGAGCAGGATTCTAAACTGAGGCTCAGTTGCTCATCTGTTCAGTGTGTACAATGGAGTTATTCTGGAGAACAGTTCCGAGAAGTAACGAAATGACTCGTGAAAGTACCTTATGTGTCCAAAGCACCCAGAACATGCTGCTCCTTCCCCTCCTCCCATTACTACAGAGTCCTGCCATTCAGATGCCACACCTCTTCAGTCTACTCCCCAAGCTCTACCTTGTACTTGTATCTAACTGGGCCAGGCTATTTTTTGTGCTGTGGCAAGGATGAAGCATTTATGTGGTCATTTCAACAAACATGTTGGAGTACCTACTTTGTGCAAGAAATTGTGCTATTTTCTAGAACTGGGGGAAAAATGTTTTGAAAACGAATCTGTGAAAAGTTAGGAAGAGGAGTTCTGAGGCATCCTGTTGATGGTAGGGCAACAGAGGTGACCCCATATGTGTGTACTGCCCCACTCTAAGTGCCGACTGAAGCTATTCTGCTAATTCCCTGGCCCTCTGCTTCAGTCATCCTGGACTATGGCATGGCTTTTCAGGACTGTACCTCAGAAATTTATAGAGACCTGAATACACACACTAACAAGCAAAAGCCAGGGTTTTCTAGCTTCCTACTGGAGTTGTTGGGTTAAAACCCAGGAATCTGCATTAAAAAAACAAAACAAAACAAAAAAACTCCATAGGAGATCCTGGTATATATACAATCAGAACAAAGAATTACAGGAAGGGTGCTCACAAATCATGTGTTATCATTTGCATTTTGACCTCCCATAATATATGTTCTCTTGGGCAAACCACAGAGCCTTCCTAAACTTCAGATTCCTTATCTATAAATTGACACCTATAAATAGGGCAGATGTCAGGATGGAGTGGCATAATGCATGGACACCCTTACATATCTAAATAGACTTCACAAATGGTAGCCATTTCAGTATTATAGTTAAAAAGCCAACAAGGAAAAAGAACTTCTCTAGCATCATTGCCTCTTTTCTCTGGCATTTGTGACTTTCCTCCAAATTTCAAGTCATCCACTTTTTGTTAGTTATCCTTAAGCATTTAGGACAGGTGTTCTAAGTACCAGCCTAGCTGAACACTTTTTGTATTGGTGAAGTGGGGCAATTACCACCAAAAGTCCAATCAAAATATCTATATTTAAGACTAATAAAGACAAGACGTTCCTTCAGTGGCCAGTGGGTCTCTCTTTTTCATGCTGTGCAGATTTTCAACTTTGTAATTGAAATATGATACCCTCCCCTCCAAAATCCCCATGCACCTGCCTGAATAAATCCACATGGGCTGGAACTGGATTTCTCAATCATGCCACAAAAGAAAAGGACTAAAGGGTTGGTCAGAGCGACCTTGGAATGGTTAATTTAGAATTTTGTTCATGAAGTACAGAGCTCTGAAGTTTTTTAAACTTCCCTGGGGATTTCAGACAGAAGTTTCAGCATGTCTGGCATTTCACTTCATCTTGACTGAGCTGAGCCCCAGCCTCTCTCCCAGCTCCTGGTCCTGGGGCTTGGCCAGGAACCCATTGAGTTGAAGAGAGAAGAGGAAAAAAATTGCAGAATGTTTTTGAGATTCATGCAGAGACCCTTCTTAGCTCTCAGAAATGTCACTAGAATACCCAGGAGAATCAGGTGGTATCTCCATCCAATTATTCTTTTATGATTTTATAATCACAGAGAAATTTCTTAACCATGTGGTATAGCAATTTTTTTTAAATGTCTTCTCTCCCCTGCCCTCTCATGAATTTCTTCCATATAGTGTGGGTATCAAACAAGAAAAAAATCAAGTGCTTTGCTTCTTTCCTCAAGCCAATGTCTAGTTAATTATTGGGCAACAACTTTGCCTGGTAAAGGAATAAACAAATAAACAAATGCACAGCTATCTAGTTTTTATCCTGAAAAACATGCAGGTAATAATTGCAACTGTGTTGTTTTCCCTGGGATGCTAACACAGATGTAACAAATGTGACATGAGGAACAAGTCAATATTATAATTACTAAAGTAGCTAATCAATGAATTCTTTCAGACCACAAAATATCCTACATAGCCTATCAGAAGCCTTTAACACCAGTCAAAACTCTCTGTGTAGCAACAAGATTTTAAATTTATTTATTTGAGAAAATGAGCAAGAGGGGCAAAGGGAGAGGAAGAGAGAATCTCAAGCAAACTCTGGCTGAGCGCAGAGCCCAATGCAGGGCTCAATCTCACGACCCTGAGATCACGACCCCGAGATCACGACCTGAGAAGAAACCAAGAGTCAGACACTTAACTGACTGCACCACTCACACACCGGGCAACTGGATTTTAAATGTTGGATCCATTTTTAGTACTTTGACTTTCACTTAAAGTTTAAACGTCCAATAATGATTCATTAAAGAGGTTTAATATTTAAGAAAGTTAATACTTAGAGTTATTTCTTAGGCCTGAGAGGAGAGTGTAATATAAATATGAAACCAGTTGCATATACTTAGTTTTTCTTCAGCGCATAGATTTTAACAACATATCAGTGTCAGAAGTCACATTGGAGAGAAAATTATACATACTTCAACGTCACTTTGTCACTTTTTAAAATTTCATTTGGACTGAGACACTGTTGTAATGTTTAATTGAAAAGGTTATCCTTTTTAGGAATAATTCTTTTTAATAGGTTGAGGAATAAACACAAGGAAGAAATAATGCAGAACCAAAGACAGCTCTGACCTCCTAAGCCACTTCTTCTCTAATTGGGCAAAAGAGTCAAAGAAAATGGAGTAGATATCAAATCAAGTATGCAGAAGCAAACAGCTGTATCCATTCCCACCCACCCAGCCCCATATGGTAAGAGAGAGTTAAGTGCAGCATTCCCAACCAGAAGGCTTTGACCCCAAATGGTTTAATGCTAGGCCTGAGATGAGATGCCACAGGAGATGAGCATGGATCTGGCTGGAAATGGACATCTGGAAGCCTCTGGACCATAAGGATTAATTAGAATTGATAACTGAATTGTTAATAAGAGAAAACATTAAAATCTTAAAATGTCTATGACTTTTTTTCCCTTTCATTCTTGCTTTAACCAGTTATCGAATTTCTTAGAACCCTCTTATAGAATGTGCTTACCAGTGCTTTTACTTACATTGTAACACATTTAGTTAGCTGAGAAAATACAAAATTTCTGGTGGCTCAGCCATCAGTTCCCGAGGAGAGTGAGCCAGCCAACTTGTCTACCTCCATGACCTATTTAGAGCCTTCTATAGAGGTTCATGACCAACGCTTACTGAGTACCTATGCTGTGCCAAGAACTTAAAGACATGACTTCATTTAACTCTAAGAATTATCCTGTGATACAAGTAACTGGAGCTGAGGAGGCTGGGTAATTGTTCAAGACCATGCGACTAGTAAATGGCAGAAATGGGACATAAGACAGGTCTTTGTGTGTTTTTACTTCACCTGACTGCAGACACAAGTCCCCAGAATTCCTAAAGAGCCTTGAAAATATGTCCTGTGGAGCTGATCATATAGGGTAATGTATATTTTACAGAAATACATTGGTTCCTAAACTGGAAAGTTGTCTCATGTTTCTAATATTTTAAAGAATCTGGCCCCTGTACTCCAGATCAAAAAAAATCTCTTATGTTCAAAGAAGGACTGTTTAAGTCAGCAGAAATAGGCACAGTGCTTGGTGTACTTTTCTAAATTTGCTCAGTTTCTGCTAATTTCCTTTTGTTTTTAACCAAAGGGGAACAATGAGCCCTACCAAAAGCTAAATTCAAAACTTTCTCCTCCCCGTTTCTTTTCAAAGATTACAACTTTTCGGGGCGCCTGGGTGGCTCAGTGGGTTAAAGCCTCTGCCTTCGGCTCGGGTCATGATCTCAGGGTCCTGGGATCGAGCCCCACATCGGGCTCTCTGCTCGGCGGAGAGCCTGCTTTCCCCCCTCTCTCTGCCTGCCTCTCTGCCTACTTGTGATCTCTCTCTCTGTCAAATAAATAAATAAAATATTTAAAAAAAAAAAAAGATTACAACTTTTCAAAAATCCATCCCTTCTTCACTATAGAAACATTTGCAAAAATAACATCCAGCAACCACATAAGCATTACTTATGGAACATTCATTCTCTTTCTTTCTTTGTTTTTCTTTGAGACCCACCAAATCCAATATACCGGCCTTCATTAAAATTAGCACACCTGACAATGACCATTGCCATAAGATTCTTGTATAATAGCCCCCAATGCTACCTGAGTACCCACTATTCCAAGCATACCACAAGGCAACAATTTTTAACTTGTCAAACTAATTCCTAGGATCCCTCTTGCTTGGTGCTCATCATATTAATAATCAAATCAGTATTGCATTTGTACTTCACAGTGAGCAACACACTATTAATATTCAATAAAATACTACTTAACATTCAAGCAATGTTATAGAAGAATATTTAATAAAATCTAAAAATATTCTCTCAGTATTGATAAAGGAAAAGAAAACAAGTCTCAAAGGGTTACAAAGACTACAAATCTCATTGAAAAGGATTTGGAAGGATATATACTAAGCTGTTACTAGTGATTGTCTCTGTTCAACAAGAATTAGTGGATTTCTTTTTTTTTTTCTCTGTATTTTTGTTTTTAATTTAAACAACATGTGAGGGTTTCAAAGTAAGAATGATAAAAGTTATTTATGAATTCTAATCATAATGTGTATATTACTATATATTTCATCTTGTCCTCAGACCAGGACAATTACTCTCTTCTTTGGCTCTGAGATAGGCAAAACGAGTGTTAGTAACTCATTGTACATGTGGAGAAATGGAGATTAAGCAATTTGCTGCTGGCTCCCAAGTGGAAGAGACAAAGTGAAAGTTAGGACTGGTGACTACAATCTGTGTTATTTCCACAACTTCTCCATATACTGATGTGGTTGCAATTTTAGAAGAGTCAGTTTTCATTGCAAGTGCATCCATATATCACTTATTACAACTTTCTACCAATATGGAAATATTAGATGTAATATGACATAAAGCTTCCATCTTTCAATCAATTCTGATAGTGGTAATGGGAGACATTAATAATCAATCACAGCACTCTATCCTACTGGCACAAGACACTACCTTAAAAGCCTTCACAACTTACTTCTCCAGACAGCCACTTGCACATTAGGCTTGGCACATGAAAAGAATTTAGCCACACGCACCAGAAAAACCATGAGGGCATGCATGGCAGGAATTTGCCCTCCTTGGGGATATCAAAGAGTAAATCACCAGCAATTAAATATACATACTGCAGCTCAACTACTGCTTTCAAATTCATTCATCTAGTTGCCTAATATGTGTTACGCACTGTGGAGAAAACAGAGGTTGGGCATAAATTTTACTTTCAAAGGTCCTATGTTCTAGTGGGGGAAAAGACAAAGATTCTAAAAGCCTGTATTGCAGAAGGGAGAATTCTATGCATCAGACATCGATGCTCTGCTCAGAGAAAGCCAGAGGAGTTTGGAGAAGGGCAAGACCTCCAAACAAAGCTTCTGGAGGGGCTAGCATTTGAGCTGGGTGCCGACGTAAGGAGTTTGGCATTTATTTCCCTGTTTTGGGGGAGTTAGAGATGGCTTTGAGAAAGTAGATGCCATGATGAAAGCTGTACAGGGAACACATCTGGCAGGATCACATAGGCTCGTCTGAGTGGAAATAGGCCAGAGATTCAAAGGACATCACAAAAGGAGAACTGCAACTCCCAACTTCAGTCTGAAGATGTTAGACAGGCTTTTAGATAGCACAGTTGTAGGAGAAATAAATACCTCTGACCAGTTTTAGTATCTGCTTCTCTCTCCTGCATTCAGTCTGTGTTGACCTGACCTGGAGGGATCTGGCTGCCACTTAAGGGAAGATAAAATATGGCCAGCTCAGTAATGGAAACCAGGAGCACAAACGCAGCTTGCTTCCTCAGCAGCAGGACAAATACATCAAGCGTTCTCTCTGCTTCACCTGAGCTGGAGCCCAATTTATCTGCCAGCTCAGGACTTCACCATCCTTACAGAACAGGAAAAGGAGAAAGAAGAAGAGGAAAAACTAGGAAGAGGAGGGAAGCCAGGGCAAGGCATAAGAATATTCCACTCCCAAGAGCTTGGGGACAGAGTACAGGCCCCAGGGAACTAGCAATGAGCATTTATTGAGAGCTTTCTGTAGATTAGCACTTTATACCTGCTATCTCATTTAACCTTTAAAACAACATTACAGAGAAAATACTAATACCCCTAAATTATAGGAAAAGAAACTCAAACCCAGATTCAGTGCAACAAGAACCAGCCAAGAATCTCTTAAGAAAAAAGTCGCATGCCCAAGATGCTAAAACCAAGTGGCAAGTGGGTGAACTGGGTCTAACTTCAGGTCTGCCTGACTTTTCAGGCCATATTTTCCCACTGCACGACTTAGTCTATCGACACCAAACATCTGCACTTGCTGGGGTGATGAACAGAAGTGGGAGCAGGGGCAAGCCACTATTCCTCATTAACTTGTTTTCACGCATTCTCTTAGCTTTCTTCTTTGTATTGATTTGGGTTTTTGGCCTTTTTTGAACAATGTGTTTATTTTCAAGGAGTTTACCAGCTCAGCATCAAAATGACTTGTCAAGCTTCACTCCTGTGTCAGGTGCTTGACACACTAGAGCAGCCCTCTCTTCCCTCAAAGGTCTTTGCGAGCTGCTGATGCTTACCTTTCTCATGTGGATTTCTGACATGACTGTGACAGCTGTGTGCACCACTCTATTTCTTTTCTGTGTTTTACTTTCCACTCCACCAAACTAAGTTTCACAAATCCATTTCTTGGTGTGCACAATAAAGCTCTCCAAGGAAGGTCTGGCAGCACAGGCTTATCGCTGTTATTTCTTGTTTGTTCCTCTATTCTTAGATATGCTAAGGGATATATACCACCATTACTAAAATATTAATGCTGCATCCCAGGACACTGAAGTAAGCAGATGACAACAAGCAGGAAATGGCAATGCAAGTTAGGGAAATAAATAAGCCATGGAATGGGACAACTGCAGACCCAGAAGCCCAGACAACAGGCATCAACCATCCCATACAAACGGGGATTGTCTTTTTGTTGTTACTGTGGTTAATTCAATCCTACCCTACTAGCTTCTAACATTTGGGATCAAAGTGCTCCTTGACAGACAACTCTTACATTTTCTCAAGCTAAGGAAGATAATTCCCTGTAAGGTCTGCAATGGGAAAATTTTTATGAAAGGCTATAGGGTCAAAATAAAAAGGCATTTCATGCTTAACCACTGGATGCTTGTTAGTGGCATGGATCCTCAACCCCATAATGCAGTAAGAGCCACAGAGACTTGAGTCTTTTTTGTTTTTCTCCATGGTGGAATTATCTTCATTGACGTCTTTGCAGACTTATTAAAGTAATTCATGCCCATTGTAAAAGTTTCCAAATTATATATCTTATATACACCCTCTTCGCTCCATAAAATAACTTCAATTACAACAGGGATAAATACCCTTAGAAATATGTTATAAAGCATTCTTTTTTTTAGCACAAAGGGCTACATATACCTAATATACTGAAATCTATGTTTGACTCAATACCAAAGTCATATCTCCATGTCAACATACTGGTTTTTCACTTAAACATAACAGAGTAAAGACATTTTAATTCCATGTTCCTCCTTCTAAATCCATCAAAGACAAGTTTAAAAAATGAAAATGGAAGTTAAGTATATTCCCATAGTAATGACAGAGGTAAATATACAAAATTCCAAACCATAGGCTATGAATCATAAATCACAAATTCTGTCATATGCTTTGAAACCTGGCCCAAAATGTGAAAAGTAACTTCCATAGAAATTAAATTAGGATATTAAATTCCCTCAACATGCTAATGACCCAGGTCTGAAAGGTCATTGTAAAAATTTCTTAATAGAAACAATGAGATCTAGGGACATAGGCAGGCCAAAGGAGAAGTGGGGACTGTCCCTACACAATCCCATTCTTTTCTATAGCAGGAAAGCTAAACAGGTAAAGCTCACAAAAGTGCATGCCATTTTTTATTGTTCACAACCCAGGCTTACAAACAAAGTGGTTTGATGACCTAGTGTGCCCACTTTGTACTTACTGTGCTAGTGCAATTATAAATGACACCTCCTTTCACTTAATGGAGTGAATGATAACTTGAATAATAAATTCTATTGTCTCTCAGACTCACAGAGCAGTAATGGCACTAGGGCACACATACTGGAAGGTATGGCTCCTTAGATGACACTAAAGTGAACACCCTGACCCTTAATGATCCATCACATTCCCCTAACTGAACTCCCCCTCAACCCTAAGAATCACCAGTGTCTCATCCATTGTAGTACCAGATTTAGACTTGAGGTGTAGGATACTGTCATTCAAACCAGCTCCAGATGTGAATGAGGTTCCTCAAGTGCAGCTCTTGATCTAAAGACATGTGAACTAAAGAGACAAACTTCTAACTCTCCGCCCAAAATGTCCAGTATATGATGGTGAGGCAGGGTCAGAAGCCCTACAATAAATACACTAATTCAAAAAAAAGGGGACAATAAGAAACACATAACAGTCCATAGCAATACTGAAATCCAACTGGGCACAGATCACAACTTCTTCCATCAAGACCCAGTTCTGCCACAAAAAATGATCCATGGTTACAGCTGAGTAGATTTCTCAATCTGCTTTCTGTTTGTTGTTAAGTTAGGGCCCAAGAGGCCTCTTTGTATTCTATTTCTATTATGTTGTAGTCTGATACAATTCCTATAAAAACTCAATGGAATTCCTAGTCATCAAATTACAATTCACTCTATTAGATGAGAGAAACACCCAAAAAATCTCTCTCTACTTTACAACTATGAGTCAGAGTGCTATCTAGCTGAGAGGTTCTACAAGTTATGCTCTTAAAATTACCAGAAGTCTTTTTTTTTCTTCTTTTCTCTAGATGAGGAAGGAACTATGAGGCACCACCTTTTGTTTTTCTAATGTCTTAGCAAAGGCTCTTATAGGTTCTTGACCACAAAGTCATGTTTCACAGGCAATATTGTATATTTTATACTTGCCATGAAGTCATTTCTTATTTTGAGAAATTTTTCCTAAGAATATTGAAATGAGAAATAGTTTTAGTTTCTGATCCAGCAAGTTCTGGGTTGGAAATACTCCCTCTAATTCTGTTTAAAAATGAAATAATTCTTTGTTTAGTTTCTCTCTCTAACTGTACTTTATCACATGTAGATAAAAGAGTCAGTTAACACTCTCACTATTCTATCTGGAAATATTCTTAGCAAAATAAATAGGTTAATTAGGTATATTTTCTATTTTTCAATTTACTATAAGCAATAGCCTGGCCAATTGTCCTGTTAATATATAATGTGAGCTCCCTTATATGAAGTTTCCAATAGCAGTTTCCTTTCCTCCTCTCGAGCTTCCAATGACAGCCTCCCAAGACCCTCTGGCTTCTTCCCACTACCCAGTTCCAAGAAGTCTTTCAAAAGAAGCTCCAAGAGGACAAGCCCCACTGGGCAAGAATATTTCTTGAAATAAAGATGTAAATCTGTCACAAAAGGACACACCAGAATTCAGGAAAAAGTGATACAAAAGAAAATATAGCAAGAGACATTCTGATACATATTATATACCTAGAACTAATATAAAACTGTTTGTTAACTACACTGAAATTAAGCCTTTTTAAAAAGAGAGATATTCTGGTAAAGCAAGAAAACTTCCAAGATATACAAAATGAGTTCTATGGAAATATAGGCCAAAAAGTAGTTCATGTAAAAAGGGGAAATACTAGACTTACTTTAGATTTTTCCACAGTAACATTAGATGATAAAAGGCAATAGAATGATATGTGAAAAAATTCTGAGGAAAGTTTATATCCATGCAGGTTTAATGAAAGTACAAGATTACCAACAGAAATTCGTAAGCCTTAAGGACTCAGAGAACATTCCCCATGAGTCTTTATGAGGGGGGGAGAGATTGATGACCTATCCCGCCAAATAAATGACAACTTAAAATGAGGAACTGAAAAATAGATATGTTGTGGTAAAATACCAGTAAGACTTAAATCTAGTTCAGCATGGAATTAAGACACACCAACATGGTGAACTGTGGCTACATAGCAGAAAGCAAATGTTATACCTCTTAAAAATGTGTAAATATCAATATAAAATAATTAATGAAGAAGCAAGATAGAGGGAAGTAAACGTATTCCCAACTTCCTTATCTTCCAGAATACAGATTCTATAAATGCTAAGTCTGATATATATAATTAAAAATGAATTACATCAAAATCTTATGGTTTCTTGCATTTTTTAAATTTGGAGTATCATTTTAAAATTGTAGCTTTTATTACCTGAAGTTATACAACATCTCCGGATGATTTTTCCTCTGTTAAATTCACCTTCACACACGATGATCAAGTGAGATTTATTCCAGGAATGCAAGGATTGTTCAACATCCTCAAATCAGTTAATGTGATATACCACATTAGTAAAATGAAGGATAAAAATCCTATGATTATCCTAATAGATGCAGAAAAAGTACTTGACAAAATTCAACATCTTCAATAAAAACTCTCAACAAAGCAGATGCAGAAGGAACATATCTCTAAGGCCATATATGACAAGCCCACAGCTAAAATCATACTCCATGGTGAAAAGCTAAAATTTTTTTCTCTAAAGTCAAGAACAAGACAAGGATGCCAACTCTTGCCATTTTTATTCAACATAGTATTGGAAATCTTGGCCACAGCAATTAAGCAAGAAAAGATATCAAAGCATCCAAATTGGAAAGGAAGAAGTAAAACTGTCTCTATTTTCAGATGACTGATATTATATATAGAAAACCCTAAAGACTCCATCAGAAAACTGTTAGACCTAATAAACAAATTAGTAAAGCTACAAGATACAAAAATTAATATACAAAAATCTGTTGTTTCCTATACACTAATAATGAAAGACAAATTAAGAAAACAATCCCACCTAAAATTTGATCAGAAAGAATAAAGTACCTAGGAAAAAATTTAACCAAGGAGGTGAAAGACCTGTTATAGGACATTAATGAAAGAAATTGAAGATGATACCAATAAATGGAAAGGTATTCCATGCTCACAGATAGGAAGAATTAATATTATTAAAATGTCCATACTATCTAAAGCAAACTACACATTTAATGCAAACCCTATCAAATTTTCACCGGAATTTTTCACAGAAATAGAACAAGAGATCTAAAATTTGTATGAAACCATTAAAGACCCCAAATAGCAAAAGCAATCTTGGGAAAAAGAACAAAGCTGGAGGCATCACATTCCCTGATTTCAAACTATATTACAAAGCTTTAGTAATTAACACAATGTGGTATTAGCATAAAAACAAACACAGAGCAATGGAACAAATAGAAAGCCCACAAATAAACTCATGCATATATGGTTAATTAATGGGTAACTAAGGAGCCAAGAATATACAGTGGGGAGGGGACAGTGTCTTCAATAAATGGTGTTGGGAAAATTAGACAACCACATCCAAAGGAATGAAACTAAATCACTCTCTTGCACCATACACAAAAATTAACTCAAAATGGATTAAGACCTGAACACAAGGCCTGAAACCACAAAACTTCTAAAAGAACACACATGTGATAAGGTCTTTGGCATAGGTCTTGGCAAACACTTTTTTGGAAATCTGACACCAAAAGCAAAAGCAACAAAAGCAAAAATAAACTCGTGAATTTACATCAAACTAAAAAGCTTCTGCACAGTAAAGAAAACCATCAGCAGAATGAAAAGGCAACCTACTGAATGGGAGAAAATATTTACAAATTATATATCTGATTGCACATTGGCTAATGTGCAAAATACATAAAACACTCATATAACTCATTAGCAAAACAACAACAACAAAGAAAACCAAAAATAAAACAATCTGAATAAAACATGAGCAGAAGCTCTGAATAGATATTTTCCAAAGAATACATACAGATAGCCAACATGTACATGAAAAGATGCTCTATATCATTAATTAAATGCAAATGCAAAGTAAAACCACAATTAGTAATCACCTCATATCTGTTACAATGGTTATTATGAAAAAGACTAGAAAAAAACAAGTGTTGGTAAAGATGTGGAGAAAAAGGAATCATGGTGCTCTGTTGGTGGGAGTGTAAGCTGGTGCAGCCTCTATGAAAACCAGTATGGAGGTTCCTCAAAAATTAAAAGTAGAACTACCACATCATTCAGCAATTCTACTACTGGGTATTTATCCAAAGATAACGAAAAATCTAATTTGAAAAGATATATGTGCCCCTATGTTCACTGCAGCATTATTTACAATAGCCAAGACTGGGAAACAACCTAAGTGTCCACCAATGAAGGAATGGATAAAGAAATTGTGGTATGTATATACAGTGGAATATTATTCAGCCATAAAAAGAATGAAATCTTGCCATTTGTGACAACATGAATGGACCTCGAGGGCATATGCCAAGTGAAGTAAGTCAGACAGAGAAAGACAAATACATTTGATCTTACTTATATGTGGAATCTAAATTATATATATATTACAGATATATTATATATAATAAGGGATATATATATGTACATATACACATATATATATATGGCAAGCTTATAGATACAGAGAACAGATTGGTGGTTGCCAAAAGCAAGGGGTAGGGGTGGGATAAATGAGTGAATTGGTTCAGGATTTTTTTATAGTTTAAATAAATTTAATTTTTAAATTCAAGTAATTATATTTACCATTTTGTTTAAAATTAGATACATCGTAGAAGTAAAGACCATAGTTAACCTCCTATAAGAATCAGCTAGAAACTGGACAATATATATGAAATAACTACTTTCAGACATTGGAAAATAGACAACACAGGTTAGGATTCCTGACAGAAGGAAAATAAATAAGGTGATCCCTAAAGTTGTTCTGCTTCTCTGACTGAAGCAATTTTAAGACCATGGGCAGGGAAGGGAAAACCAAATACAGCCTGGTGTTCTTGCTGAAATATTCATCAGAGACTGAAGAGGATGAAATGGCTGGAAAATGTAGGCAGAATTCCAAAAAGGATGAAGCCACACAATGAAAGAGCTCCAGAAAGCTGCATAGGGGTTACCTGAGTCTTTGCTAAGTACAAAGTTGTGCAGGAATAGAGTGAAACTCCAAAAGACAGGACAAAGAATGACTCAGTTAAGAAGAAAAAACAATTGCCAGAGCTCACATACGATTATGAGGAGTTCAGGTTTCAATGAACCAGAGTATGGTGTCCATAGTGATCACCTGGGATATTCAGTGGACACCCAAGAGTGGTCATGATTAGTAATACAGCTGATCTATGTCTAAAGTTTACTATAAACTAACCCTCACGTAGCCTACAAAAAAGAACACAATGAGCTCAAGCTGAATGAAAAATATACATCTTTTAATATAAAGTCCAAAACTCTTTAAAAGAAGACAATGAAATCCAGACACTCAACTGTATAATATACATTGTGCAGCATCCAGCCAAAAATTACTAAATGGGACAATAATCAGGAGAATGTGATCTATAGTCAGGACAAAACCCAGTCCATAAAAGCATGGAACATGGAAATGATAGATGATGGAACTCATAGAGATGATGGAGATGATAGAATGATATCATGATCAATGATCTATCATCTATCAATGATAGAGAGGGATCAGTTAAACGTTAAAACAGTTATAATAGTGGATTTGTATCTCATAGAAAATATAACTATAATGAGGAGAAAAATCAGACATATTAAAAGAGAGTCAAATGGACCTTTTAGAGATAAAAGTTACAATACCTAAAATAAAAATTTTAGTAGATAGATTCAACAGCAGGTTTGACCTGCAAAAGAAAATATCAGTAACCTTGAAAACATAACAGTAGAATGTAAAGTAAATGAATCACAGGGAGAAGAGAACAGAAAATGGTCTGAAATATACATTGTGGGGTCCTAGAATAAAGAATTACAGAGAACTATTTTAAATATTAAAGGCCAAAAGTTTTCCAAATTTGATAAAAACTACAAATCTATAGAATCAGAAGACAATGGAAAAACATCTTGAAAGTGTTGAAGAAGAAAAAACCTATAAGCCTAGACTTTTATATCCAGTGATAACATCCTTCAGAAAAGGACGCAAAATAAGAACTTTCTCAGACAAACAAAAGGTAAGAAAATTCATCACCAATAGAACTGTACTTCAGAAAAGGTTAAAAATTTCCTTAGGTAGAAGAGAAATGATATCACATGGAAACATTGCTTTAGTCTCCGTGTTCTTTCATAATATAGCTGTACCTTAAACTATTTCACCACTGTTCTAATGATGGAAATGAAACCCATTTCCAATTTAAAGGTATCATAAACAACAGTGCAATGAAGAGTCTTTCACAAACACACAGGTCTCAGAAGAGAGGGAAAGGGTAGCATTAAGGAGCATCAGAACAAATTTGTTTCCTTTTCCCCACTGTGAATATGCTTCCCTGAGAATCATGTCTGATGCTGTTTTTGTTCCCAAATTTTTGTTATCAAAATTTTCAAACAAATAGAAATACAGAGAGAAGAGTGCAAGGCGTGCACATAGATCACTGAGCTCAACAACTGTTAATTTTTTGCAATACTTGCTTCATATTTGCCTTTTTATAGGAACTGCTTCAAAGTAGAAAGCAGCCATTTTGACACTTCACCCTTTAATGTTTCTACCTAGATAACCAACAAACAAGGACTTTCTCCTACATGTGCTCGGATGGTACAATACGGCAATGCCTCCAAGAAAATTCAACAATAATCCCCTAACAGCATCCGTTACCCAGACTAATTTTTGAAACAGAGCAGAGTGTATATTTCCTACCTAATCAGCAGTGGTGGGTAGGTGACGATGAAGCCCTAAAAGAAGACCCGGGTCTTTGTTCTCTCACCCTCCCTCCCCCTCATCACAATCTGAGGGCACAGGATGTCAGCGGTTGTTAAGATCCAAGTTTTTATTCCTATCTTTTAAAGATTTTTTTTTTTCTGAGAACCAAAGAATTATATACTCATTATAGAAAACCTGGACACTACCAGGGAAACCAGAAGCAACGAGGGAAAAGCTATCCACAAGCCCATCCCTTTTCTTTTTAAGAATCTCACTGAGGCCGATGCAAACAAGCAAATATTCATGAAACAAATGCTGCTGTGGGACTAAATCCTACTCAGGTCTGGTTCTTCGCCTTGCCTGCTCTGGCAGGTGGAGATGTCGGGCACGTTTAGATCCCACAGTTCAGCACTATAGTTTGTAACTTGGAAATCTGCCTTTCTGCTAGAAGAGATTTGGGATGAAGGCTCCGTGTCCAGGTGCCCAAGCCAGGCCTTATTATATACACTTCACAACTCTGCCTATTTTTTTAAAAAATTATTTTTCCTATACCAAATGGAGGCTCCAAATGAGCTGGCTTGAAGCTTCTCCTCACGGGAATATCAGAGAGTTCTAAGACCTCTTCAGGAGGGACAGAAACAGTTTCCTGGTAGCAAGACAGCGTTGGAGATTGTGCTTAGAGCCTGAAACACAAATAACTTCCAAATCACTCAGTCAGGCAGCTGGCATGTGCCAGGATGTGCTCAGCAGATGGTGTCTGAGGGCTCAGCATCCCTTCTCTTTCTGCACACGGGAGTATTTGCCAGCTAGTCAGACCGCAGCCAAGGTTTCAAAGGGTAACTCTAGACTTTTCTTAGGGAAGAAAAACACTCCTCCTCACCACCTCTCCATCACCAGGAGTCAGAGTTCTCGCCTCCCCAGCTCCTACCCTCTCCCCTCTCCACCCTGCTAGCTAACCGCCACCTACTCTTCCCTCCCTACCAACTCCGGAAACCGGGCTCAGACTGCAGAGCCAGAAAACAAGTCACTTCCTTGCAAACTCTCCTCCAGGTCTAACGGCCCGTTCAGTCCAAGACTGTTTTCAACCATTTCCTTAAAGTGAATCTCAGAATACAGAGGGGTAAAAACACATGCCTCTGAAGGGCAGTCCCCTTCCTTGCCCTGGGATGCCCTGGGTTCAATCTTCTCCATGTTGATGCTTTCATGAGCTGGTTTTCAGGTCACTTGTGCACACAGCCAGTGTCTTCCAGGACACCAGTTCCAGCCTCGGTTGTGACATCTGCAGCTTGGATTTTAGCATGGTGACCTAAATCCTAACAATGACAACCACAATCACAAAGCTGAGAGCAGCTCTAAGTTTGTCTAAGTCTTTAAAGTTTTCAATGGCGCTCTGGTTCTAGAGCCAGACAGATGAGTGCCACTGGGGATGATGATAGCATAAAGGGGTTGTTACTTTTAACTGACAATACAATTTGTCTCTTCAGAAAGATGTATGTAATTGTAAACAGTTTTGACCAAAATTATTAATCTGACTTCCCCACCCCTCCCTCCATCCCTAGTAGGAATAGTGGCAGGGCAGGGGGAACCAAGAGGGGAAACTAAACATATGATCTTGCTTAAAACTAAATCTAATCTGAAAAGGAAACAGTCTCTTTAGTTCAGTCCCTCTTTATAAAAATCTCAGACTCTCAGAGGCTCCTCTTCCTTAAGCAGAGATCTTACTGAGGTATGCAAGTCTTTTGTGATATCAGACCATGAGGGAAGCTCAGAGTTTGGGGCTCAGGCATCCTCAGTTTCCAGGAATAATCTCTCCTCTCCCCTGGTCACTGTGGCCAGGCTGGCCTCCAGCTAATCTTGGACCAATCCCACTGCTGCTCCCCAGCTGTCCTGGGCTCTCCTCACTCCTGCTGCCTACAGCCCCAGATCTCTGCAGTATCTTCCCTGCACAGCCATGTGACAGAAAGCCCCACGGTAGGTCCATGGCTCACACAAAGGGCCCGCACTGCAGGGTGGAGCATAGCCAGGGAAGCCAAAGCCCTGAATCTCCTTCTAACTACCTGCACAACTTAGCAGGGTGAATTCCACAGCTGTCCAAGATGAGGTTCTTATCCAAATTGCTCAATGGCATGAGCAATAACCCTGTCCCTTAATGAAATCCTCCTTACATACCTTCCCCCTCTCCCCTTGTTCTTCCTCTCCACTCACCTATTTCTCCTCCTACCATTTGCCAGGGCAGAAAACGGTTGGTCTGTTTGTCTTTTACTTCTCCTACATCCTGATACCTTAGAGCAAGCCTAGCTGCCTGAGCAGAAGAAATACCTGCCCACAGCGTGCAGACAATGTTATAAACTAGATCCTCCATACCTGGCCTCACCCCAATACTCCAACAGAGGCAATAAAAAATGTAAATATTGGGGCACCTGGGTGGCTGAGTGGGTTAAAGCCTCTGCCTTCGGCTCAGGTCATGATCTCAGGGTCCTGGGATGGAGCCCCACATCGGGCTCTCTGCTCAGCAGGGAGCCTGCTTCCCCCTCTCTCTCTGCCTGCCTCTCTGCCTACTTGTGATCTCTCTCTCTCTCTGTGTCAAATAAATAAAATCTTTAAAAAAAATTATTTAAAAAATGTAAATATTACTGCAGGGAAATTACCCAACTTCCAAGTTTTCTTTGCATCTCAGAAGCTAAGAATTACCTCCTTCTTTGTCTCTGGCTTCCCTCCTTAACAAATCTTCCTCTTCCTCCTCACTCCCACATGCAACCTAGGCAGATCCCACCCTTGGGCTAACTAGGGCAAAGCTCAAATTCTCAGAAAGACAAAATAAAAAAAGCACATTACTAGTTTCTAGTCAGTAACTCTTTACACCAACCAACCCTTTCACTGGGTTACCCTGAGATTGCGTGTAAGATATTGTAAGATGTTGCATGTAAACTGCTTAGGAAAAAATGTCTGCTCAATTAGTATGCAATAAAATGTAGCTATTAATTATTATTTATTATCTACTGTGTCATCCAACCCACTGAAACTTAGGAGGCAGTCTGAGCAGGTGGTTCCATCTCCATTTTACAAATTACAATAATGAGGCTCAAACTGCTACTTTCTCTAGGTCTCTCTTTCTACTCTTTCTATGTAGTCAGGCCAAATTAGGATTCAGGGTCTGTGATGCCTTCTCCTGGACTCGAAATTCTAATCTTCTTTTTATTATCAAGTTCCACCCCTTATACAAAGTCTTCTGGGACTTTTAGATAAATGGTCAGCAAACTTTTTATGTTAAAGGCCAGATAACAAATATTTTAGGTGTTGCAAGCCCAAAGGTCTCTGTCATAACTATTCAGCTCTGCTGTTGTAGCACAAAAGCAGCCACATAACACAAGAAAAAATAGCTATAGCTATGTTCCAATAAAAAAACAGGTAGTGGGCTGGATTTCACCTGTGGGCTATAGTTTGCTGACCTCTATTTCAGATCAATCCCAAGTGTCTGGCACGGAGTGAGGAATCCAACTTGAATTTAGATACATAAATGAATAGAACAATGATTTATCCTACTGTGAATTCTTTTAGCCCTAGAAATCACTACTGTCTAATCTAGCATTGAATTACACATGTCCTTACATTATTCAATTATCATTTCATATGTCTCTTCTTTTTCCCTGTATGGAATAGTATTGAATATGAGTTTTGGAATTTTGCAGTCCGATAGGCCTAGAATTGAGAAACTTTCCCATTTGGGCATATTAACCTTGAACTTTGATTACCTCATTTGCAAAATGAGCATAGGAATGCTAACTTGTAGTGGTATGGGGTTCAAAAATGATGTCGGCGCGGGGATAAATGAATGTAGTCATTACTATAAATGAGCTGCAGATAAGGAATAGACTACAGTCTCTGTAGACAGGGACTCCTTTTTTCAGTCTCTTAGCAAAACCTTGTTTTTAACCTTCTCCTTGATATCCTAGTGGATGGGAATTGGGAATGGTGGTGATTTGGGTCTGGCATGTGGGGGAGGGAGGCTGCAGACCAGGAGGCATGCCACATGCTGAATTGGCTTGGCTCGGCCACTGCTTCCTCTCTCTAGCTGTGCGCAACTTCTGAGGCTTTGCAAAGGGCCAGGGAAAGGTCCCAGTTTTTGGCCTCAGCTCTTCCTTCACAGCAGCTGTTCTATAAGCTATCGATAGCCACATGTTCAAGACCCATGTTTCAAATGCACTGTTGAAGCTTTTAACACTTTACTAAGTTAAACCCTTCAATGGATAGCCCTAGAGAGGAAAGCACTGTGCCTTCTTAGTGAACTCAAACCTGAAGTGGAGACATGGCCAGCTAAGGAAGGAAGAAGTCGTACTATAATCAAAACACCTAGAAGATCCTGGGGGTTAGAAGACATGAATAACTATCCCAGCACCGCCTCTAATTCGCTATCTGACCTTGGGCAAGAGTCTCATCCCCTTCTCTGGGCCTCAATATTTTCAAAACTCCATAATTTATATCCCATCTTCATAGTTTTTATCAAATCTGCATATCCTAATACTTTTTTTCTCTATTTCAACTAAATCAACGAATTTATCTCCTTAGCCTTGTCCTATACAATAATACCTATTATATAATGGTACATGAATTTTATTTTTCCTGTTACATGTCATGTAAATGCATGTGTACTTATTGAAGTATACATTATAACTATCATAATAAAAATGCTTCTTCACCTGTCAGCTAACATCATCCCTGGTACCACCAGTGGTAGGTGTTCCCATTTGGGGAAATACCGGATTTGAGGATGGATATCTCTGTCCCTCCCATGATACATGATTCCTTCAGACTCTCTGCAGCACCTGGCACCATATCAAACACACAAATGGTACACAAAGCTCTTACATTTGCATAGTGCTTTATAGTTCCAGTGTGCTTCAACACACTTAAAAAGGAGAAGGACATGGAGGAGAGAACTTCCGTTAAGGTTTGTATAAACTTGGCAATGGAGAGGAATAATTGGAAGATCCCAAATAAGAAACAAAACCACCCACTAGGAAGCCTCTTTTGACCATCCAGTCCTGTCTTCTCACGGTGAACAAGGCACCAGGTCCTGGGTGAGAGCAGCAACCCTCCTCCAAAGAAGCCAACTCATTTAGAAGGTGTTGATTCTGGTCCTCTCTCCTTAACCCTGAGGTTCTTGTTGTCCCTTAAACTGGGCCCTGCTCTTTGGCACTCACACACATTCACTGATAAGTTCTCTGGCTGAATTACTAGCAGAAGGAAAGTCATGGGATTCTAGGCAACTTCACGGTATTATTAAAGCAATATTTTTTGATATTATTACCAAGTCTAATGCTATGTTGAATCTGCAGTTACGGAGTTCATTCTAAAGCGCTTGATTGTGCCCAGAAGAGAAATAGTCTCACAAGTAATTTTCTCAAGCAAGCTTGAAAAAAGGGTAGTGTGCATGGCTCAGTAAATACAACAGCCTGGACAGTTACGAGCTATCAAACTAGTTGAATTGACTTACTGATATAACCTGCAACGAATGAGTTTTATCCATGAGAAGGTCTCTGGAAGTTTTCGGAGCCTATGATTTTATGGATGTCTTATGCTTATCAATAGATACGAAGATGGATGCTATCTGATATTTGAAGGGAGACTATATGAACGATATGACTTTCATTTTAATTTGTTCATGAATAACTCTTTAGTACCATCAAAATGACTTAACTTTTAATATCACTATTTGTTTACATAGTGGTTAGCTGTTCTCTTTTTTAGGATATAATTGATAGCAGATTAGGGTGAGAAGAGGGTGTACTTTGCAAACATACCTTCATGTTATTTTACTAGTTTTATGGTCAGATGTCTTCCATTAGGTAACCTAAAAGTCTTGAACAATTCTACACTTCAAATTGAGTCTCAGACTCCCAAAGATGACTGAGCTGGGTCCCTGAGTGTCATCCTAAGGATGCCACCTCCCTGCAACTACCTACTTTATGGAGGAAGCTGTATTTCTTAGTAAAAGATTTTGTAGTCACATGAGTGATTATTTTGCTACTAACCTATCTGAGTTGAGTTCTGCATCATTTATGCCAATGCAAAAATCATCCACAGACTGCTAGAAATTTAAATGTGAAAATGTATGCATACTATCTCATTTTATCCTCATAATAGCACTTTGAGGAAGGTCCTGATGTCATCCTCTTTTAATAGATGAGGGGACTGAGGTTCAGAGAGGTTAAATAATTTTTCCTACAGGCCCACATCACCATGAGCCATGAGTTGGTCCAGGGTTACCAAGCTTCAAGAACAACAGGTCTTAACTGAGTTAAACTACATTGACTCGGATGCTCATTCAGCATACCCTTATCTGCAAATTAGTTCCCATGAAGTTTCATAAGAAGCAGTCCTCACACAGCCTCACATACCAACAACAGTGACTCCAAACTCGGACACACCCCTGGGTGGGGTACATGGGAACTTTGCAAGGCATGCTGCACACAGAATTGAAGGGAATTGGTTGTAGATCCTCAACTCATTACCAAGACTGACCTGTCTGAATAGACTCTGGAGGCTGGGTTTCTCCTTTCCCAGCCTTTCCTTTTCTGACCTGGAACCTGGACAGGCATCTCCAAATCTTCTCAAGGAAAAGTTTCTGTTCACCTCCCTAAGGCAAACTGGTTCCTGAACAAGGGAGCGGTCCTATCCCTTCTGCCCCCAAAACTTCTTGCTGAAGAACCTGTCCTCTGAAGAGAGGCCATGGAGTGACCACTAGCTTCATCTTAAGGGAACTGAACTATCCTGTTTATGGAACTGGGCCAAAATACCGTATAATGGAATTAACATCACTATTTTCAGATTTAGCAGGTCAGTTCGATCTCATTTGGATGTAGGTCACATAAACAAATGCATCTCTTGTGCCAATTTTATTTTGCTTCCAGAGTGGTCATTTCTTGGGAGTTAGTGACCACACGTACATTATATTCCTATATAAAATTGTTCATGTGAGACCAAAACACCTATATCGGTGCTATTGTCTCTTAAAATTAGCCTTGTTAGTTTGGGTTTTCCAGGATTAAAAAACTCACAGGCCACACAAGGCTAATTTAAGTAGTTTATTTTCATTCTCCAGGCAACTGATTGATTTTCTATCACTTCCTCCAATTGGGAACTGGAAGCTCTTATCTTAGAATCATTACTCAAATAGAAACATTTATTAAAAGGGTTGTTGTGGGTTTTTTTTTTCTTTTGTCTTTTGCCTATTCATCATAAGTAATGGTAGAAATGAACAATTTAAGTAAAGGAAATTGTTCCACTTTTTTCAACTTTTGGTATTTTTTGCAAACTTTCAACCATTTCCGAACAGAAAACGAAGGAATATTAAGACCAGTCCCTATAATCCACTTAAGAAACACAGATACATTTAGCTGAAGCCAAGTAATTATTGCCCAGGTTCATAGCACTAACTTCATACAGAATGAGACAATCAGTCATGGCAAGTGAAATTTGTAGATTACCAATTGCAGGGATCCAATTGGTTTACAGCCACTACTAATTTGCAGTTAGGTCTGAAGTTTGGCCCTGTGCAAAAGACAGAACAGACAATGGCAGGCTAATGAAGCACTGCATCCTGACAAGGTGAGCCCTTGTGTAAAATGGGTGCCAGTGTGCAAGCAGTAATGCCTGCTAGGAAGCTCAAGAGACTGCCCTCTCTCTTACAGGCATCCCTTCGCACCAGGGAGGGCCTTGGCCAAGAGCAACAGCAATCACTTCTCATCCACAGGGAGGGCTGAGGTCTCCAAGGGCTGGATTTGGTGTGGTAAGGTGGCTCTTCTTTGAGTTGTTTTTGTTGTCGGTTTTAATGAAAAGGATAAGGAAAGACTGAAGAGTCAGGATGTTGGGCTGGGATTACGACAGCTTCTTATCCCTAAACAACATCCATTTCACAAGACTCCGTTCAGTCTGTTGGGAGACACTAGGGGGTGTGAATATGAGTTCTGACTCTGCAACTTACTAGCTGAGTGACCCTGCAAAAGTTACTTAGCTTCTCTGAGCCTCAGTTTGCTCATGTGGAAAATCATTGTAATAATAGCATCTATCCCTGAGGTTGCTATGGAGAATAAATGGAATTAAGCACAAAAAGTGTTTAGCACAGTGTCTGGCATGATGTAAGGAGAAAAGGATAAGGATAGCTATTATGTTCTTTACCACATATGCCTCTATCCCCCCATCCTGACCTGGGATGGTACATTCCCATGCTCTCTCTTTATCTGAACCTCCGCAGAAACCACAGATACACGCATTTCCCATCTGGCACAGAATGCTCATATAAACCTACCAATCTCCCTATTACACACTTCTACCTTTTTCCCTACCAACCTTTGTTATCCCTGTTCATGAGGCCGACAATGTGCTTATTTACACATTCCACAAAGCACTGTTGAACACCAGGATGGGCCAAGCATTGGGATAAGCCCAGGGGTGAGCAAAGCAGACAGAACTCCTACTCTTTTGTAATTTAAAGTCTAGCAGGAGACCCAGAACAGTCAACAGCAATAATCATAGTGTCTGGAAATAGCAGCTGTGATGGGAACATACGGTAAGACCACCTATCTTACTTTTGGGTGGGATGGATGAGGAGTTAAAGGAGTTTTGCTTTGCTTTCCTCCATAACAAATTCTGGCACTCCCCAATCCCAGTCAGTCCTCCCCAAAGTATAAGCCTCTGACTACCAAAGGGACTAGGTAACCGAGTAGGAGATGTGTAATATCAGTGCATCTCATGTGTCATCGACAGCACTCACTCAGATACAAAGCATAGGATGTTAATATGGCTGTGTCTCAAGAGCCAATAGTTATTTCCTAGGTACAGGCAAATACATTTTCAACTTTACTGCTTGAACTCGAGTCCTCAAAGGAATGCCCTGGGAGATCCTATGATTTCTAATATTTAATTTAATTTTTTAATATTAGGCTTTTATTCCAGGATTTCCAGAAATAATATGAGATAGAGACTTTTTTTTTTCCCCAGATAGTCAATATCACCACTTGCTAAATAATCAGCTCATCTCCTTTCCATTCATTTTAAATACCAATTCTCTCATGCAAAAAAATTTCCGTTTTTTATGGGTATATTTCCAGGCTCTCTGTCCTGGTCCATTTGTCAATCCCACACTTTTCTAATTGCTACAGATCCATAATATGTTTTTGATATCTGATAGGGCAAGGCCCCTCTTTGTCCTTTAAATTTTTCTTGGATGTTCTTTGAAATCCATATTAAATGTCTTTACAAAGAAGCTGAGGCTGACAGCATGGTACCGGCAAAAAAAGAAACACATAGACCAATGGAACAGAATAGAAAGCCCAGATATGGACTCTCAACTCTATGGTCAATTAATCTTTGACAAAGCAGGAAAAAAATATCTACTGGAAGAAAGACAGTCTCTTCAATAAATGGTGCTGGGAAAACTGGACAGCTATATACAGAAGAATGAAACTGGACCATTCTCTTACACCATACACAAAGAGAAACTCTAAATGGATGAAAGACCTCAATGTGAGACAGGAATCCATCAAAATTCTAGAGGAGAACGTAGGCAATAACCTCTTTGACAGAGGCCACAGCAACTTCTTTCAAGACACATCTCCAAAGGCAAGGGAAACAAAAGCAAAAATGAATTTTTGGGACTTTATCAAGATAAAAAGCTTCTGCACAGCAAAGGAAACAGTCAACAAAACAAAGTGACAACTCATAGAATGGGAGAAGATATTTGCAAATGACACTACAGATAAAGGGCTGATATCCAAGATCTATAAAGAACTTCTCAAACTCAACAAAAAAAAGATAACCAAGTCAAAAAATGGGCAGAAGACATGAGCAGACACTTCTCCAAAGAAGACATACAAATGGCTAACAGACATGTGAAAAAGTGTTCATCATCATTAGCCATCAGGGAAATTCAAATCAAAACCACATTGAGATACCACCTTATGCCAGTTAGAATGGCAAAAATCAACAAGACAAGAAACAAGTGTTGAAGAGGATGTGGAGAAAGGGGAACCCTCTTACACTGTTGATGGGAATGCAAGTTGGTGCAGCCACTTTGGAAAACAGTGTGGAGATTCCTGAAGAAATTAAAAATAGAGCTACTCTATGACCCTGCAATTGTACTACTGGGTATTTACCCCAAAGATATAGATATAGTGAAAAGAAGGGCTATATGTACCCCAATGTTCATAGCAGCAATGTCCATATTAGCCAAAATGTGGAAAGAGCCAAGATTCCCTTCAAAAGACGAATGGATAAAGATGTGGTCCATATTCACAATGGAATATTACTCAGCCATCAGAAAGGATGAATACCCAACTTTTGTATCAACATGGACGGACTGGAGGAGATTATGCTAAGTGAAATAAGTCAAACACAGAAAGTCAATTATCATATGGTTTCACTTATTTATTGAACATAAAGAATAGTATGGAGGACATTAGGAGAAGGAAGGGAAAAATGAAGGAGGAGAAATCAGAGTGGGAGATGAACCATGAGAGACTATGGACTCTGGAAAACAAACTGAGGATTTTAGAAGGGAGGGGGGTTGGGGGATGGATGAGCCTGGTGATGGGTATTAAGGAGGGCACGCAGTGCATGCAGGACTGGGTGTTATACGCAAACAATGAATCATGGAACACTACATCAAAAACCAATGATAAACTGTATGGTGACTAACATACATACATACATACATAAATAAGATAAAGTTAAACCAAAAAAAAAGAAGAAGAAGCTGAGTCTGAAAGTCTATTATTGTACATATTTCTTAATGTCAAACTCCAATTTATGGATTATGCACTGCTTTTCATTATCTATTATTTCCACTACCATTTTGTGCTTTTCATCTCAGGCCCTGTTTGTTTACATAATAAAAATGGAGTAGGGGAAATATTATGGGTTAGTAATCAAAGGACCTAGACTTGAGACCAGGCTCTGCCATTTGCCAGCTGTGTGACCTAGTGGACATCATTACTCTTTCTGAGCCTCAGTTTCTATATTTATAACACAGAAATAATAACTTGTCTCACAAGATATCATGAAGATTCTATAAGGGAAGGCAATAAATATTTTAGCAAAGTTCCTGGCACATACTCATAGACATACTAGAAGCTAGGGGTGTGAAAAATGGGCTTTGGTTTTTTAAATGCTATGTAGTATTCAGAATCATAATTGGAGAAACTCACTTGAATGTTTCATAACTGAATAAAAGCTTGTCCTGGAACTGGGAATCTATATATCCTTTGGTTTTCAGGCAATGAAAACTTTGATGGCCTTATCTTATGGCATTACTTCTACTTTTAAGATGTTTGAGCAGTAGACCATATGTCCAAATCTTGGGATTTTAGCTGCAAGCTGCAAAGAAAACCCCCAGATCTCAAACAGTGCATCTGCCAAACTCAAATGGGCTGTGGTCCTACCTTGGTGTCCTGTGAGATTAAGACAACACATAACGCAACAGGGGAACAGGATAAACCATGGGGCAGGAGTCTGCATCCAGGAAAACTGCCCTATTAAAGATTATCAGGAAATCCATCATCTTGGTCTGTAAATAACTCCATGTACAGTAATGTGGTTATCACTTTGTATTTGCTATTGCTCAAGTAGAGGAAAAGGAAAAGGCAAAAGTGTGAAAATAAGTCCATAAATATCTTTGAAGAGACTACTGCAAATTTAATTAACTGAGCAATTGAATCTGACTTCCTTAAATTTAGATCTGAAATATTAGGGGTTCTTCCAGAGCTTTCCTCCCATTAGAATGGGGCAGGGCTGGGGGAGAGAAAACACAAAAAAGCTCCACTAAATTTTAGCTCAGTAAAGTTTCATCATTAAGAAGGGATTAAAAGACGAATCATTAAACCCTTCCTAATCAGAGTACACTGGAAAACTGTACCTCAATGGGTCTACTTTTTTCTAAGAAATCAGGCAGTTCTAGTAAATAATCCCACCACATTACACAAAAGTCATGATCCCTACTAAGTGTAAAGCACTTGGAACTGTGGGAAATCATATGGTGTCCAAGATGTGGCCTGCACCCTCCAAGCACCTGAAGTCTAGAGGAAGGTATAGATATGGTGTACATGTGTCACTAGAGGCACAGTCCAATGAAGAGAAGAGGACAGGGAAAGAATCACCAATTGTCAGGCCACAGTACAGAGGTGGTCAGGGACACTGAGTCAGAGCAGTCTTCATACAAGATACACCCTCAGGCCACCTCTTGCTTCACGCAAAAGTGTGACAGGCCACCCATGCCCACCGGCCGACAGCGGTGGAGGAGGCTTGTCTTCTCTTCTCCTCCAGGGAGCAGGTTGGGTTGTGAAGTCAGAGTGGGCTCTGCAGGTCCTAGTAGTCCCCCCTGCCCCAGCCACTCCTTTTCTTCTTTCCTGCCTCCTTCCTCTCCTTCTTCCCTTCCTTTCTCCTTCTCTTTCTTGCTCTTTCACTTTCTTCTTTCCTCCTTCCCTTCTTCCTTCCCCTTCCAGCTTCATTCCTTCCTCCCCCTCTCTTTCTTCCTTCTTGTTCTCTCTTGTCCTGATGCCCACACTCTCTCTCTCTCTCTCTCTCCAACACACCCAACCAATATACCATGCAACAAAAAGCATCCTCCATATGTATATTTAGGGGGATAGGAGGTTCCCACTAGACCTCCACCTACACTGTCTTACCAATACAGCTCTCACCACAGTTTTACACTAGGGTGGGAGGGATTTCAAGGACCTAGCACAGAATAATACAGCAAATGTGATAACTTTGTTTCTCAGTGGCTAGCAAACCGTGTTTGTCTGCTCCATCAGCAGTAGAGGGGAGCACCAAAACCCTTACTGGAGAATTTCACACAGGGCAACCTAATATGAGAGCATGTCTTAAAAGAGCTGAGGTTTGAGCCAGGCTTTGATACAGCACAACCTTCTATTTGGGGGAGCACAGACCTAAAGTTAGCCCTAGAAAGCCCATCTCTTCACTCCCATCTCTGTGCTCCTGGGGCAGCCAGACCTTTAAATCTAAGACATCTGTAATTAAATCCAAGACATGCTGCTTGAAATCATTCTCTAAGTTGCTCATCTCTGAGCTCATGTCAGGTTAGAGAACTCAGAAACAGGGCCAGGAACATATTTATTCCCAGAATATTTGGGATATATTTGATAGTTGAAATTATGACAAAATCTGGATATTTCACAAAGAGGTACTTATCACCTGGGTCCATGAGTTCTCGGACACTTTTAAAGCAAATTATTTTGAGCATCTGCTTTAAGCATCTTGGGATGTCTGTGCCAGTCTCCTACCTCTAGGAAATCATATTACTTCTTTGGGGTTTATGATCCTGTTTTCGGGACAGTTGGGAAGAGATACGACTGTCAGTTTGTTGACAGCATTTGCTGACTGAAAGTGTGTGATCGGAAGGGGGCAAGCCCTTGTAGAGCTCTACCTGCATGCTGCACACTGGGTGTTTTATGCATTGTCCTTACAAAATCCCTGTGAGTTAGGCACTGTTAGCATTCATTCTTTACAGGCCAGGAAAAAAAGGGACAGAGAGGGCAAGTAATTTGTGCCTTTAATCACCCAGTCAATGAATGTAGGGCAAGATGTCAGGTCTACAGAGAATTTTGATTTTCTCCCCTGCTATTTCCCAAGCATTTGCACAGTGCCTGGCACATAGTAAGTACTGAGCAAATACTTTGTGCATGAATGAAGTGACAAAACGGCAAAAGAAACCCAGCAATCTGGCCCGAGAGTCCCCCTCAGTGTTGAAGGGGACTAGAATATGCTATCCTAAAGCTTAGCACTTTAGCATGAGGATTATTTTGAAGAGAAAATAACTGACCAATGGCAGATGTAGAAAAAGCTCTCTACTCTGCCCCTTTCTGTCTGAAAGCGGGGAATAAATTTCCCATTGTGAAAGTGTCCCCCTCCCCAACCCCTACCAGGAAGAAGAGACCACTCTTACTCCTGGAAACAACATCTTTTTGAAGCTGCACAAACAAATCTTACTGAATTCTTCTCCTCCATTAGGTTTTCCCCCATATATTTACCCTCCCACAATTTCCTGCCCCTAGAGGCCCAAACTTTCTTCCTTTGTTTTGTCACTTCTCCACAAACGTATGGCTCTTTGTTAAAATGGTATATTAGCTCTTAGACCTAACTGCTCCTTTAGCTTTTCATTTCCTTTTCTGTGAGCCCCCCCATGTACACATTCAAATTAGAATATTAACATCAAGTAAATTTGTATGCATTTTAAACTGTAAATCTATTTTCATCAGTTTAATTTACACAGCCCTGACACTGAACGTCAGAAAGTAGAGGAACAAAGTGTTTTTCTCTCCATGGCGCATAATGTCATCTCTCTCTTCTCTGTTCTCCCCTGCCTTTCCCCGTCTTTCCCCTAGACCAGTGGTTCTGAAACTTCACCTGCATTCTGGCCTCCACCCCAGAGTTTGTGATCAGCAGGTCTGGGGTGAGGCCTGAAAATCTGCATTTCTAACGAGCTTCCTGAGGCTTGTGATGCTGCTGGTCTGAGCAGTGCACTTGGAGAACCTCTGCCCGATAGCATAAAATTCCTTTTAAACTCCTCATTTTTATACAAACATGCCCTCGTTTTTCTACCATGAGAAGGAAAACTATTCCCATTTGCAATGCTGAGGGAATGAGAGACTGACTGAAAGCGGCCACGTCGTCATTGCCGTGGAAGCAAACTCCAGCAGCACAAGGAGATGTTGCTAAAGTAATAGGGAAGGCCCATAATTGACAATTAGAAAACGTGGCCTCAAGTCCTAGCTCCCCCTTGCTCTAGCAGCCTGGCCCCAGGCCAGTCAGTAGCCCCATGTGCCCCTCATTCTCTAACAGGAGCATGTGGCTAGCCCCTGTCTCTCCTGCCCCCCACAGCTGCTGGGAGAATTCTGGGAGGAGCTGGGGACAGCACTTCGCAAGCTGTGGAACTTTCCAGGACTGTGTAACCAGTGCCTGCTATTAACCAGTCAGCTCATGAAGTCATAATGTTGGTCTTGAAACTAGAATTAACTCTGGTGGGTGATGGGTGAGTGCAGAAGGAAGCGTGGGCCCTCTTTATATACTGTACAGCTGAAACAAAATGAAACAGCGAGATGTTTCCAAGTAGAACATGGAAATTAAAGCTATATACTTCCAGATGAAATATACTTCATTATCACAGGCCAAACATAAAATAAATAGGGCAGAAATACAGCTATCTGTTCCCATAAAGAACAGGGAGGAAATTTGGGGAACAATTCCTGAGTAACTTTAAATGCCTCTTCTATCTTTTTACTGCAGAGCCAAGAAGGGCAGAAAATTATGACAAACTAATTATGATGATGGATGGGGAGCCAGTCCCTTACGTTAGCTACACTGCTGGAGCAAAGAGCAGCTCCACAGCTCACATACTTCAATAGGCAAGACACTCTAGATGATAATGGGCAATACAGATTAACAACATTATGTTAAAACAGGATAATTATTCTTTTTCATTTCCTAGTTCTTTTCCATGAACCCGGTCCTGCCTCACATTTTTCTGTTTCTTATTTTCAAGGCACTATCTGTGTATATCAGGCAGGCTCCTCTCCTGCTAATTAAAGGTGGTGTTGTGCTTGCTTTTCCTGTGGTTTCCAACAGCAGGGGTCCAGGGACCAGAGATTGATGAAACCACTGCCAGGAACCACCCTTTCCAAAAGCAGGACGAGGTCATGGGAGGACCAGGGATACAAAGCAAACAAGCTCTGCAAAAATGAATTCGGCTTTTCTTTTCTTTCTTTCTTTTTTTACGTGCTTTTTTAAGAATTTTAACAATGCATTCAGCAATCTGGTGTGAGGGTGATGAGCTCAGAATTAAGAAGTGGGCATTTTGTACTTTGGTGGGAGATAAATTCCAGACATCATCACGTAATTAAGTAGCCGTTCAACCACACAAAGGAATAAATCCGTCCATTCAGCCAGGTAGTCAGTTCAGTTCGTCATAACCAGCATCAATATTAAGTACCTACCATGTGCCAGTCATGAAAGTTCACCTGGGGACACAGTGTGAACAGTACAGACGTGAGCCTGACAATTCTAAAAGGAAGATAAAAATAGAAAGGCAAAGATGCAGAATGGTTGCAACTTGTAATAAAGTGCCATGAAGGAAAGAAATAGGGGCTGAGATGGAACTTGACAGAGGAGACTACTTTCCGTAGAGCGCTCACAGGAAGGCACCTTCAAGGGAGTGGGGGATTCACTGAGACCCAAAGGTCTAATTTGAGCTAAGAAGTCCAAGGAGGGGAGGAGAACCATCTAGACAAGAGAGCAGCATTTTCAAGGCAGGAAGACCTGGAGCGCCGCACACCTAAGACCCAAATGAGGTGAGAGAGGCTGGGGCAGAGTGAACAACGGGGAAGAGGGGCAAGATGTGGCTGCAGAGATACACAGAGACCAGGTTCAGCAAGACCCTGTGGGTCTTTCCCGGTACAGACGTAGAGTCTGGCACTTCCTCTCCTGTAACAGAAACACATGGGGAGTTTGGCCAGAGGAGTGACGTGAGCTTGGGAGAATGGTCAAAGGGTGCGCACTGGAAGCAGGGAGCCACTAGGAGGCAGTAGTTCTAGGAAGAGATCACAGGTGGCTATGAAAATGGAGGGAACCAGGCAGACTGAAGGCACTTTGGAGACAGGCTTGGAGAATTGCTGCTGATTTGGGTAGAGATAGGGGTCATGAAAGAAGAGAATGGTGGATGACCTGGAGGTGGCTGGCCTGAGTGACTAGGCGGATGGCAGCACCTCTCTTACTGAGAGTGGCTAAAGAGAGATTTAGGGGTAAGAAAATCAAGGACCACTTTTAGAGTCTACGGAAATCCTCAGTGTTCCAACAGTTTGTGCTGTGTTCACATGGGCCTTAGGCCACTCCCATTCCACACGAAACTGTATCCTGAGAAGCTACCTGGAAATGATCCTCGGACAGCATCCCATGCAGATTTATGAAGTCCCCCCACCAGCAACCCAGGCAGCCATATTTCACAAAGATGTTATCCACAGTGGCGGGAGAGTGGTTTCAGTCCAATGGCTTGGTAAAACAAGGGAAACCTATATGCAAAACGCTGGGCCATGTCTTCACCACAGACACTAAATTAATGACAATCTGTAATATTTTTATCTCACTTTTAAGATCACAACATACTTTAAGACAGTGCTTCTAAACCCTTAGTATGCATCCAAATTACCTGGGCATTTTGTTAAAACAAAGGTTCTGATTCTTTAGGTCCAGTGTGGGGCCTGCAAGTTTGCATTTCTACCAAGCTCCTGAGTGACCCTGAGTGACCATCCTGCAGAGGATATGTTGAATAGGAGAACTGTAACACTCCTTTCTCATCTGACCCTACAACAACCTCCAGATAAGTTTAATCATCTCTATCACACAGATGAAAAAAGTAAGAGTTTTAAACTACATCTTGTCTAAACCAGAAACAGTCAATAGGATCTAGGATGTAAACCACAGTTTACCAGTACGAGTTACAATTAGGAAATTTGTGAGGCTATGCAGGTTTTTATGTTGTTTATTTAATCAAGTTGTCATTTTGGCAAATAGGTAAAAGAAAGAAGTATTTAAATCAGATGTGATCAATATAGTTGCATGAGGATCAATTCAGGAAAAAGAGGTTTGAGACTAACTATATTTAATGGATAATCTTTGTGTGTGTATAATTTTATTCATATTTAATTGAGGTATAATTTACATACATTAAAGTGCACAGATCTGAAGTATTCAGTTCAGTTTTATTCATTTTTAATTGAGATATCATTTACATACATTAAAATGCACAGAGCCAAAGTGTAATCACCACCGAAACCAAGATATAAAGCATTCCCATTATTCCAGAAAGTTCCATCATGTCCCTTTCCAGTCAGATCCTCGATTTCTATAAACAATGATAACTTAGGCCTATTCCTGAATTTCACCTAATGGAAATCATATAGTACACACTCCTTTGTGCCAGCTTCTTTCACTCAACACAACATTTTGAAGTTCATAACAAGCATTTTTTATCAAGAAATAGCTTATCTCTCACTGTACACGATCTGCGGTTTTCCTTCGCCATGATTTTATGATTCTGCCACAATGAAAGTCTTCCCATTTGAGACTAAAATTACAGAAATTACATATCTAGCAACCACTGAGCATTTGATTGTAATAATAAAGTTTGGCCAAACTCACACACGAGTGGTTGGTGTGTACAGAAGTCAAGTAAAAACACTTCTGCTAGTTTATTTTATCCTTTGTTGACTGACCTTGTGAGTTATTTAATTGTACATTATGGATTTCCTCATACTGTACTTAATGCTGAATACTCTAAAACAAGAAATTTCTTCAAGCACAAATGAACAGCAATAGCAGCAACACCTTTAAGACAAAGACATATTATTTGGTCTAGTTGTATTCAAATAGGAATTTGCTCCTCAGCCTCACATTTTTATTCTCGGCAGTAGCTCTAGCAAAGGTAGAAATTTTACTGAGAACAACACGCGCGCATGCACGTACATGCACACAGCTTAAGTCAAAGATCCAGTCTCCTACCAACTAACCCAGAGAACGGATACTCCTGGGTCAGCCATAGCTGGCCGTGGATGATGAGGCAGTTCGGACCATAAGAGCCCTGGTGGTATGGGTCATGTAGTTTCATTTTCCTAGCACCCTAGTTTCTGCATCTCTGCGATGTGGAAGTTCCAGAAACCAGACTGTATATCATGCCCTAAGGCTGTGACTGAAATAACCTCTAAAGCCCCACTAGGCTGTCTGTTTCATCACACACACATACTCCCACACGAGTGCTTGGTATGTACAGAGCATCAGCAGAGCTCCCTCCACATGGCTCCTCCCACTCACTGAAACTTGACTTCCATCCTGCTGACCGCCAGCCCCCGTGTCAGGGCTCATCACTTTGCTGACAGGGTTTGGGAGGAATTTGTGTTTGAGCAGGAGTTTGTTTTCATTTCAGTTTTTATTTTTTGTCTCTAAGACTTGGTGGTAAAATTTTATTTCCCTATTTACCAGGTAAGTTTGGGGATAAACTGCTGTCATAACCAGTTCTACAATATTGAAGAATGTTAGAGAGCAGCAAATTTTAAATTGTCTCTTTGTAATTGGAAATCTTGCCCTGTGAGGCACACAATGGCATGTCCAAGAGGATAAACATTCTCTCCTACTCGTCTTTGTATTCCCAACACCTAGCCGAGGGCTGGACATAGCACAATACCCAATAAATATTTGTGGAATCAATGGCATTTTGTAAATCTAAAATAAAGTAAAATAGCACAGATGTTTGAAAGGAGCAATAAAGCAGATATTCCTTTCACTGACAAAGGACAGAATAATTATGGAAGAAGTAAGAAGACAACAAAAATATACTTTGGAAAAAAATGTATATCATGAAAATTTCTTTGAAGTGATCTTAATGCTTTGCAGGATAAAAAAAAATTCAAGCTATAATTTTTATACTTTTTACCCAGTTTCAAATTTAAGCGTTCATAGCACATGATTTTACTCTAGATAATTACTGAGTGACAATCACATACAGATATATTCAGTAGCATTTAATCGAAAATGGCTCCCATAGGGATTCACTAATATATTAGAATCACACTTAGGTATTAGATTTTTAATCAAGAAATGATCACCCTTCTCATGAATACTGATTCTGATGGCACAAATTGTCAAAGATGTGAAGAAATACTATTTCGAATGGTAAGTTTCATTTCTCATTAAAAACCTGATACTTTTGTCGGCCATATTTTTATTAACTTTGTTTGATTTGGTCCTCTGTTTTCTTCCAGAATCATTGCATCAACTGAGGTGGGGGAAGTGGCAGAGAAGGGAGATGAGGAGAAGCACAGCCCCCTTTCTGTTTCTCCAACACAGGAAGCAAGTCCTCACATTCTAAGCATTTGCTTTTCTCTCTCCTGAAATGCCCTGTCCCCAGCTCTTGGTGGTACCAGCTCATTCTCATCCTTCAGATTTTTGCTCTAATATTCATTCTCTTTAGAGAGACCCTCCCTGACTACTCAGTCCTTAGTGGCCTTCCACCTCATCACCTTGAACTCTGTAGTTGTGATATTATCTGTTGGCTTGTTAATTGTCTATTTCCCTCATTAGAATGGAGGTTCCAGGAGGACCGGCATTATATCTGTCTTGTTCACCATTGCATCCCTAGCACCTAGCCCAGTGCTAGGCACATGGTGGGCACTCAATAAATGAACCCACCACTTCTATTTACAGAGCACTTTAACTGCACACAACTTGGGGATCTGCCTAAGGCTATTTCTAAACTCAGCCTCCCAAGGATTAATGGATGCAGGAGACAATTAGTCACGTTCTTTCAGGTTCATCATGCTTTCAGGTTCATTGGCTATTTCTTTGCATTCCTTTGGTAACAGGACGATTATGCAGTAGAGAACTGTTTGGATGACATAGGTTTGGTTTACATGAGAAACTGGGATGGGAATCAAAGGCTGCTTCTCTACTGTCTGTGCAAGAGTTCATGTAACGTATTGTGCCATAATTCATAGCAAATGCTGAGAGTCTGTTGTCAACTCTATGGACACCTCAGAGGTTGGCAAACCAGGAGACACGCTCACAAGAGGTTAAAGTGAGGTGGCTATGACATTAGTCTTTTACTCAATTGCCTACAACTTCTAGCTGCATTCATAATAGTTTTTGAACTTACATTAATTCTCAGAGTCATTCATGCTCACTGCATACAACTGAAAAAAAAAAAATCTACCAGAGCATTAAGATACCAAAGAAGATCATTATAACATGTTTCATGGTGTAGAATGGCTTTGCAATATGACTATCTAAATTCCAAAAACAGCTTGGCCACTTACTGATTTTGTGACTAAGACAGATTGCAAATAGCCACAAATTTTTCCCATCCCTATACACATGCCTTCTTGCAAAGGGACCATGCCATTCTTTTGATCCAGAGGTGGAATCTATTTCTCCTCACCTTGAATCAAGATTTGGCCTGATATGGCTGCTTTTGGCCAACAGATTAACAAACATAACACTACCAGAGGCTTGAAAAATGCTTGGGTGTTGGGGTGTGGCCTCTCTTGGAACGCCTCATCACCCTGTGAACAAGCCTTGGTTAGCCTCCTGGAGGATGACTGACCACATGCAGAGAGCCCCAGCTTTCCCCCTGCCCTGGTGAAGGCCGAGAGATAGGAGTGAGGTCAGCCTTGACCATGCAGCCCGAGCTATGTCATCCCAGTCCAGAAGAATTTCAGCCAAACCACAGAATTATGGCAAATATTAAATGATTGTTTAATAAGTAAATACTATATATTGTTAGCATAAGGTAACTGATATGATGATTTTGGGCAAATTGCTTAATCTCTTTAAGCCTGTTTCTAAATCTGTAGAATAAAGGTAATAATAGTATATTTTCTGTAGACCTTGCTTCAAGCAGAAAATGAAACAATTTAGCATCATGCTTGGCACATTGTAGGTGCTGTTTACATTAAATTGATTTCTTCTAGGCTTCTTAAAAGATTATTTTTGTTCACATGACATTAATCCAGCTAATCTTTATCTGTAACATAAAACTATTGCCTCGTTGTTTATTATTTAGGTTGTTTCCAGCTTTTTAACCTTAACCCCATCGGGATCTCACAGAAGCACCCCTATGCCACACTGAAATGGAAGATTGCTTTTCCAGAGCATTTGGGAATTTCCATGAAACTACTCAAGGAGAAATAAGAGGGACTCTTCTTGTGGAACAAACAGAAAAATTCTTATTTTTCCAATATAACAGTCTGTTTTAAGCACTCAAGCCGGGGAAGGCGGGGGGATCCCCAGGGCCTGAAGGCTTTGCTCTGGGAAGATCTGTGCTCAGTAATGGCACAGCAAAAAGTCCCTCGTTGCTCCAAATCACGTGCATTTGTTCTAAGATTTAAAAACTCCTGCTAGTGATTGGCTCATGGCAAGTCTAGATTGAAGGGGCTGTTTCCCAAATTACCACAGACAACTCTGCAGACTATTGGAAAGCTCGTCCCTAGGATGAGGTTCTCCTCATCCCCCAAGCAGACTCTACACATGTAGCAGCTGTCAGAAGGTTTGCAGAACCCTTTTCGTCAGCAGGGCAGAGGCTGAAAGGCTGGGTCTAAAGGTCATGACCACAGCACTCCAGGCACGCTAACTGCCTGCGGTGATTCTAGTGATCCACATTTTCAGGTGTCCGGATGGAAGACTACCTCATCTGGTGTAGGTTGTAGTCTTAGAGAATCCCAGAAAGTGCACCTGGGCTCTGCAGCCTCATAAAAGTGCTTCCTGAGGTTTGAAGCAGCAGGAAACTTTCAGCTGTTGTCCAGAAAAGAAGAAAAGGTCCAGATCCCCATAAGGAAGGGAAAACTGTGAGCTTCATGACAAAGACCAAAAGAACTGGAGATGATTTCTGGTGTGTGTGTCTCTATCCTTCAGATTACAGGTAATAGGGATGATGATACAGAAACAGACGTTCTATGCATTCATGAATTGGTAAGCCGGTTCTCACCACAGTCTTTGCTAAACCATTTTAGCTTCTACTTCTTAGCAACTTGTTATGCATTCCAGCCATGCTATCTGCTCTGACCTACTTTCCTTACTTTGTGAGGGGGGAAAATCTCCACAGGAACTAGACTCAATCAATATCCAAGTTTCAACCGATTATCAAGTCAGCTGAACCAAGTTTCTGCCTCCAATTTTTACGCATTCAAGAAAAATACAGCCTCTTGTTCTTTGAATTTATATCTTGTTGTCGTTCTATATAATTTGTGGAGTTTTATTGGTAAATCCAGTACAATGGAAAGAGATGACACTGGATTTACTCAGCAAACTGCTTTTCTTAGTCAGTTCTCTATAGAGAGGAGCTCCTCTAAAAATACTGGCAATGCTTGCCTTAGGTCTCATTCAATGGCACACTTTTACTGTCAATCATAATTCATTTACGTGGCTACTCACTCAGGCAACGGACACACATGTTGAATATTTGCCTTAATATATTTATTTTATTTGAAAATTATTCCCTGCCTTTTTCAAAAAAATATCTGTGGCAGCTTACACTGAGAGATGTATAAGATAATGAAATCAAAAAGCAATGGAAAGGGGATATAAAAACCTATACCAAGAGGTGCCTGGGTGGCTCAGTGGGTTAAGCCTCTGCCTTCAACTCAGGTCATGATCTCAGGGTCCTGGGATCAAGCCCCGCATCGGGCTCTCTGCTCAGCAGGGAGCTTGCTTCCCCCTCTCTCTCTGCCTGCCTCTCTGCCTACTTATGATCTCTCTCTCTCTCTGTCAAATAAACAAATAAAATCTTCATTAAAAAAAAAGTCAAATCAAAAAATATATATATACCAAGAGAGTGGGAATATAAATATTACAACTACATTGGTTAATAAAGGGGGATAAGCATTACCTTTTTCTCTGATAACGCAGAAAGAATTGTGATCTGTTGGAACAGTCAAAAGACCTGGACTGAGACAGAGTGTTGGATCCCAGAAATTTCACGGAATGGGAGAATTCAGGCAAGTTACCAACTCTTCCTGAAATCCAGTTCTTTCTACCCTGAGGCTTATAATAGAAATGCCACAGAATTGTTGTGAGGAGTAAATAATAATATATATGTAATAAAAAAATAAACGCATGGGTGTTAACTATGATCCAGGCACTACTTTAGCACTTTTCATGTATTACTTTGTTTAATTCTGACAAAGATTTTATGATCCTTGACTAGTATTCCAGTTTTACTAATTTGAAAATTTGAGGCCCAGAAAGGTAACAAGGTGCATAAGGTCACAAACCAGTGGTGAGAAGCCAGTATTCAAAGCTGGAGGTCTTGATCTAGAATGCATACTCTTAACCACCCTGCGATGCTCTCTCTCATTGACTGAAATGAGTACTTCAAAATAGAGAGTAGTATTCCCATTACTCTCATCAGTTTCCTGGCAGCCACAAAGAAGGAAATAGTTTATATATAATAAATATATAACATATATGTTATAATAAATATATATAAAATAAAATAAACTACCTTTAGGAAAGACCCAACTTCCCCTACTGAAGTGCTTGGTCCTGAGTCAGCCTCCAGCCCTGACCTAGTAAAGACAGGTCTTCAGGCAGAGGGTGGGTGATGGTACCACTGGTGATCTGAACTGGTAAGTTCCACAGGAGATTCCTGGGGATGCTAAAGACTATCGAGCACCAAGATCGGCCCTTTGCCACACTTGGTTGTGCTGATGAGTTGGAATGCAGGTGGGCCAATCCACACGCGCAGCTTCATTTCCTGAAAACAATCCTCCTCAACTTCTTCACTCCACAGCACTCCCCACGAGATGCCCATTATCTATTCTGGCTGCTTGTCAAGCAGTGTTTCAACAAAACTCTACCACGGTTTGAGCTACATGGGGACATCAGATGAGGGAATTGGGGGGAAGGGTTTTTGACAATTTCCACCATGCATTTACACAAGAAATGCCTTCACCAGCAAGGGGATAATTCAGCTCTGCACCGCCTGAAGTCATCAGGAGTCAAGGCCGAGGGAGTAGTCTGGAGACAGCTATAACATCCAGATGATAGATTTAAGCATCGTTTATTCTAGAGCAGACGTCTGTATTATGCATTTGAGGGTTTTCTGAAGTACTGAAGGTAAGAGCAACTAATTTGTCCACTCTTTCCAAAATTTACAAAATCTTGGCTTTCAGCATATTTGTGTCCAAAGGATTAGAGCTGAAAGAAACTGAGTCAGCTCTTTCTTTTAGGAAATGATTCAAGGGGGAGGGGAACAGCTGCACTTTATGCTATTCTGGACAATGTAGTCACCAGTGACACTGCTAAAGAGCACTCTTTTTTTTTTCCAAGATTTATTTATTTAAAAGAGTGGGAGAGGCAGAGGAAGAGGGAGAGAGAATCCGAAGCAGATTCTATGCTGAGTGCAGAGCCCGAAGCAGCGCTCGATCTCACAACCTTGAGCTCACAACCTGAGCTGAAACCAAGAGTCAGAGGCTTAACCAACTGCACCACCCAGTACCCCTAAACAGTGTACTTTATAAATATTTTTAGTTGAAAGAGGGAAAAGACCTTTCTTCTCATCTCCCCCAACACACACACTCACACTCATACACATACACGCTAATTAGTGTGGTCAGTTTCTTTAAAATATTAAGAGAGCACAGGGAATTTAAAAGTTGCTGCACATTTTTAATTTATAGCAAAAAAAAAATGTTATTTTTTATGAGTCACTCGTTAAGATCTGCTTTGTACTCTAAATGTGAGTTTAGCTAAACCTAACACAGTGGTTGGCCTACTGGACACTTAGTAAGTCTTTATTGAAAAAGTCATCGAGTGGATATAACTTTTTAGGCAAAACCCTAACATTATAAGTAAAAGACAAAATTGAGAAATTTTTATAATCTCTAGGAAGAGGATGCTGGTTATTTGTGTGGTAAAAAAGTAATTTGGTCTACATGATTTCCCCTATTTATGCTGGCCATAGAGTTATATTTGAGAAAAAACTATGTAAATGCTAATACTTAAAAAAATATGGGGAAAATAAAAGAAAATGCCTTCACCATAAAACATCACTGACAGACTTGAAATTCAAAACACACTGGAAAATTGGCCAAAAAGGAAAAAATCCTCTAACACTAAATTCTCAAAATCATATCATTTAAATGTTAAGATGAACTATTTTGTGTTTTTCAATAGTTTAATTTGCTTCTGTGACTCTTCTTTCCTTCTGCTATCTCTGTCTTTTTTCTCCATTCTACCCCATTATGTGACATTTAAAGGGAATGAAAATAAAAGTTTACATCAAAACTGTATGAGACACAACCACAAGGGAAATTTTGATTGCACCACATAACAAAATTGCCTCATACTGTCTTTATACTTAGTCACATCCATTCGTTCAACAAATATACTTAGTTGATATCTCAAGTATTTACTGAGCATCCACCAAGTGGCAGGCACCGTGCTAGACACTAGAGGTGGAACAGAAAACTCTTCCCCCACTAGATTATGGAGGTCATAGTGTAATTAGGTAGATAGACATTAAATGATCACATAATTAATCAGTTCACTGAGACTGTGATTAGGACCATGAAGTCAAATATAGATTGGCTCCTTTAAATAATAGTGCCATTTGAACAAAGGAGTATGGATTCGATTCAAGAGGTATGGGCACTCACTGGAAGAGTTTTAATCTGGAAGTCACGCGATCAGATCTAGTTTTGTAAAATGTCACCTGGGCCACACTGAGGAGAAAGGTTTTAAGTGAGGCCTGGGCAGATGCTGAGTGATAAATGTTGGGCAGTGTTATCGCCCAACAAATACCATATTCCTGGGGATGGGTGATTGTGGCACGGTCTAGAGTGACCACTAGAGATGGGGTAAATAACAACGACAGTAATAACCAAGGCTGCCATTTCCTGTGCCATTCTCTGTGCTTGAGCATTTACAATGACTGACTCATTTAATTCTCATACTCCTAAAAAAAAAAAAAAAAAATTCTCATACTCCTGTAAGTGAGGTGCTGTTATTATCCCAGTTTTAGTATCAAGAAAATTGGGGCAGGGCGCCCGGGTGGCTCAGTCGGTTAAGCATCTACCTTCGGCTCAGGTCATGATCCCAGGGACCTGGGATCGAGTCCCACATCAGGCTCCCTGCTCAGCGGGGGGTCTGCTTCTCCCTCTCCTTCTGTCACTCCCCTGCTTGTGCTCTCTCTCTCTAGTAAATAAATAAAAATCTTAAAAACAAAAAAAAAAAATGGGGGCAGAAAGAGATTCAGTAACGTGTCCATGGTCACACACCTAGCACCTAACAGCAACAAGAACTCAGGGAGTCAGTCCCCAGAGTTCAAGCTCTTAACCATCTACAAGCTTGCTAAATTGCATTAGATCTTTTTCTAAATGCTCGGACAGCTACCTGGTTTTCCACGGTTCTGGCAATGTACTCATTTCCTGCCCAGTCCTTCCGCTGCTATTCAACAGGTTAAATATCTTCTCCTGAGTCAGTTCAAGAGAGCACCTTTAGTGGGAATTCTCCCTGCCTTGTTCTTTATTTCCTATGCTCTTCCTACTCTCTCAAACAAATGTGTCTTGAAATTGCATGCATTGACCTATTCTGAAAATTGGCCTTGGAATTTCTTCATATAAATGCTTTTCTGTGCAAACCACAGGTCACAGAACAGAGCTCAGTTGTGAATTCTGATGCCTCCATTTGAAAAGATCTGTTAATGTTGAGAATAAATATGACTCATAAATCTTGGGCAGAGGATATGGACTGAAGAAAATTGTTAATTTATAGGGTCACTTCACTATGGGACCCTGAACAGAAATGTCAGCTTAAACGTTGTGACTCTAGGGGCACCTGGGTGGCTCAGTCAGTTGAGCTTCTAAGTCTTGGGCTCACGTCATGATTCCGGGGTCCTGGGATCAAGCCCCGAGTGAGGCTTCCTGCTCAGCCTGGAGCCTGCTTCTCCCTCTCCCTTTGCACCTCCTCCCCCACCTCCCCCTACCCCTGCTCGTGCTCTCTCTATCTCGCTCAAATAAATAAACTCTTAAAAAAAAAAAAAAGGTGTGACTCTCTTACTGAATTTACCACTTTAGACTGTGTCCCATTTGAATGGACTTGATGGACCTAGGGCTGGGCTGACTGTGAGTCAGGTCAGACGTTTGCAGACCCAGGGGGGCAAAGAGACTCATAGGACCTGCCAGGTACCTGTAACAAGGCTCCTGATGGAGTTAGAAGGCAATGTGTCAAAGAGGCCTCCTGGTCAGTGGGGAAGGGGAGGGAAGGGAGAGAAAACTCAAGGTGTCAGGCATTCAGGGATATCCAGAAACCCATCACTGAGATTCACTTCCTGAAAGGAGGGTAGGGACGGAAAATGGTTCACATCTGAGCAGGAACTCAATCTTGAAGAAAGAGAGAGTGTTCCGGATAAAATTTCATGGTAGAATTGAGACACAAGAATGAAATAGGCCCCTGAGCAGCTGAAGTAGAGACTGAAGCTTGGTTACATTGACCATGCTGGTTCATGCATATAGTCGGCATGTTCATATGCCAGGAAAAAAAGGTTTTAAGATTCAGAAATGAACCAAGGCACCATTTCTGCCTGGGAGGAACTCACCAGGCTAAGTGGAGGAGTGGCTCCTTTTTGAGAATCCAGGCACATGAACAAGGCTGAACTAATGTTAAACAGGTTTGAATCAACATTACCTTTCAGCCCTCATAGGGTAAGACTACCCTAGTTAAGTTGCCCTTGCTTGGAGATTAGAAGGAAGTAGGTTCTAGATTTCAAACATTTTAGCTTTTCTGGGCAATGCCTGTTACTATGAAATGAAGTCAGACCAGAAGCCCAAAGCCATTCTTTCTATACAGAGAATGGTATCTCCTCAGAGGGACCATGAGTCTTGCTGGCTCCTTGTTCTTGTTCACTGAGGTGACCCTATCTCAAATTCAACTCCTCTGAGCCTATCTGTACCTCTGGTTCCTGCTTTGCTGAGGGTCCCAGACTTGACAAATGGCCAGGTTATGCTTTTCCTCTGAGATGGTTTTCCTTCTTGAAACCCTGGCTCCCAAAGTCCATTGGTTTCACCTTCCCTTCCCTTCCAACTGGCTCTGGAACTAACTAATGGGCGTTTTCCCCGCTTCACCCGACCCCAGTTCTCTGCAGCATCACAACTGATCTACTAAAATACTAGCAGAGCTAAGAATCCTCAGTGTTCCAGGGCAGGGAAGTAAGACTGCTGCATCATTGGAGAAATTTCCTGGGGTCCAGAGAGTAGCCATCTTAAGATATTAGAGCTGGAAGGGACTCTCTGGCCCAATATCCTGAAGCCCAAAGTGAAGAGAGAATAAGAGGCAGAATTAGTCTAGAATTAACCTCCCAGGCCTCACCCCAATGCCATGTTGTCTCTGTAAATGAAACTACTTGGTAGAAATTCTGACAATTCCAACAATGAACCTCTTGTTTAGGGGTCATGTTACACTCCCTACTTTTATTCTTGCCCCTCCCCTGCCAAGTTCACTTTCCACCTGAAAACCAGAGCGATTTTAAAAGATAAATTAGGTCACAAGTCAATCACCTGCTCAAAACTCGCAGTGAAATTCCATAATACTCAGAATAAAACGCAGACCCTTTTACCCTGGGTCTACCTAGGCTGGCGCCTGCTAATCTTTCTAACAGTATCTCCTGCCACTGCCCCTTCTCACTGTGCTGCAGTCATGCTAGCTTTTTCTCTAGTCCTCAAATACACCAAGCTGATGCCCACCTCAATTCTGGGAACACTCGTGTCCAGAGGGCTGGTTTTTCTCACCATAGGGCTTAACTGTCATCTCCTCTGTAGCCTCCTCCCCACACCACCATTCCATTCCACATTAGCTTTATTTTACCACAGAACTCTGCCTGGCTGAGATGATTTTATACATTTGGTCTTTGTCTTCCTCTCCTACCTAGTATGCCCTATGAGGGCAGGAATGAGTTCTCATTCAGCTCTCTCACATCCAAGCACCTAGAACAATACCTAGCATAATAGGTGGTTAAATATTTGCTGGATAAAATTAAAGAAAAAAGAAATTAGACGGGGGAGAGAGCATCCCAGAGAGAGAAGGTGACTTTAAGAAGATAAATAAATTAATGCACAATGCATTTTTAAACTAATGAATAGCAATCAGTTTCTTAACCTGTGGTAGCATTGGGCATTTTTCCATAGGAGACGTGGGGTTTACCTAGTGTCTTGGACCATAAAGGCAGTTCTAGGAAAAGGTCAACGATTAAGGAAGAAAAAGATAGGTTTCTGCCTTCCCAAAACTATTCACACCTGAAATTTCTCCTTGTAATCACTGGGTGATTTAGTCAAATTGGAAGGAAATATTAAAATGTTATAGACAACAGTTGAGAAGTTGATGTATCATTAGGCTGCAAACCATGCTCTGGAAACAGCAAAAATTAATGATGGCAAAGTCAATGAACAAATACGAAGAAAAAGACTTGAAAAACTGATTTCTCTTCTATGAAAAAGTAGAGCAGATTAGATATACTTTATTTACTTTGAGGATAATGACATCGATCCTTTGGAATTCAGGATCAAAATATATTAAAGCAAACCATGAATATAAAACAGGAGAGCAAAATAGATTTAAAAAATAAGGTTCTTGTTTGGACACCTAACACATGACAGCTTTTGATGGACACAGATTTCTTCTCTTACTAATTATTCATACCACTAAATTACCAGGGGCACACCCTACCCTGCCCACTCTCAAAATGAAAACTATGTGGAGAGCAGGCTAATGTCACAGAATAATGAAAGCTTCACAGGTAATAGGGTAATGTAACAGGATAATGAATGCCAGTCGGATGCATTCAGTCTGGAGCCAAAATTAGCCTATTCCTGAATCAACCTGTTCAGGACCTGTTCATTTAGCATATATTATATTATATTATTATATATTATTATATATATTTATAATAATATTTATAATAATATAATTATATATTATTATATTATTATATATTATATTATATATTATATTATTATATTATATTATTATATATAATATATATTACAATTATTATAATTAATATAAAATATTATAATATTATATATTATATTATATATATAATTATATATATTATATTATATTATATATATATATTATATTATATTAAATCAAGGCCAAGGGGTGCCTGGGTGGTTCAGTGGGTTAAAGACTGCCTTCGGCTCAGGTCATGATCTCAGGGTCCTGGGATCGAGCCCCGCATCAGGCTCTCTGCTCAGCAGGGAGCCTGCTTCCCCCTCTCCCTCTGCCTGCCTTTCTGCCTACTTGTGATCTCTCTCTCTCTGTCAAATAAATAAATAAAATCTTTTAAAAAATAAATAAATAAATCAAGGCCAAAAAGTGTACATGTTTCTCTAATACAAAATCTTGCAGGAGCATGTAGACATCAGGCAAATGCAAATAAATTTAATCCTAAATCTATCTGGATTAATAATGAGACCTAAAATTGCCTAACCTTTACACAATCTTATGAGGTAAGAACTAATACTAGCCCCATTTTGCAGATGAGGAAAACAAGATACACAGTTCAGGAACTTTCCTCAAGAACAGACAGCCAATACCTGGCAAAGCCATATTTGAATCCAGGCACTCTGGCCCCACACTTCATACCCCTTATTATGATATGATTATACCACCCCTATGGAGATTATTGAATTTGTTTAACTGTCATCATCCTTATGTGAATAAAGTTATATTTTTCTTATGAAAAAGCTGAGACCCTGATGCATGGCCTCAGGCATGGGGTTGGAGCATCTCTGCTCCGAGACAAGTTGCATTTGTCCATCTACTAGTTCTCACTAAAGCACTTATCAGACTTGCTCCATGCAGAGAGCACTGGCTGCAAATAATTCATCAGTAATTAAAAGTCTTTTAATCTCATTTTAAATTTTCAAAATATAGATTCTTTTGGTCACCAAACTGTTTATTTTTACTCACATGCACTGAATTTGCCTCTAAGACTTAGAGACTCAGATCTATGTCTGAATTTGATATGGCTTTTATGCACATCTTAAGAATTCAGTTATCATTGCAACAAATATAGCCAATATCTCTGTGTTAAAAAGTGTCCTGAGAGTCACAGAATGTGGCCCACATAGTGGCAACACAAATGAAATGATCAATTCCTAGTATGTCCAGTGAACCTAGACACTCTTTTGGGTCTATTACAGTGATATTGAAGCTATATTTAGTAAAACTGTTTGAAATGTCCTTCATTTACATCTGACCAATACAACTTAACATCTTTAAACAATAAAAATGAAGTAGGTCTCTGAAACTAATGTAGACATTGATTAAAATGGAGTTGCCTAATGTGTAGCATTCAGTAAACATTTAAAAATATTAATTAAATTATTCTTGGTGAGGGAGGAGGGGAAAGAGCCCTTTAAAGCCCATGCATAAAAGAGATCTTTTGCTTCAGGTCTTTCTTAAAAAGCCTTCAGTTTTACAGCTCTGGCAGCATAGGTCTCTCCTCAGCCTCTGTGCTTAGACATTTAAATAATTCTGGGAGGACAGAGCATATATTAGCCATAGCTATTGACTTTGATAAATCACCTGGGCTCTATGGAATGCAAAAGGATATTGTAAGGAGAAATGCAATACTGTCTGTGATAATACTTTGAGGTCTCCAGAGAAAGGCACATATTTAAATATGGCAAAAGTCTAGGAGTGAGAATATCAGAATGGCCAGGGTCTAGTTTCAGCTCCACCAAGTGGCAGATGGCAGTAGATGGTGGCCTATCTGCCTTCAACCTTCTGTAAACTTTCCACATGCAGACCAATGCATGCCATTTCTGTCCCACTCTGTAGGTCATCCCAGCTACTCTTCTCTAAGGGGATCCACCATACCAGGCGTGTTTGTTTTACAATTTTTTTAACCCCAAAACCATACCATGAACATAGAATGTTCCAAATGGCCATGCTACAGAGATGAACTTATGCTTGCCGGCTTATACTCACAGTAGTATGTAGTCAACCCCATCTTCCCACCATGTTCGTGGACCTTTCTATACTTTAATGATGCCGGAGAGAGCATGTCATACTAAAGGTCAAAATATCAATTCAAGTCCTAAATCGTATACTAATTAACTATGTAACCTTGAGCCTGGCTTCTCTGAGGCCAATAACCCCTGCTTCATCTGCCTTCCAGGGGAATAGAATGATCTAATGAACTACTAATTTACTGAAAATGCTTTAAAAAGGTAAAACAGATTTTTTAAGTATTAGTGTTGCTACTAAAAAAAAAAAAATACTGATTAAATACAAAAGATAACCTAAAACATGCCCTGTATGTAGTCTTACACATTAATATGCATGCACACCTGTAACAGATATATAGATTTACAATGAAACCTCAGTATTTATATGTCCTGAACATGTTCTGAGCTTTTGATCTTATACATTCTGGGCCTGTATAGCCATACCCAGTCCAGGTTATTGTGGAAAATTTTATTTCCAGAGTGATTAACTTTCATTTTTCTCTTTACCACTGCTATTTAGCTGAGCTAGAGATAATCTTCTCAGGGGAAAAAAAAAGAAATTTCCTTAAAACACTATTCATTATGTTCAAAAATAGCCATAGTCCACTTTAGAACTCAGTTAATGATAGATTTTCCTGAGAAAATTCCCCTTTTAGTAATTTAATAGCAAAATGTTTACTCCTGGAAAATGCCTGTTTCCTAGGGATTATTAATTATACTTTATTGGGAAGTAATCAGTTACATAGTTTGTTTTCCCACCCCTTTTAGTAAATTGAAATGCTGAGATACTCATTTTTGCTATGAAAATCTACCCAGTAATTACCATATTTACTTTTCATTTATGGGGGAATAATCTGTTTTAATTAAGCCTAACTGAAGAACTTTTATCAGATGTAATTATCCCTTTCGATAAATATGTCTCCACTAATTACATTTAACCATGGGATTTATAGTTCTTAAGTCATTTAGTAGGAAACATAATAAATCTTTAGTAATACATGCTAAATTACTATAAATTAATTCAGATCATTAACATAATAAACAAATTAGGATAATTTTGCTTAATTAGTTTGGTGGTTAACTCAAAATCCCAAGTAAGCTTCATGGTAATCTTGATTTTAACCATTATTACTGGAATGACACATTTTGAAACAAATCTATTTTAAAATTTAAATATAAAGCTGGATCCCTTCTCTTAAGTCTTAATCCTTTGACAACTGATTATTTTCCAAAGAGGAAACATAACTGACTGTCCTTTAGCTTATGAACTTTATAAAATTTTTCATAAAACTTTACAACCTAAATATATTTCAAATAAAAATTCAAATAAAAATTCCACCGGCATTTTTCAAAGGGCTGGAACAAACAATCCTAAAATTTGTATGGAACCAGAAAAGACCCTGAATTGCTAAGGAAATGTTGAAAAAGAAAAACAAAGCTGGGGGCATCACATCGCCTGATTTCAAGCTTTACTACAAAGCTGTGATCACCAAGACAGCATGGTACTAGCACAAAAACAGACACATAGACCAGTGGAACAGAGTAGAGAGCCCAGATATGGACCCAAAACTCTATGGCCAAATAATCTTAAACAAAGCAGGAAAAAATATCCAGTGGAAAAAAGACAGTCTCTTCAATAAATGGTGCTGGGAAAACTGGACAGCTATATATAGAAGAATGAAACTTGACCATTCTCTTATTCCATACACAAAGATAAACTTGAAATGGATAAAAGACTTCAACGTGAGGCAGGAATCTATAGAAATCCTGGAGGAGAATATAGGCAGTAACCTCTTCGACATTGGCCACAGCAACTTCTTTCAGAACATGTCTCCAAAGACAAAAGAAACAAAAGCAAAAATGAACTTTTGGGACTTCATCAAGATCTTCTGCACAGCAAAGGAAACAGTCAACAAAACAAACAGGCAACCCACAGAATGGGAGAAGATATTCTCAAATGACACTACAGACAAAGGTCTGATATCTAAGATTTATAAAGAACTCCTCAAACTCAACACTCAAAAAACAGATAATCACGTCAAAAGATGGGCAGAAGACATGAACAGACACTTCTCCAAAGAAGACATACAAATGGCTAACAGACATATGAAAAAATGTTCATCATCATTAGCCATCAGGGAGATTCAAATCAAAACCACATTGAGATACCACCTTACACCAGTTAGAATGGCAAAAATCAACAAGACAGTAAACAACAAATGTAGGAGAGGATGTGGAGAAAGGAAAACCCTTTCCACTGTTGATGGGAATGCAAGTTGGTGCAGCCACTTTGGAAAACAGTGTGGAGATTCCTTAAGAAATTAAAAATAGAGCTACCCTATGACCCTGCAATTGCACTACTAGGTATTTACCCCAAAGATACAGATGTAGTGCAAAGAAGGGCCAAATGTACCCCAATGTTCATAG
>CM052898.1:22391419-22440063 GCA_028534135.1 Potos flavus | reverse complement strand
ACGTGTGGAGCATAAGGAAAAACATGGAGGACATTGCGAGAAGGAAAGGAAGGGTGAATTGGGGAAAATCGGAGGAAGAGATGAACCAGGAGAGACTGTGGACTCAGAAACAAACCGAGGGTTTTGGAGGGCTGGGGGGGTGGGGGGGGAGTTGGTTGGGTGAGCCTGGTGGTGGATATTGAGGAGGGCACGTATTGCATGGAGCACTGGGTGTGGTACATGAACAATGATTCTTGAAACACTGAAAAAATAAAATTAAATTAAAAAAATAAAAAATTAATAAATAAAACTTTTTAAAAAAGGAAAAGTATATACCAATAAAAGGAAAACATTAAACTAGGAAGCACTTAGAGCAATTTAAAACAAATAAAAATATGTTTTTCACGATAAATGGAAACCTCATGGATATTCATTATCCCAAGAGGTGGTGCAGACCAAAAATGTAATTACCTTCCAAAACAGCCCAGCTAAATTCAGAGATGTTAGCATTTGTAGATGCCAGAATCAGGACAAGTTATTAGAGAGGCAATATGCTGTGTTCTCTCCCACTTCTGCCAAGTATTTCCTCCGTTCTTTCCACTTGTTTTCACCCACGCAACTCTTGGACACCGCGAGACCCAGCTTAGGTGCCACCTTCTCCAGAAATGTTAGAGAATAATCTATTAGGTGGCTTTTAACAGCCTTCCCCTATTTCCTTCTGCACTTTCTCCTACACTAGTTGATGAACTTCAGACACAGGTGGCCCTTCCAGACACAATAAGCCACACCTCAATAAAGACAAGGTGAATAGGCATTGCCATTGATCCAGGATGAATCTGCAGTGGCTCAACCTGCCTTCTCTTGGCTCCCTTGCTTGCATTCTTCTCTTCTATACAGAGAACTGTCTGGGTATCCTTCTCTAGCTTACAGCCCTCCCCATTCTCCTCTACCAGGAGGCTCCCTGGGTTTCAGCAGGTCTCAGAGCTTCAGGTAAGAGTCCTTCCCTCTGCCTGTACCTATCCATGCTCACTCCAGGTGCTTCATGAATCTCTGCCCAGGGCAGCCTTCCTGACTCCTCTAAGATGAGAAGGGACTCGGGCAGCATTTTAGTATTTGAGGCACATAATATTTTGTTTCTCAATAGTGAATGAATCAGAAACTCAAGATCGACATCTAAAAGATCCATCACACCTTGATACTGCCTAGTGTTTTAGGCACCAAATAAATAAATTTACTTCATTCCTTCATTCGGTCCTTCATTTAGGAAACTTTTTTTTGATAGGCACTGCTTTATGTCTTTCCCCTTAAATGACATAGATTCTTAACAAGCATTTAATCTTCTCTAGGTCATCATTCAGCTTGATGTTGGGGGGAACAGTAAGCAAATTTAGTTCTTGCCCTTAATGAGCTTGCCATCAGTTAGACTGCTCCATGTTCTTCACTTTTGGTCCACTTATCCTCAGAAAGGCTTACCCTGACCTCCCAGAAGAGAATGGGGCCTTGGAATTTTAGACTGTCTTAACACTCTATATACTGCCTCTATACTTTTCACTGTATTTGATTAATATTTTTCTCCCTCAGTAGACTAAAAAATCATGACAGCAAGTACATCTGTCCTATTCACTGTACCATTCCCAGTACCTAACACAGGTTCCTCCCATTAGTAAGCACTCGATGAATGGCCAGTTTGAAATAAGAAAGATCAAGGGAGGAAACTGAGTTAGACTATAGCTAGCATTATAAAGTGGTTAGTGTTAGGTAGTCATTCAAGTACTTTACATGCACAAATTTTTTTTTCATCTTCATATTAACCCCATAACATAGGAATTATTGTTACTTTACAGATTGAAAATTTACATGAACCCTATGGCCAGATACCATTGCTATTTTATAGATGAAGAAATCGAGATGATTAATTTACAAATATCGCACTGTTAGCAACTGGAAAAACTGTGATTCCAAACCATGCTCTTAGTTACTAAACTGTATGCATTTGCTACCCCACTAGCCACAGCAGAGTGGGCCAGAAATCAAGACTACCTCTAATTTTGTAAAGCTTACCAGATTTTCTATGTATTACTATAGTCCACATTTGGGAAAAAAATGTAAATAAATTTTTAAAAAGGCAACCAGACCCCTACTTCACACCATAGACAGAAAAACCAATTAAAGATGGATCATATAGACAAAGACATAAAAGTAAAAACAACTGAATTATTAGAGGAAATAGGAGAATATCTCTGTGACCTTCAAGAACACTTTTAGAGAAGAAACAGAAAACATAAACCATAAAAAAAAAACTTGATTTCATTCAAATTCAAAGCTTCTACTTATCAAAAATACTATAAAGGAAATGAACAGGCAAACCACAAACTAAAAGAGTATATTCACAACGTATATATTTAACAAATGACTTGTACCCAGAACACATCAAGAACTCCCACAACTCAAAAAATAAAAAGACACACAGCCCCATAAAAAACTGGGCAAAAATATTAACAGACATTGTAAAAGAAGATATACAAATAACCAATAAGCAGATGAAAACATACTTAACATTACTGGTCATCAGCAAAACAGAAATTAAAACCATGAGATACCAAAATCCAACCATCATAAATTTAAAAAACTAATTACGTCAAATATTAGAGAGGATATGGACCAACTGGAACTCTCACACATTGCTGGTGAGAGTATAAAATGATACAACTTTAGAAAACTATCTGGCAATTTCTCTAAAACATAAACATACAATACCATATAACGCAGCAACTCCATTTCTAGTTTTTATGCAAGAAAAATCAAAATATTTGTCCACAAAAAGCCTTGTGCACAAATGTTCACAGCAGCTTTAATCATAGTAGCACAAAGATGGACAAAAGTCAGATGTCCATGGTCAGACATTGGGTATATAAATTGTGTTATAATCATACAGTTGAATACTAATAGGCAATAAAAAGGAATAATCTACAGACCCATGTAACAACATAAATCAATCAAAAAATATAATGCTGAGTGAAAGAAACCAAACAAACAAAAGAACATTCTGAATGATTCAATTTATATGAAATTCAAAAATAGGTAAAACTAACCTTTAGTGCTAAAAATCAGATTAGTGGTTGCTTCTGCTGGAGAAGAGGAAAGAATGATGGGGAAAGAGCATAAAGGAACTTTTCTGAAGTGGGATAAATGTTTTGTGTCTTGATATACATTCATTAAAACTGACTGAATAGTATATTTAAGATTTGAGGATTTGGGTGTATATAATTTATACCACCATTTTTTAACACAGATGACACCAGCATTAAAAATAAGTGTGAGGAGGTGAAAGGACACAAATAAATAACCATTAGTCCATGAGGAAAGAGTGCCAGTGCTACTCTGAACATAGTGGAAATTTTTATTTTTATTTTGACTCAGATTATTATATTAACATTCTTTTGATATTTTATGATAAAATATTGTTAATTGCTTGGTCCCCAGCTAAGAGCAAATATTACACTCTGTGTCAGAGCACTATATTCTCCTTTAAAAAAAGACATGGACTCTAGGATCAGATATCTTTCCTGCCTTTCTCAGGGTGATAGATACTCCCAAAGACCGTGGACAGGAGCCGCTGATTTATTGCCAAAGTTCACAGAGAATGAAGTCATGGAAGCAGCTCAAATTTTACACATAGCATAAGTTTACAAGGTCTAACTTAAAGGATCCGCATTCCTCACCAGCTTGCCTTCAAGCCTAGTTAGTGTCCCCCCTCCACCTCTTGTGATATGCATCTGTGCAGGAAACCTCACTTGTTCTCTATGGGGTAGAATGCATAACTCATGGTCATCAATATAGTCATCACCCAGCTAAGCGGAGACATCAATCTATTGCCTCCTTTATTATAGCATCCAGAATTTCAGTCTCGCTAAGGCAAACATGCTTCTTACCAGCTTTCCTTACAGCTTAGGGATTTATGGGGAAACCTTTTCTTTGCTGATGAAAAGGAAATAGATGCTGCTGGCACCACCCTTTCCCCTACTTTCTGTTTTGAATGTGGATGGGATGCTTGGGGCTACAGCAGCTATATTGCAACCATGAAGGAACAGCCAATAAGCTAAGGATGGTGAAGCAGAGTCTAGAAGGGGTCTAGGTTCTTGATGGCATGATTAAGCCTCTGCACCAACTCTAAACTGCATACTTCTAGAATTCTTGTTCTGATGGTGGAGATACTAGTTGGGAAAGTTCAAGGACATAGCGTGTTCCCAGGAAAGACTTATACACATAGGAAAAACTGCCCTGAAAGCATGTAGGAAAGAACAAAAAGGAAGAGGATATCTCCAAAAATTAACTTTGTCCTGAGCAGGCCCTACATATAACACCAGGTTCAAATGATTAGATAAAAACAAAGGAAGCCTAAAATGTCTTGTTGCCTAGAATTTAAGGAAAAAAATTATATTTGCTTTCCAACTTGGCAAATGATTGTTTTTCCACCGTTTTAGAGCATGCATGCATGTCTGTGTTTAAAGAAAGAGAGTCAGAGAAAGACAACAAGCTATTTAGTACTCTGTACTTTTTCCCCAAGCTTCTGAGCTTCCTTTTCTACATCGTACTTTCCTGTATTTCATCCAAGGGGCAGCCATTAATCACTGTCCCATTTCTGGCAGTGACAATGCAGACAATGCATCATGTCAAAGATGTTGCTGTTAATAATTAATGATAATTTCTGTAATGGGGAGTGACACATTGTATTATACCCAAGTTCAAGATAACTGGGCCTGCCATCCCCTCTTGTTCTGCTTACGTGATGAACATGGCAGACTGAGCCTAATACACGACAGAATTGGAGAGGTGGGGGTGCAGAAACACTCATTTCACCCAGCAATTGGAGAAAGCTATGTTTCTAAAACCCATCCTGACTCCAGGAATGTGTGGGGTCCCTACATAAGGGAAATTATGACATTTTAGAAGATAAAAGTTTACAATTACCTCCAAAATAATAAGCTAATTTATTCCATAGAGAGGGGCAAAAGGGCAACCTCAGAAGACAGAGTGGTCCACATCCATTGTCCTGTCAATTTCTGAAGAGGTAAATGAGGGTATAAAAGGTATTTTTAAGAATTGAGAAGGAAAAGGAAACCATGCTCAGTCCATTCTTGAGCTCTTTACTTGTCTATACCAGCTCTTATGCAACCCTAGCTTGCATCAGAATGTGTGGCACTATCAGCCTCCCCAACTTCTCCTGCCCCAGAACTTCTAAATTGGAAGACTCTGGATTGGCAGACACTTGTTAATTGTCTACCCAATATCAAGTGCCCCTTCTCTCTTGTTACTATAACCCCAATTATGTATAGGGCATCATGGTGCCCAGCTAAATATTCTCTTTTCCAGGCTCCCCTGGAGTTAAGGGTTGCAATGTGACACATCTCTGGCCAATGAGAATAATTGTAAGTTTCTGATGAGAGCTTCAAAAACTTTTGCTTGTTTTATATTAAAAAAAAGATAAACGCTTCTAGCACCATGTTGCCTACATCTTTCTGACTTAAATGACTTAAATGTGGACACTGAAGTGTGGAGCTGCAGCCACCATCTTATAGCCATAGCAATGATCCAAATGCTAAGGATAGCATCATAGAGAACTACAAAGGTTGAGCACAGGTCTGTGCCACATGTCTCTGTATGTGGTTCTATTTAAAGGAAACCAGTCCTTACTTGTTTTAGCCACTTCCACATGGTTGTTTTCTTACCTGAAACCAAATATATTCCAAAGTGATATGGGTGAGTCTGAGAATCAGAGCTTTAAAAAAAAGCATACGGATGATTGATTAAATGTCTAATACACATTTGGAACTCAACATATTCAAAAGAGAACCCTTGACTCCTACCTGCTATGCTCTCTTCAACCCCTTCCCAACCATAGAAAGAAAACCTCTGCTCTTCTCCCAGTTTACACCCATCTCAAAGTGTAGTAATAGGTACTACGACACTTATCTTGTTGCTGGTACCTAAAACCTAAAGGTCATCCTTGACTTCTCTCGCCTGACATCCACTTCATCTGCAAGAGTTATTACCTCTAAAATATCTTCCTAATCCACCTGCTTCTCTCTCTCTCTCTCTCTCTTCTCACCCACTTCTTCAATCCAGACTGTCACTACAACCTCCTAACCCTTTCTTCCGCAGAACCAATCTTTAGTCATGCAAGTGAGAACATGCCATTCTCTGACTAAGACCCACTAAGAGCTGCCCATTGCACTTGGACTAACTCCTTACCATGGCTGGGAACCCTTGAATCACCTCACCCTGCTACTTCTGAAATCTCAGTTTATTAGTGACTATCCCAACACTCACTAGGCTTCAACATCTGGACTTCTCTTTGTTCCTTGAACACAACAAGGTCATTTCTGTCTGGGGACTTTGCACTAGGTCCCCTCTATCCAGGGTGTAACCTGCTCATTCATATTATTTAGATCTTGGTTTAAATATCACCTTCTCAGACTTGCTTTCCAGGGTACCTCTATTGAAAGCTGTCTCCCACTCACTCTCTATGATATCATTCTGCTTTTTGCTTCATAGCACTTACCACAATCTGATATTTTATTGTTTATTTACGTTAACTGATTTACTTTCTGATTCCTGCCATAGAATGCATGCAGGAATTTTGTCTTACTCCTTGGCTAATCTCCGGCACTTAGAACGGTGTCTAACACATAACTAGCTCTTATCTAAAATGTGGATAAATTTATTGAATGTATTATTTACATCCATATGGTGGAACCACTTAAATATAACATTCAGATTATTTATTTAATTCTTCTTTTACATTGTATGTGGATGAAGAATGTTGATTTCAGTCATGGCAAACATTCATGATTTCACTGACCTCCAATAATATGGTCCTGATACTGCTGGTAGCTTACTGATCACTCTTTTGAAAAAAACAAGAAAGGACATTTTATGTTGGATTCTGCTGTATGCTGAAAAAAAATTTCCCCAATGAATGCATTCTGAATTTTCCCTCTTATTACATCCTTTTTTTTTTATTAACATTACATTATTTGTTTCAGTGGTACAGGTCTGTGAATCATCAGTCTTACACAATTCATAGCACTCACCATAGCACATATCCTACCCAATGTCCATAATCCAGCCACCCTATCCATCTTAGGAAAGCACCTCGATCTAGTTAGTTTTATAAAATATTCAGAGGTCAAAATTCCTGGACTTGTCGAGTGACGACCTCCAAGGACTCATTCTAAAGTCTATCATTCCATTTGCCAATAGCTATAAAAACAAAAATCTAACATAGACAGGCCAGGGGATAAGTAGAGTCATTTAGTTTGAAAGATAAATTATACCAATAATGTACATTATCACATGCTGAAGAGTCACCAACGTGCTTTAGTTCAACTTTGTTAGCAAATTACTCATCTTAATTACTGCCTTCTTCTTTTTCTTATCTCATTTTTCCCTAGTCATATTAATGGTCGCATAATAATATTAGACAACGTTCACTAAGCTTAACTTTAAAAATAATGGCTGTTTTAAATCAGAGTTAATTAGTATGTCAAGAAGTTCAGGTAATTATGGGGCCATGTGATTTTTTTTTTAAAAAGAAATTGGGTAAAAAGTCACTTTACCAAATGCTACATTCATGATTTCATAAAGTATTTTTAATGTTTTTCTTAAAATTGTCACTGAAAACTGAGTAACATGATTCTTCAGTGATCATTTGTCACTGCTAACTACAGGTGAGTGAGCTCTCCCTAATCCTGCAATCACTGCGGAAAATAGATTTAACATTAATTTATGAATCTCAGTGTCGTTTCTCTTCCAGGTTTAATAGTGAATATGGTTTATACTATTTATATTTCATCACACATAAGGAAGGTTGTCAGGAGCAAAAGATCAGAGTAACATAATTCTCCTCTCCTGCACCCTCATGAGCTGCTGCTTGAGAATGCTCACTGGTTTGAGGGGAGTTGGAAGGCACATTGTCCTTGGATGTATGTGGGAAATGTTCTGGGACTTAAGGGGGAAGGAGCAAGTGTACTGAGGGATGTCTCTGAGAACTGCATACATATGGAATAAGCATCATAAATAAAAGGCCTGTTATCTTGGGTGTCATGTCCTGTAAACTTGTCCATCTATAAGTCCTCTGAGGGTACCCATGAGCCCTCTCTCAATTCTTCATAAAATAATTAGAAATTCAGAGCAATCGAGAAGGAAGAGCAAAAATAGTTTGTCCTTGTTTCACTGGCTCCTGAAATACATTCCTGTCCATGAAATAGGCCTATTTCTTTAAAATCAACACTAGAAAAGAAGACAAAAATAAAAACGAGAATTAGGCAACAAAAATAAAGAGGGTCCCTTGGTACATGGTAAGTTCTGAGTCACTGGATTAAACTATTAATAGGGCAACAAAGAGATTATGGGCAGTTAGACTTGGGCTAGGCCTGGCAAGGGCAGTGCTACAGGTGCTGACTGGGGAAGAGGGAGATGGTGCATTAGCCCTCGTGACCTACCGGGAAATCTTGGATGGAGGCTGATCTCAAATTGAGAGACAGCAACATATAACATTTCTGAATCAAATTCCTGACAGGGTAAAATTATGAACATTTTTAGTCTGTTAGTATTTATTGAGTACCTACCAAATGTAAGGCACTATGGACTGCATAAAAACAGTAGCCTCCTAAAACCCCCTTTCTGTCTCTTGTAACAACATGCCACACTGATAATAGTCAATTATTTACTGTCCATTTTCCACATAAGACTGACAACTCAAGGGCTAGTCTATCTGTGTGTATCCTGACACTACTACCTCTCCGGTACCTAGAACACAGTAGGTATCCAAAAACGTGTTTGAATGGGTGACTAGAAGCTCATGAAATAGCTTGAGAGATAAGACATAGACACTTGTTATTTAAAATAATAGAAGAGGTATCACAAGATAGCACATGATGAGTTTCCAAATGAAAAGTAAGACAAATCCTAGAGAAGAGGAACTTCACTGCAGGCTGGACTTGGGACTCTCTCAAGTTGTCAGAGGAACCAGACACTAAGTTTGTTCCATTTTTTCCAGGACAGAGACAGAGGCACCCATCCAATAAGGGAGGAATAGTACAAAAAAGGAGGGACAAGTTGGGAGGGAGAAGAGGAGATAACCTATCGCTAGGGTCTCAACTGCTACCATGTTTCTTTTTGCTTATATTTTAGGTATTTCATGCATAAATTACCTGTGTAATTAGTGTAACCAATAAGACCCTAGACTAAAATCATTTTAAGGAGGAGTTGAGGACTGATACTCAAAAACCATCAATTTAATTAGTGAGTAAGGACCAAGCACTTACCTTCATACTCTCATTTAATCTGAATGGCGATCTATGAGGTGTCATATCTCTATTTTATGGACGAGAATACTAAGCCTCGGAAAGGTTATGTAAAGTAGACAAACCACAATCCAGAACAGCTGACTTCCAAAACATAGCCTCTGTATGTAACGAAGTAATAACATAGTCAGAGGCTAATCCTGGTAACCAAACAGGTGAACTAAATGGCCCTTCGATGGTAAGCTGATATCAAACTACATTTATTCAAGACATGAGGAACACATTACAATCCAGAGGGGCTATGGACTACTGAGAAGCCTGGAAAACAATGAACTTGCCTAAAAATACCAAAAGCTGGTATAGCAATTATTCCAAAATCAGAAGGTTTCAAGGTGGCACAGGGTCTAAGAGGGGAAGAAATGGCAAGAATGAGAGAAGATAGAGTCTACCCCACACTTGATTCCTGTCTCGCCAATAAGATCCTTGCTGAAATTATCTCCCCCTACCACCTCTGTCTGGCAGTTCTCATTGAAAGATTTACTGCTTGGCCTAAGAAATGTTATTTTTCTATCATCAATTGCCATCACTTTCCTTCAAGTCAACGGCAAAAATATGTATATCAATTACCCATCAGAAGAAAAGGCAAAGTGCTAGCCCTCATGTGCAAAACTGCATAGAGCCAAGTCCCAGGTCTCAAGGATCAAATGAAAAACAATTCAACACACCTGGGTTTACTCTTAGTGGCGTCACCAAAGTAACACGTAAGTAACACCAAAGGAACACAAAGTAACACAAAGTAACACCAATAGAAGGGAGTGATCAACTTTGCTTCCCCAGCAGGTTTCCTGTTCCATCATTCAGCACAGGCCTAGCTCCTTACCAATATCATTAAGAGCCCCTCAGTTTCTACTGTTTTCTATCATTGTGGTAGACGTAATGACCACCAAAATATCTACATGCTCTTATCCCTGGAACCTGTGACCATGTTATGTTACATAGCAAAAGGAACTTTGCAAATGTAATTAATTTTACAGATCTTAAAACAAGGACATTATCCTGAATTATCTGGGTAGACTCAATCTAATTTAATCTCATGAGCCCTTTAAAACAGAACTTTCTTTGGTGAGAGTTAGAGACATGCAGTAGAAGGAGAAGGCAGAGAGACTGGAGATAGAAAAAGCAGTGGGATGAGGAATACAGACAACTGTAAGGTGTAAAAGAGGCTCCCAGCTGGCAGCCAGCAGGAAATCAGGACCTCATTCCTACAACCACAAGGAATTGAATTCTGCCAACAATCTCAATGAGCTTGGAAGCTCATTGGGAAGAGTGGACTCTTCCCCAGAGTCTCCAGAAAGAAATGTAGTCCTGCAGATACTTAGATTTTGTCCTTGTAAGAACCTAAGTGAAGAATCAACTGAGTCATACTGTACTACACTCTGACCCACTGTAACTATAAGATAATAAATTGACGTTGTTTTAAACACTAAGTTTTCGGTCTTTTGTTACAGCACCAATAGAAAACCAATACATTGTCAAAAATGTCCTTCTGCCCTCTTTAGACATAATTCATTCTTCAGGTCTTGCTTTAATGCCATGCCATCTGTAAAGCCCTCCCAACCTCCACGGGAAAACAAGCTCTCTTCCCTCTGGATTCCTATCATAGCTGGGCTGGACTTTCATGAGGGCACTTATTTTCCTTCTTTGTACTATTATTAGCTATATTCATGATTGCTCAATTAGGTTATATATGATGTCTGGTTCAGTTTCATGTCTCTCACATACCCAGTTACATTGGCATAGATGGAATAAATAGTCAAAGAGCCATTCAGTGCATCCATATTTGGTATCCCTAGGTGTATGGCACTAGCAGGCATTCACATGTCCTTTTGGCTGGCACCCAGAGTAGGAGATGTCAGTCCAAGACAATTCATGGTAAGAGGGAAGTGTCATACAAGTGCAACAGCTCATTAGTGATCAGTTGACACCATTTTATTATCCTATATTGACTGCTTTTTAAATGCAAATTGAATGCCTTCATGAAAACTAAATTGAAATACTACATTGGAATTAGTCTTGATAAAAGAATCTCACAGATTGATGTTGAGACCATCACCTGCACAGTTATAAATTAGTAATGCATCAAAACCCAACTCATTGTCCCTCAGTTAAAAAAAAAAAAAAATAGTGTCTCAGCAAACCCAGTAATTCATTAAGAGACATAGCAAGTAACTGTATAAAGAGCCAAGGAGTAAAATGTGATACTCATGCTTTAGAATGAACTAATACTTTAACATATGAATTGTGCTTTCTTAGAACTGTCACCCAATTTATCTGAATAGTGAATTAGCAGAGAGGCCAGAACCATCTGGAACAGAAAAATGATAAATTTTCTCTTAGAATATATGATAATACTACATAATTCTAGTGACCTTATGGTGAAGGTGTGGAAACAGATGTCAGGTATCATACATTTTGGCTAAACCCATTTTGCACTAACATTCATCATATAATTATTAAACAACAGAACCCATCTAATCTCTAAGCAAATTGAGAAATCTCATGTGATCCCACAGTCCTTGACTATAAGGAGAAACCAAAGCTCCCAGTGGATATATAACCATGAAATATGTATATGTGTATGCATTATTATTATTGCTGTAATTGCTTCAAGTGATGCACTCTCTCTAGGTTAAAAAAAAAATCTATAGAGAAGTGCTGATTTATCTCATCACTACAAGGTGTCCTCCATACTTCAGTAGACTGAAATGTTTATCTGTTTGTTAAAAAGGAAGTGATAATTGGCCAATCTGGTTAAAATCTCTAGAGGGAGAACTGTATGAATGGAAGGTTGTTAAGAGGTGCAAACAGATCAGAAAAGGTAAATCAAGCTGTAAATCAAAACGCAAATAATTATTAGAGAGAAAAGAAAGTAATTGATGGAGCATAAAATGCCATAAACTACATTTTTGCTAACAATGACAGTGATAAGGATGTTGGGAAAATCATCCCAGTCCCTGACTGGCCAGGGATCTGATTGCAAACAAGTTTCAGTAATTGTACTGTAGGGTCTACGGAATGGAGTTGCATTTGGCCATAGTCTCTAGGGTTTTCCTCATTCATTCAACCAACCAGAAATCTCTTAAGTGTCTACTGTGGCAATCCCTTAGACCAGGTAGTATGGAGATGAAAAAGTGAATCAGAAGTAAATTCTGTTCTCAAAGGGTCTGAGCAGAAAATATAACAGAAGTAGAGAGAGCAGTGATTTTCAAATTTTTAGCAAAAGTAATCTCACATAGAATTCCACCAAGATATTCCACGAGGATATATATATACATATATACATATATATATATATATTCAAGGGCTTGTATATATACATTTAAGCCTTTGAAATGTGGCCAGCGTGAATGGGATGAATTTCTAATTTCATTTAATTTTAATTAAATAGTCACATATGCTTAGTGGCTACCATATTGTACAACAGAGAGAAAGTCTTTGTAGAGAAAGTAGCAGGGATTGGGAACTGAGCAGAGTTCAGAGATTCAGATGTGGACCAGGAAAGGACACTCCAGGTAGAAGGAACTAAATAAGGAAGACAGGAACATTTTCTCCCAAAAGAAGTATAAAGTAATACTTCTTCAAAAGAATTCATATAAAATAAGTTAGAGATTTTATCTCTGGGGCCTTTAGTCCCTTCCATCCAATATTATGGAATTGCCGATAATTTGACTGGCTAACACAAAAAGGATATTACTTTCAAGATAACTACTCAGTCATAGTTTTCCTAATTTGCCTCAAAGAGAGCAAAAACAGAGAGCAGGAACCAATAGCCATCAGCCCAGGAATGACAGGCTTTGATCCTGAGGTAATACTGGGGACATTTGCCCTCTGATTTACCATTACTTCATGAGTCTGTGGACCTACACCTTTTTAATACCATGCACATACAAGATGACCTGGAACAAATTGTATAAACTTGCTGTACTTTGAACCACTTTCATAAATGAGTATGGAATCAACCATACTTTTCAGTCAAATCATTTTTCCCACAATAATCAGTATCTTATATGATTGACGGACATCCAATCTGATTCAATTGAGAAGATTCATTTGTGAGGATTGACTACTTTTGCCCAATATGTCAATATAGCACCAATTATATAAAATTAAAATGATTTTTAGTTTGAGTCCTTGACAATCAAGATAAACAAACCATAAATGATGTGGATCAACTAAAAGGTTACAGAAGAAAACCACAGGACATTTGTCTAATTGTTCCTTTGTTTGGCAATTATCACTACCCTGCAAACTCTTTAAACCAACACATGCTTGATGCTCAAGTGGAGCACTCAACTCTGAAAGGAGATAGAGAAAAAGGAATTATTGGTGAATCAACAAAATTCACCTTTACCAAATTGTCAAGGTCTCAATGATGACAGAAATAACCATTTATTCAGACTTTACAGAAGTCTTGGTACTAAGCATTTTGTAAGTCATTTCATTTCATTCTTACAGCTCTATGTGGCATGGATATCATTACTCCCATTTAACAAACAAAGGAACTAAGGCCTAGGAGGAAAACCTGAAACTCTGGCCAGTCTGACTCCAAATCCTGTTTTCTTTCCACTATGCAATACTATTTGAAACCACTTCCAGCCTCTGTTTTCAGTAAAGGAAGAAAATATAGCATTTATTGAGTATTTGCTGCATGTGCTGTACTGTTTTCATTCACTCACTCATTCATTCATTCATTCATTCATTCATTCAACAAGTATCGAGTGCCTCCTCTGCCCCAGAACTATTCACTGATTATCAAGGTAAGCCCCGGACCCCTTAGAATGTGTTTTAGGGGACAGAGACAAATAACAATAAGCCCTCAAACAAGCACATAAAGAAATAACATAGGGTGATGTTAAGTGCTATAAATAATGGAGGAAAAAGGTAGAGGGCAATAATGTAATAGAGAGTGGTTCGGACAGATCTACTTTAGATAGGGAGCCCAAAGGCCTCTCTGAGATCATATATTGAGCTTTGCTTTTAGATTCTAAAATCTAAAAGATAAGAGAAAATATTCCAAACAGAGGGAGCAGTATGTTCAAAAGCCCTGGAATGACCAGTGTGCCAGGGGTGTGGGAAACAAGAGTATGAGTATACATTCAGAGTATACAGTCTGAGTATACATTCAGACTGGTAAGCAAGAGCCATGCAGGCAGTTTGTTTAGATTCCTTCTAGTCTATGTACAGGAGGAAGCCGTTGGAAGATTTTAAGCACTAGGGTCAAATAAAACGATTTACATTTCTAAAAGGTCACTTTGGCTGTAATGTGGGGAAAAGAATGCAAGGGGCATATGCAGAAACATTTGCCCAGTTAGGGAACATGTGTATGAAAGCATAAATGGAGATGAGTGGACAGATTCATGGAGTATTTTGGAGGCAAAGCTGAGAGACTTGTGGATTGGACTGAAGGATGGTGAGGACAATAGGGAAAAGAGAGGAATCAAGGATGATATCTAAGTTATTGGCCTGAACAGTTAATGCATGGATGAGGTTACCTTTGTTGAAATGAGAAAGGCTAGAAGAAGAGAGATTTGGAAGTTGAATGAAGAAGAGGAAAGAAGACTGTGAGAAAAGAAAGATTCTTAGGTTTGTGTTTGAACAAGTAGACCATTATCTTATTGAATCTTCAGAGCAACCTAGCGGTTATTCCTATTTCTCACATAAGGAAATTGAAATTCAAGCAACTGCAATAAGGTGCCCATGGACACTAAGCAAGGAAGTGCCAGGACTGGGGTTTGAGCTTAGGTGTCTGATTCAGAGTCCACACATGCACATTCTACACACCATTACCTCCTGCTACAGAAGGACTAAGGTTTTGGTACTGGTTTTGTCTCATTGGGCTCCTCTTTCCTTATTTATAAAACTAGACAAATAATATTCACTGCATAAGAGTTGTAACAATCAAGGTGATTAAATGAGGAGTTATCCCTGCATTGTAGAGTTGTTTGTAAGAATAAAATATTATATTGCCAGCCACTGAATCCTGGCATGTATTCTTGATTTTGTTAACTCTGAGTTGTCTTGTCTTGACCATGGCCACACCTGGTGTGGTAGGTTTCTGCTCCCTTATTTCATTTCCAGTCAAAGAGCTTTCCAGGAGCCCTGAAAGGGACTCATAGATTCTGTCTACCCCAAGTCTGAGACAGTGCCATACTCTCAAATATCCCTGGAGAACTTTGGGATTCCCCATGCCTTCAGGCAGCCTTTGTGATTTGCCTTCAGAAAATGATGTGTCATAGTGAGCCTAGGGTTGAAACTGCTACACAAATAGAGATGTTGTCATACATACAGTTACAGTGACTTGTATCATCTGCAGGAGGCTTTCTCATGCCACTTGACACACTATGGGAAACACTCAGCCTACAGCTGAGAGAGTCCTTGACAACCGCCCAGCTGCTGTCCCTTTTGAGCTAGAAGTGAGAGGAAAAAGAGGGAAAAGACAGAGTGACAGGAAAAGCCACCATCTGTCCTACTGGGTTCTAGGCAATGGGGTGAGTATTTCTTTTTTATTAACATATAATGTTTTTTTTTAACTATTTTTTTATTTTTTAATTAACACATAATGTATTATTTAACATATAATGTATTATTTGCCCCAGCAGTACAGGTCTGAATCATCAGGCTTACACATTTTACAGCACTCACCATAGCACATACCGTCCCCAATGTCAGTTTGTTTCGTGAGTATTTTTACTCATGTTATTTCCTTCAACCCTCATAAAATCTTGGGAGGCAACAATTAAATATTCTCATTTAACAGAGATCCTAAAGTCCAGAATGTTCACTTAACTTGCCAAATTCACACAGCAGACAAGAAGCAGAGTCAAAATCCTGCCCTACATATACTTGACTCTAAAATACAGTGTTATTTTTTTTCCATGAAGCCATAGAACCATGGGAGAAAGAAGGCACAGGGGTACCTGGGTGGCTCAGTGGGTTAAAGCCTCTGCCTTTGGCTCTGGTCATGATCTCAGAGTCCTGGAATCCAGCCCCACATCGGGCTCTCCGCTCAGCAGGGAGCCTGCTTCCCCTCTCTCTCTGCCTGCCTCTCTGCCTACTTGTGATCTCTCTCTGTCAAATAAATAAATAAAATCTTCAAAAAAAAAAAAAAAAGTTTATGCTTAAAAAAAAAAAAGAAAGAAAAAAGGCAGAAAGGAGAACAAAAGTGTCCTCTTAGAGTATGCATTCAGAATCCTATTGAAAATATGAAGTCAGGGTGACTAAAAATTAATTTGATTTTCAGCTCAGGATGTCAGAAAAAAAATTCTAGGTTTGGTTACTGTATGTGGAATGTAGGTTATCAAACTATAATGAAAAACATCAGCCATATTTAACCAGCCTGATTTTTATTTCCCAAGGCCATGATAAGGAGGGTAACTAAAATTCAGTTTGCCTAATTGTAAAGAAACCATGTTAGCAAAAGAAGGAAGGCAGCTTATTCCACTGCTAAAAGAACCGATTCTTCCATCCAAATGAGAATGCCAGGTGAGAAATGGGGATTTACGTGGCTACCTTTCATCAGGATGATTTGATTTATGTAAGTAAATTCTATACCTTTCCAGCTCCTAAAACCAGAGTGGTGCAGTTAAGCTGATGCATATCAGAGCTGACTCACTTTCTCATTCCAAGTTGATAATTTAAATGCTTAAAGTATCCATGTTAACTTTCAGGATTTTAAAAATGAAGCAAGTTTCTGTTCTCCATCAGACTCGGAAGCAATGGGAATTAATGTGATATTGTCTTTAACGACATGTAGTGGGGACCTGTGATTCATATTGGTTCCCAATCCCTTCCTTCTCTTTAAAATGCCGTAAAATGAAAAATACAACAGCTGTTTCATATTAAAGAGAAATGCAAATGTGCATTAATGCAGCTCCAGAAATATTTTATATGTTCAGAGAATTTATTATTTATATGAATGGAATCAATCTACATTTTTCCCATTTAATAAAATGGCACTTATTTCAATGGCTTTGTCAGCTATTTAAGCCAAATACACAAAAAGGAATGGTCTAGGATCCAAGTCGAGGATATATTTCTTTTCCCTAAAAATACAGAATAAACAATGGAAAATGTCTGATGCTGTTTGCCCAACAAAGATATGAAAGCATCACATTCTCTTTACACCTAGGTTAGTAGACTAACTAGTTCAACATATTAACATATTAAATAATTTCATCAGAAGGGTCAATTGTTTAGGCTGAGCTTTGTCACAGGGTGAACTGTGTTCAAACCCAGGTACCTCTTATGTCGGTAAATTGTGTTTGGAGAAATCCTTCTGGCAAGCAGTAACACTTCCTCATTTTATACTCTTTCTATTACCTACTTTGGATGCAGATATAAATTATTTAAAACAGGAGAGGTTTCCCTTGCTAATTAATGGCAGGCTGACTAACCAGTTCCCATCAATGCCTAAGGCTTCATTCTATGCACAACTTTCCAACCAGTATAACAGCCCACTTCCACGGTGTTGCTGGGTAATTTTAATCAGTCACTGTGTGTACCACGGAAACCCAACAGCTGTGCACTTGGATGACCTTATTATCATTAGCGGCAAATTGGTTGTTGAGCATGGAATTTTTCATCAGGAAAGACTATGTGATTTCATAAAATTGGGAATAGCCAAGTTGTATTTTTTTTTTTTACTATAATTTACAACTTAGGAAATGGGCACATTTAGATCGAAATTCACATTTTAATGAAGAGGGATATATCTGAAGTTTCTTTCTAGCATATCTTCCATATTCTTTTATTCTCTTCCATGGAATAAGAGAACTGTCATCATTTAGAAATTGTCCCAGTGAATGAAAGGGAGGAGTGTTCCATGACTTTTGCTTCTGACCTTGGAAGTATCGAAAGTGGCCTCCTGTGGTCAGGAGGATCAAAAATTCTCTGGGATCGTGGGGAAATAATTCAAATAGTTGCCCCTAAAAGGAGACCTTTCCATCCCTATGGTGGAAGATGCACATTTTTGGTGCTAAGAAAAGCCAAATAATCTGCCCGAGACATAATCACTCACAAGAGCGTACTTCAAACAGGTCAGTGGATATTAATTTTACAGCTCTGGTGCAGCCCAGATGGTACTTTTTTATCAGTCATCCCAAAACTCCATATATTAAAACAGAACTGCCATTATTTTAGCCTCTCAGAGTTTAAAACTTTCTATATTACCTTTAATTTAATATGTAGCCAAACTCTTACCTTATAAAAGAATACTCCTAGTGGGAAGATTCACTGTTCTTTCTTCTGTAAGGGTAACTTCTCCAGAGAAGGCAGTAGTTTTGTCATAATTAGTCCCTTAACTTTTCAATAATCACTGAAAGCTCATTCTCCTTGTTAGCAGCTATGTGATCTGTAGACCAATATCTTTGTAATTCCATATAATGTTGCCAAATGGGATGGTGACCTCATAGATATTAAAGATGGTCTGTAGATGTGCAGCTAAGGATAGAGAGAGTGGTATAAATGTACAAACCTTTTTTGCATGGCCCATGGGGGTAACTTCCACATTTGTTACACTAGCTTTGGTTCTCTGTGATATATTTGGTCTTGCCTCTTGTGGATGTCCCAAGGAAAAATTGTGAAGGATGTAAAATAAGATTTCAGCCTTCTCCTACCTTCCCTGTTTGACTACCTTTCTCTTTCCTCACCCCCCATCTCACCCCAACATTTTAAGGAAACTGAGGTCAGCTGGAAGGTACTCAGACAGTTGAAAGAGGGTATATAGATAGTGTGGAACTCCTCCCATGGCTGCTTTCCGGGGCGAACACATCCATCCCTGGTCAGCAGAAAATGTCAGCTAATAAAGATTCCTAGATGCTTCCCTCACTGGGATAGTCCCTCAGCCTCAGGGAACTACCTTACCCTAGTTTATGCCCACTCCTGGGGAGCAGTCCACAATCAATGACTGGCTAGTGCTGGGTTATAAAGATCTGGTTCCTTGGCCTCAAATGGGACAACTCCGAAAGGCCATCCCAGCTCTAGAGCCCCTGTAGGATTAGCTGAGTCCTCAGTTGCAACCTCACTGCACATGAGCTTCTCTTCCTGCCCTATCCTGCCTTCCTTGCCTCCTTATAGGCATATCTCCTGAGAGCACTTCCCAATAAACTTTCTGCACCTAACTTTTCATCTTTAAGTACGTTTCCAATGAACCTAGTCTAAGATAGGGGATTACCCAAAGTAGTCTGAGACTGCTGTGTCTTAAGGAAGGGTAGTCAAATTATTCCCCAAAGAGGCAAGAGTTACAACCAGGAAGACAAAGTGTGTTATATCCAAAAGGTAAGCTATAGACTGAGCTCAATAATCCAAAGCAAAATGAAATGAAATTTAAGATATAGGTAGAATTAAGTGTTTCAGGGCAAATTCTGAGGGCAAAGGGAATACAATATTTTACATCTGAATCTGTCCTATCTCCTTAAATGAGCTGGTCCCCCATGGCATCTTCTGATTTCTCAGAACATTCAACTAAAATTCACTCTAATAACCTCCAGTGTGAGGATCTTATAGGCCAACCGTACTGGTCAGAACCATATCTACTGCCTACATCATAGAATGGGACTGTGCAAACATACTACTACCCATCACTCCTCTCCAGAGTTCCATTTGAAATTCCAAGGTTAAGCAGCCCATATGTCTCTTATGTCTATATCCCAACCCTCTGCCTCTCTCATCACTGTGTTCCATAGTCCTGGCCACGAGTCAGATCCTAGGGACAGCTGTCATTCCTCTGTTCACTCTGGAAGCTCAGTCCATTGCCAAAAACGTATCTTAAATTCTCAATAATGTGTACTGTTTATGAAGATGGGTTTTTTTCTTGTGACTTTGTTTTAAACATGGATACATTTTTCTCCCAGGAACCTTTTTTTCCTGCCCTCTTCAGGAGGGAGATCCAATATTCTCCTGCCTCCTTCCAAGGCCAAAAACAACTTTTACTTCTCTACCTCTAAGCTATAATGGCTAATAATTGACTGGGCACCTACTGTGAGCTTGGTACTTTTCTGAGTGAAACAGTTATTATTGTTATCATCCCTATTTTGCAGATGAAGAGAGAAAGGTACATACCTAACTTTCCCAAGTCCACATGATCAGAAAGTGGTGGGGCCAGAATTCAAACCCAGCCAGTGCTCTCAAGCAATAAGCTCTTCTGCCTTGCCTCATTCCCAGCATCCACCAACATCCACTTCATCCTCCTACAAATGTTGAAAATTTCCTTTCCACTCTGAATGCTGCCATCCATTCATGCAATATCAATAGCCCCCGTAACGCCAAAGCCCTTAGCCTCCCAGTGTCTTGCCACACATCTATTTCAATGGTATTCACTGTGGACCTTAAATAATTGACTCCCAGGATCATACTCTTCTCAAACCTTCAACTCTGAAATTTCCCTCTGACTACCACGTTACCTCTTCTACTTGTCCTGTTTCTTCATTCTTTCTAAACTACTCTCTGGCATAACTCCTTCCTCTCCCAGTATGGCCCATCCCCTCTACCTTCAGCTTTACTTTCTTCCCTGATGAGCCCATGTTCCCTGTTTTCCTGTCAATCCCTCTTTTATCAGCACCTGAAACTCCCTTGCCTTCCTTTCATTGCACATACTAAGCCAATCTCCAATCCTGCATTTTCTGTTATTGTGGTGGTGGTCGTCGTCATTTACCAGTGACTTCCCTCTGAGTAAAGGATAAAATTCAAATTCCTAAGCAAGACCTTCAGGGTATTACATAGTCTTCCTCAACCTGCTCATCTCCCACCATTGTCCTCCCTCAGGACTCAGTCAGTACCCTGTCCACATGGAGCATTGCCAGTCCTCTCCATAGCTGTCTGTCAGATATGTTCCTTCCTGTTCCCCTTCTGGTAAAAAGCAACAGGATCAGATGACTTCTTAGATGGACGATTGGGGGGAAAAGGAGGAAGGGGGGTGGGGATGGCAGTAGAGGAACAAATGGAAGATAATCTAGAAACATTTGCTCTAAGCATCTACAAAAAATCAGGGTGTCATTATACTGAAAGAGCACCCTCGAGGAGAGAAAGCAGATAATATAAAGGGTCCAACTGGGCATTCTCAAACCAGAGCTGTTGATGGAGCACCCATGTATGAATACCATGAAAATAATAACTATCACAATTAAACCATGATGCCCCCAACAATCATCTAAGTTTCACTATGATTATGTCTTAATGATTAGGCATGAGATATAGTTTATATGGATTAGCAAAGCAAATATGTTGGGAACATTATAAACACCATTCTGAGAGCTGATAACATGAAGAAATGAACAGAACTTACCTACATAACTGCAAGCTACTTAGAAATATGATAAAATCCTTTTCTAAAATAAATGTAAAAATGAATAAATTAGTTATCTAAATCTCACTAATAATTTATGAGATGTACTTCCAAGTACTTGTCATATTACTAGGAAATTTATATACTGATTATTATAATGAACTTAGCCATTAGAGCTGATACTGTTATATATTAAAACCAAATTTACCTGAGTCATTAATTTTGGGTACTTCTAAAAGTACATTTATGTATACTGTCTCATTTAATTATCCATTATTTATCTTTAAAATGACTCCAATATTTTAGTTTTAGGTCTTGTATATTTTGAAACTTTGATTTGATCTAGAGAAAACTATGGAAGTAAAAAGAAAAAAAGGTAAGAACAGAGCAGCTAACAAAGTGGAAACATACTCTTTATGCCCTGGAAAGTAAGAACCACACAGTCTTTACATATTGTAAGAATTTAGGCTTTACCATATACCTATTTTTATCATGAAAAAAAAAATGTTCCCACAGGAACTAAGTGTTTTTTAAGTGCTATATGGATTCTCTTGTAAGAGAAGCTTAAGGAAACAGGATGCTAGTCATTCTTGCAGAAACAAAGACCATTTAACAGTAAAGGCTCATAGCATTATGACACAGTAATTAGGCTAAGTTCAGGGGAACCCAGAAAGCAAAGATATTGCTCACAAAATGACATATACTGCATAAGAATGAAGATTTCATAAAGTTAATGATAGTGATATTGGAAAGTTGCTCAATCACATACTCCACCATTGACAAATGAAGATCTAGCAAAGCTAGACCTGTTAACAATAGGAGAAAATGCTTACAAGCATGGTGACAAAGAGGGATACCAGAAGAGAACAGTGCGAATGTCAAATGATCAAGAGACACTTTTGAGAACATTAATAAAGTCTACAATTTTGTGCTGCAAAATTCAAGTATAAAGTAAAGGCTGTCACATCATGCTATCATACCATTTTGCTCCATAAAAATATCAACACCAGATTTAATCTCAGTAAATACCACTTAGTACTATTATTATTATTGTCATTAGAGTAATGACAATATGGGGGAATAAGGGGGAATGAGGTCCATTTGACTCCTTAGTATGGAGGACATCACAGGCATAAATACTGAGACTTCACTGTCCCATTTTCAGATTTCCTGATGGTGCCTCCCCTTGGCTGAACTCAATCTGAACTCATAGGTATACATAGAAATCAGTTTCCTTAGGCCAAGAGACAAGTAGACAAGGGAGGACAGTGAATCTAGAGAGGCAAAGAGAAGAATTCCAGCACACACAAGCACACAAGCACACATGCACGCACACACACACATAAATACAAACTAGGTTCTATTAGGCCAGATTTCCAAGTTCCAAGCTACTTAATTTATCTGAACAACAAATTCATTTTGAGGGCTTGTTCTGTGCCCAGTACAGTTCTAGGTGCTGGAGGCACTGCTATGAACAACACTGACAGAGTCCCTACCATGGGTACCTACGACTTTCATGGGCTCCTTCCACCGTAAAAATTATTAAAAATTTTATTTTATGACTATATTTAAAAATCCATTTAATCCAGCCTGGATTCCTTATTCTATACTCATTATTATTATTATATCCATTTTTCATCTAATTTTTAAAGAAACTAAAACATTTTCATGAGCCATCAAAAGTACCATGGATCCAAGGCCCTGTGCCTACTGTATCCAATGGGTAAGTTGACCAGCTCTGGTCTCTGCTACCACGGAAATTATATTCTGGTGGTGGAGATAATAACAAAAAGTTACAAATAAAGCAAGGCGAAACTATCAGAAAAGTATTGTGAAGACAACTGAACAGGATATCTTAGAAAGTGATCAGGGAAGTGGGGCTGTACAGTCAGTGTCCATGGCAGGCTCCCTGAGAGGAGCACACTTGACACGAGAACCTCAATGACTAGAAGGAATCAATCTTCTGAATGTCTGGAGGACCTGAAGGAGGAGCAGATGATGTAAAGGCCCTCACGCCAGAAAGAGCTTGAGATTTCTAAGAAGGGTAAGAAGCCCAGTGAGGCTAAAGCCTATCAAAAGATGGAAAAAGGGACAAGATAAAGGAGGTTGGCAGGGGCCAGGTCATACAAAGCCTTATAGATAAGAATTTGGGTTTAACTTTCAGCTGGGGAGCTGCATGGCTTGATGCGGAGAATGGATTAAAGGGAAAAGCAGAGAGACTGAGCTACTGCAGGTCACCCAGGTGAGAGAAGAGGCTGCTTTGCATCAGGATTGAGAGTGGAGATGAAATAAAAAGGATAATGGATGCAAGGTGTCCTTAGAATTTAGAGTAAAGAGGACTCTTAGTGAATTGATGCAGGAGAGGAAGAGTAGAGAAGAATCAAGGATGACCTAGGGTAGGAGTGGCGGAGTTGGCTTGAGAACCTGTGGGATGGGGGTTAGCCCTGGCTTCCATACACCCTGCCACTCCACTTACATTAGTAACCATAAAATATATTACAGTGACACAATATATTACAAAACACAAATTTTACAATGCTGTGATTCTTGTACATCTTTTCAGAAGCGTGTTTGTTGTGAGAGCACACCAAATTTGTAAATTCATGTTATTTCCAGTGACATGGAAATACTGCTTTGGCCACCATACTGCTCGCTGCAAACAGTGTTATCAACAAAACCTTGCCTCTTGATTCCTTATCTTGTCCTTTAACCAACTGTGGCTATTTGACTAGACAACACTTGCGTTTTGGACAAACCTATCCCTCTAAAAGGACCTAACTGGTTCAAGATTAGCTGCCCCATTTTGTCCTCAAACAATCTTTTGGTCTGTCATATTGAATTTCTTTTCTGTGTTCTTGATAAAAATTTACCATTTGGATTTTGAATCTTTCTTTGTTCATTCACATACATATTAATGCATCTGAATTCTCATCCAACTAGATTACTAACCCATTAAGGAATGATAAATTCAAGTTTCTTTATTATTCCCCTTGTCTTCTCATTCTCTATACTTTCTCTGGGTCATCTTATGGATTCATTCATTCTACAAATACTTGGCACTGTTTAGGTGCAATGACAATGATAATAAGAGCTAGCATTCCCATAGTGCTCACAATGTGTTGCCAGCATTCATTTCATCTTCAAGATGATTCTGTAAGATAGATACTAATGTTATCTTCATGTTAAAAATGAAAGAAAAAACAAAAACAAAAACGCTGAAGGTTAAGGTATACTAAGGAACTTGACCAAGGGCGCAGCTAGTATCCTGTGGAGCCACAATTCAAACCCAGATAATGGGACTCCAGTGCATATGTGTTTTACAACCCCCTAAACTGTCTCCTCATTAGCTTTGGTTATGCATTTGAATTAGAGACCCAAATATCCAGTTTCTTCATTTCTATTTGGATGGCCCACAGGAAATGAAAATTCAAAGTACTTAAACTTATCTTTCTCCCTACAGGTATTCCTTCCCCTCATAAGTCCCAGTAAATAGTGTTTCATCCACCCAACTGAGCAAGCTAGAAACTTTGATGTCATTCTTGACTTTGTCCCAGCAAATTTCATCCCCAGCCAGCATCCAATCATTGATAATGCCCTGTCTCTTTTACCTTTTTGGTGTCTTTCAAATTTATTCATTTCCCTATCCTCACTATTCTAACTTCATTCCAGTACTCACTCTTTGCTACCTGATTTTACTGCAGTAAACTTCTGGTCTCTGCCAATAGCAAGGGTCATATCTGTGCTGAAAAGACTCTGAGGCCATGATCAGGAGCAATGGAACTAGTGTTGTGGCTGATGGTGATGTTAGCGTTGTGGTTGTTTGGTGATGTCTGTCATGGGAACAATGGGCAGGCGGTGGCACTTGTACCAGGACTTGCTAGCCTTGCCCTAGCATTCTAACACAATACTTAATACATGGACGGTACATAATAAATGATGCAGAATGAATGTAAAATGACTATGAATGTCTTACTGTCTCTGAGACGCTAAGCACAAGTTAGTCAACAGTTGTATATTGGGATGGATGCTCTTTGTCGCTAATGATAATAATAGATCATTTCATTTCTACTAATCCAATCTAATTTAACAGTTTTCAAAAACTACTACTTGTTTTGTGCCATATCTGTTCATGCATGCCAAGTCTCTTAAGTTCCTCTCTCATCTCCACCTACTATCCCCGCCCCATACCACCATGTGCCCTATAGCTGGCTATGGGTAGCCGGTTACTTTAAATTTTGACAATCTAACCATGGAAAATTCTATGTATCCATTTTATTATTTGTCCTCAATAATAAAACTGTTCCACTCATAATATGAACATATAACGTATAGGAAGAACCAGTGACATGTAGAAATGCCAGCCTCTCGGTCCTTTAAAAGTTTAGATATGACTGCCATGTCAGACTTTCACCTTGTTTCAAAGACTAATGTTTTCTTGGCCACCATAGTCTAGCCATTAACCTCTTGAAATATGTTCTGACCTTCTTCATAGGGTTTCTTTTTCTTTGTCTATCAGTCTAGTCCCTCAACATGTCAGGTATCTCCCCTGCATATGATGAATACTTTATATTTAGCTGACTGCTTTATTTTTACTTCTCAGGCAAAGTGAGCTTTTGATATATTAAATTGTCTGGTAGATATAAAAAAAAAGGTGTTATTTTATTCTATATCCTTGTTCTTGATACAGTCAACAAGCACAGTCACTAATTCTCATTTAATTTATAAAGGTTATAGTGGTTTGTTGGGCTGCCTCCCTCAAGATTCAAGGAGCTTACTAATAATGCAGAGCTGCTGAACCATAGCATCTACTGGTCTGTAAAACTAAAGACATTTTAACATTTGCAGGACTCCAGTCTGCTGCAATTAATTCTGATCAGATGTCCGCAGTCCAGAGTTATTATTAGCTGGAGAGTGTCAGAAAGCGCTGGCCATTCTGAAGGTGAATCTTCGCAAGTGCACTTTGTTGTTGCCAAATAATTAGGAGTTAACATTCGAGTTTATATAAAAGATTGCGAATGAATAGGAAAAAGTGTTTCTGTAATTAGTCAATTTTTTGCTGTTCTGGCTTTTCTTTTGCGATGGAAACTCAACCTGCTTATATAATTCCTATATGTCAAGTAGCATAAGTGCTTCTCAAGTTATAACTAACTCAGCTGGCTGAAAGGGAGCTTCGGATATTCAGGGAAAGAGAATGCATAAGCAAAGAATTATATATGTCTAAACTCTTTTTCTAACCAGGACATTGGAATCATGAATAGCATCAGAAATGAGGTGTCAAGGCCCAAGATTTCAGACAAGGTCTTCTCCCTGAAGTTTCTGGGGCAGAACAAGCCCAGAGACAACAGGGAGATTTGAGTCCAATGACCAAGAACTGGAAATCAGACAGAAGTTTGGAATGGGGCCACACAGTGTTAGGCAAGTGAAGGACAAGCACAGAAGCCACTGGATATTATTAGGCCAATGGATATGATCCTTTTTGGGGATTCCCATAAAGTTTTATTAGTCACTTAGAAGGTGGGTGGGGAGAGGGTTAGGGACACAAAAGTCACGAAATGCCACAAGGAATTATTATACCTATTCTATGCAAGGAAACTTAATAGTTGAAGTAGCATATACAAAGCATATACAAAATAGCATATACAATAGTTGAAGTAGCATATATGAAGCATATACAAAGTAGCATATACAAAGCATATTCAATGCCAATTTGTTCTCAAGAAACATACAGACTGGTAGGGAGTCGGTGCTGAAGGAGAGCCACATGAGTCAAAAGGAAGCACACAGCATAATGAGGAGCACAGCATTAGAATCACCCCATCCTGGGTTCAGTTCTGAGCCTGGCATTAACTCTCTACATAACCTTAGGCCAAAACAAGACAAAACTGAAACCAACCCAGAGATAATCTCATGACGTTGTTGTAGGGGTTAAATGAGAGACGGAAGGGGGAAAAAAAGAAAAGAAAAGAAAAGAAATATATATATATATATGTATGTGTGTGTGTGTGTGTGTGTGTATATATATAATGTATCTATAATGGTTTGGGGAGCAGGCAATAAGCACACATTCATTGATAGGTAGCAATAGTAACAGCTGCAACCATGGTATAAGGAGTATGATTTGTAATGAAGTAGAAATATCAACAAAGCATCATTGGCAGCACACAGGCAGGAGAAACCTATTTAAACTAGAAAATCTATAATGATATTTCACAATATCCAGTCTTCCCTGTCTCAGTAAATGCTAAATCCATTTGCACAGGCCAAAAATCTCAGTGTTATCTTTGGTTTCTCTTTCTATCATACCTCAAGCTCAACCATCAGCAAATCCTGTTGGCTCTATCTTCAAATATATTTAGAATTCATTCACTGCTCCCTACCTCTCCTGCTACCCATCTCCTTCAAATACCATCTCTCATATGGATTCTTCAATGGCCCCCAAGCTGGTCTCCCTGCTTCTGCTCTTTCCTCCTATCATCTGTTCTTAATGCAACAGTGACAAGGGTCCTTTTAAAATCTGAGATCACATTCTCCCCTGCTCAAAATCTTCCAAAGGTGTCCCATCTTACGGAAAGTAAAACTCTAGGTCCTTATGATGCCTGCTAGACTCTCGGGATTCAGCCCCCTGCTTTGTGTCTACCCACATTCCCCATCACTCACCCTCTTTCTAATTCTATTCCTGATATGTTGATCTTGATGTTTCTTGACCATATCCACACGCTCCTGCTTCAGTCCTTTGCATTTTCTGTTTGTGTTACTTTGGATCCTCCAAGAAGCAGATGCCAAGTTGGGGTTAGCTGACCAAGAAATGTATTGAGCGGAAATGTGGGTGAAGGATAAAGGGGATGGATGGGGAGAAGATGGGAAAGGCCTTTGACCACAGTGGCAATCTGACACCCTTAAGGGTAAGGAAAGAGGACTGTCAAGGCAGAAAGGTTTCGGACTGCAATGCAGTCCTAAGGGAGTTTCTGGCAAGCCAAAGGGGTGTCTCTGAGGCACAGTTGCCTGTCAGAGGTATCCTCATCTCATGGAATAGTCCTGAATTAGTACTCCACTCTGCTCAGTTACTGGCCAGGAGAGGATCAGAGGAAGTGTGACCTCCACGTGAATGTGGTGGTGGGTCCAGAATGTTGCAGCCAGACTGTAGTCAACTATGTTCCCCAATAGGAGACCTACGCCCACCACACTGCTCCCTTTACCTAGAATGACTTTTTTTTTTTTTTTTTTTACCAGATATCAGCATGGTTAGCCTCCTCACTTCCTTTAGGTCTCTGTTCAAATGTCACCTTATCAGTGAACCTCCCCTGATTACCCAAATAAAGCAGTACCCCCCACCTTGGCACTCCCTAGCCACCTGACCCTGGTTTATTTTTCTCCATAGTGCTTCTCTCCATCTAGCATATTATATAATAACTTGCTTGTTATCTCTCCTCCTACAAGAGTGTAAGGTTCATGAAGGCAGGAATTTGTTGTGTCATATTCCCAGTGTTTAGAATAACACAAATAATACATGATACATAGAACTTGCTCAATACATACACTATAAACAAATAAATTTTAAAAGACACAGGTTAATTTCATTGTTGTGCACACATTTAAATTCCCTGCTGATTTTAGAATGTGATCTTCCCATATAATGTTATTTAATCTTCTACACAATAACAATAAGCAAAACTATTAATACATACTCAAGGTATAGAGGCTTAATATTAAAACATAATGAAATAAATCACATAGTTAAGCAGAATCCTTTAGAATTCTCTATGTAGGGGCGCCGGGGTGGCTTAGTTGGTTAAGTGTCTGCCTTTGGCTCAGGTTATGATCCCAGGATTCTGGGATGGAGTCCCACATCGAGCTCCCTGCTCAATGCAATAGAAGTCCACTATTCAACAATTCTGTGGGACATGCTCCAAATCACTGCTCAATAATTCTATAGGAGATTCCGCTATCATGACCTCTGTTTGAGGGAGTTCCAGTGGTCTCCTCAAGGCCTGAGACAATTTTGCTACTGCCTAAACTCACATAACATCATAAAGAGAGGAAAACTAACAGATGTTTGGTGCCAGATACCATGCTAAGTACATAAAGTAGCTCATATAATCTCCATAATGATATTGTAAGGCGGTATTACTATATGCTTTTTATAGATAATGAACTTGAGGCTCAGAGATGAAATAACTTATATACTCACATAGCTTATAAATATAAAGTCAGAATTCAAACCTAAGGAACCTTGATTCTTTCCACTCCGCTTATACAATGGAAACAATTTCCAGAGCAGGAGTTATTCCCAGGAAGCAACACTAAATCCCAATAAAGAGATATTCCCTGTCTTAGTTATCTCAGGCTGCTATAAGAGTAAGTGTCATAAAAACAACAGAAATTTATTTCTCACAGTTCTGGAGGCTAGAAGTCTGAGATCAGGGTGCCAGCATGATTGAGTGAGGACCCTCTCCCTGATAGTAGACCTCTTGCTGTGTCCTCACAGGGAAGAATGGATGAGAGAGTTCTCTGGGGCATCTTTATAAAGGAACAAATCCCATTCTTAAGGGGTCTACCCTCATGATCTAATTATCTCCCAAAAGCCCCACCTCCCAATACTACCCCATTAGGGGTTAGGATTTCAACATACGAATTTCAAGAGACAAAAACATTCATTCCATAACATTCCTTATCCCAGGAAAGAGAATTAATGACATGTACGTAGCTGGACTGCTATGGACAACTGATTGCTAAGTGCCCTCCAGTGCCCTCCTGGTGGGACTGAAGTGTTTATACTGTGGTTACACTGTCTTTCTCACCATTGCATGTTGTGTATGGGGTATAAATAATTTTTTTCTGTAGTTCGCAAGTCTTCAGATCAATAAGAATTTGTACTCAAGGAGCTATACTCAATGATTCACATCCAAGGAGACTATCCACACTCAGATCTGAATTCAATGAAGAGATCCTTGACACCTAATGCTGCAATATGATGTAATGTGGCTGGGGTCTTGGAAAAGAGTGAGTGTATTTCATGTAGGAGGAGGCATGTAAATAATTCATGCCCAGAGAGTGAACTGTGGTAGATTAAGAATTGCCATAAAATTTTTGAGTAGTAATCCTCTTCTCCTGGAATCTCAGCAGGCGTTAGTGGCTTGTTCAAACAATTAAATGCAACAGAAGTGATATTCTGTGTCTTCTAAGACTAAGTCATAAGAAGGCTTGCACCTCTTAGAATGTTTACTCTGGGTGAAGTCAGCCATCAAGTAAGAAATCTGACTATTCTGAGACTGTCTTGCTACTCAAGCTTGACATATGGAAAGACTTTGAGAAGAAAGGGGAAGAAAGAGAGCAAGAGAGAGAGAGAGATGCCTGACCAGCTCCAGGCTATCCATACCAACCCAAGCACCAAATATGGGACTGAAGAAGTTCTCGTAAACATTCCAACTCCACCAGACACAGCATGTGGAAGAAGCAAGGAACCCAGCCTACAGCTAGAACCAAGGTTCTGGGCATGTAACTCCAGTGGAGCTGTTTCAACCATCTCTTGCCACTTAAGTACCCCAGCTGAGACTTTAGTCATCAAGATGCAGAGATAAACTACCCTCACTATGCCTAGCCTAAATTTCTGATCCACAAAATTATGAGCTTAACAAAATGGTTGTTAATTTCTACCACTAAGGTTTTTTATTTGGGGAGGAGTTGTTAAACAGCAATGGGTAACTGGAATACACTGTTCTAAGGACCCCCTAAGGGAAGTGATGCCCCATCACTAACTAGTTGTTTGCAATGGTCATTTTATTAAAATCAATGGTATGTTCAATATCATTCATTATTAATCTTATCATTAAAGTAATGTAGGTTTATTAGAAAATATATATAAGTATAAAAAAGAAAATTAAAATCATCTACAATACCACCATCCAGGGATATATTTGCATTTTTAAAGTGTGTATGTGTGTTTTAGGATGACATTCAGTATATGCAACCATTATTTATTGTTGCATAAAACCATACTCAGATTAAAGGCTTGCAATAATAATGATTTTATGATTGTTTACAAGTCTGTGGGTCAACTGGGTTATTCTGCAGGCAACTGGTAGGTCTGCTGGAGCTGAACGGACTGTGGGCAGGTGGGCTGGTTTCTGGAGCCAGAGCTGTGACATCTCTATTCCATGTCAGCTCTCATCCTCAAGGAAGCTAGCACAGGCTTCCTCACATGGAGATCTCAGGATAGCAAAAGCATGAGAAGATTAACTACACGATCTCCTGAAGCCTACACTCAGAACTCCTATAACATCATCACTTCTGCTCCATTCTCCTGATCAAAGCAAGCCAAAAGCTGGACAGATTCGAGTGGGTAGAGAAAGTGACTCCAACTCTTGACAGGAATAGCAGCCAATTCACATGGCAAAAATGCATGTATGCAAGGAGAAGAGGAATCTGCAGCTATTATTATTATTATTATTATTTACAAGATCATACTTGAAATTTCCTACTCATATTTTTATAAACTGTTATGCTTGGAAAATATAATCAAAACAGTATGGGTAAGTAAACCCTGTCCATAATCCTCTAAGAAAAACTGTTGTTATGTCTCAAATAAATGAGTTCTTGTCTCAATATTGGGAATAGAGTTTCTTTTCTCTAAAGAGAAAACTCCTTGCAGGTCTCAGGGCCAATTTTTTGACTGAACAGGTGAATTAACTCAGTTTCCATTTCTCCTGCCCCAAACTGATGGGTTATTTAACACTACCTAAACATCACAGAGAGGCACACGGTCACCACCTAAAGGGCTTTCTCATTCTCTGAACTGGATAACTGAGTGACGTAATAACCATTAACCATAATGACAGGGACACTGGACCTAAAGATGAATTTTGGTGCCATATTCTGATTCAGCATTTATCTCAAAGATTTGTAAGTACCCTAAACTGTGGCAGAGAGGTCACCAAGATTTATTTTTGAGAGAAATAGTTATCTCTGTCCTGCTTTGAGCAAAAACATCCCAGGAGCGAAGGTTATAGGTTATACATCCTGAATAAATTAAATCCCAGGGACACATAAAGGTTAAATGAAGAAGTCAAAGTAAGGTGATTCGAGTAAGTGGATCAGTTTGAGAAACACCTGGGAAGTGAGGCTGAGAACTGTATCCCTGTCCTCAGGCATAATGTGGACTTCTATTGTCCATGGACATAGCTATTAATCAAACAGGTTATTTTTAGAATATCCCAGAGACGAAAGTGCCCTTCTGGGTTGTTATTGTCCTCTCTTAGGTCAGTGATAACATGACCAGACCTATCAGGAAGTCTGTTGAGGGAAAAAAAATCTACCAAGTTTTTTGTATCTTAAAGTACAGAAATTTCAACCAGGGTTAAGGACCATACTCTGTCATAATTCCTTCAGCAACCTTCTTGATTGAATGCCTTGTTTTGACAGCTTCCATCGTGCCCATTTTGAGGTGACGTGGCCTAATAGCCTGGCATTAAATGGCAATTGGAGAAAGAGGTGGTGGAGAAAAGTGATTAGAAGTCTGTGCCCTGGTGGGAACCGATCTGGTTTCAAGCTCCTGCTCGGCCACAAGCTGTGTGGGCTTGTGTAAGTTCATTCACCTGTTGAGCTTTGGTTTCCCCAGCTGAGACATGGTGAGACGCTGGACAGAAAACTGACTGGGATGATGCAAGTAAAACATTTGGCGCAGTGTCTGGCACGTGGCAAGTACTGAATACATGTAAGCCGTGCTGGTTGTCAAAGAAGTAAGCCCAGTTTGGCGCCACGGACCTCAATCGCAGGGCTGTCGGCGGGACAGAAAGGAAATGCATCGGAGGCTTTCCTCCCCTGTAATGAGAGGAGCACACTCTGCCTCGTTACGTGGATACAGGACAGGACATGATCCACACTGCAGCTAGATTCATGGAATAGCTAGGTACGCTATAATGAGTTTAACCAAATTTGTGGGATGCTAAGGCTCTGTAACTATAGAAATTCATCATTCTCTCTGGATGCATATAATAAAACTTGAAAATAGGGAAACTGAACGAACCCCAATACCACTTATTAAAATTCAGAGAAACAAACCAAATCTAGGTATTATACCTCTGAGGAATCTAGTTAACATCAGAAGTTATTTTTCCTCATTTCTCAAAATATTCACTTTCCCTCATAGGCAAAGGAATGTTGTGCTGCCTGCTACTAAACAGAGGCTTCAGGCACAGATTTCAACAGGTCCAGTTCCCTCTCCTTCCCAAATCAACCATGAAGAAAAGATAGATTTCACTAATCACAGGGTAACTAATAACCCATATTTACCTAGACTCAAAACAACGTACTAAAAAGTAAACATGTAGTTTTATGTAATTTTGTGCAGGGGGCTGTTGTTTTAGTGAATTCTAACTCATTTTCCCTCAGTTCATTCATAGCATCTTGTGTATATGTACAGTTCTAATCTGGGAGATTTATTCAGTCGACTGTAACTGCATCTCTCAGGTACTATTCTCCTGTGTTGTTCCTTGACTTTAAAATGATGGTATAATATCTTCTAGGCCCAAACACCTACCGGGGTTCCCAACTTGCATCCTGTTATCACAACAATGACATTTTTGGAGATTTGAACCGGTGTATGATGTTATGGTCCAGCTCAGCTACGTGATATTAAAAAAAAAAAAAAAACATTTAAGGAGAAAGAGGAGATTAAAATCATGAGTATAGCATAAGGAGATTCCCAGCTTAGATGGAAATCCTGGACTTCATGAAATACACAGCAGGTGCCCAATGGTTAGGCGGAAGCTCTGGTGCAGGGAAATTTCATAGAAGAAAATTAAGGCACCGAGTAAGGGTGAACTACTGTCTTCTGCAGGCACCCACGAATGATGGCATCTGAAGGGCCCTACCATGGGACTACAGTGGAGGCCACCTAAACTCCCTCCTTACCAAACATGCAGATTTCCTTTCAGAGTACCCATCCCTAATTTTATAAAGTAAATCAGTGGGGAAACAGGATTTACTTTCCATGATGCACTTTATTGGCAGCTCCTTGGAACATATCTATTTCATAAAAGCAAAGGATAGCCGTCCTCCATCTGATCCAAACTTCAAGAGGAATGTGGGTCAAACTCCATGAGTTACAATATGGTCAGAAGGTTTAACACTCCTAGAAAACAGTCTAGAGCCTTAATGATGACAAATACTCCAGCTCGTTTCTCATAAACACTGAAGCTGGAAATGTTGTCAGCCAGCGTGGCAACCCCTAGATGGGGTGCAAAAGCAAGACTCATGGTACATGCTTCCAGCAAACATTTCATCAACGATGTCCAGCCTACTCAGCAAGCCATTTCTTTGCTCACTGATCTGTATCCTATTTGCCATGTAGACCCAGCAAAACAAACATTTTCAGTGACATGATTGCAAATGTTTCTGTCACATAGACCCATGGCAAACAATCTCCAGTTTGGATTTATTCTTGGCAGGCAGGGCTCTGCTCCAGAAGCCTATAAGGATTCCTCTTACTGTTCACATCTCAGAGGGTGTCTCTCCTAGAAAACACATGAGATTTCTGCCACAGCAAAACAGCAGCATGGGATCCTCCTGAGAACCAACGTCTCACCTAAAATATTCACGGCTCAGATTCCCAAAGGTTGATAGAGCATTGCCTCAATTAATGACATTTCCCCTGGTACACAGTCGAAAACATGAGGTCCCAGAGATGTGGTAAGAATGCTTCACTCTTTGCATTGTTATTAATCTTCAGTATTTCACTGCTAGTGAGATATATCTTTTAATAAAAACATATGAAACCATGAAAAAATTATTCTAGCTCATTTATGAACTGATCTGATCCTACTACTCATAAATTATGGATGGTTACATCCTGTGGCATTTTAGTTCTGCTCACTTTATAATTTAGTCTGACATTTGGATAGCCCTGGCCCTTTTGCATTAAAGTACTGTTGAATCACTTAATTATAACCATTATATCTTGGGGGGAAATGTGTACCTGTAATGACTTGCCACCTTTAAGTGGCCAATTGAAGACAGTGAAAGTAAGTTTTTGATACAAAGAACGAAGAGTTAGCCTATTTAAAAAGAATGGTCTAAAGTTAAAAAAAAAAAAAAACTTTGGGTGGCAAATTATAGAAACCTATCTGAATGCTTTGAGCACAATAATGGTGACTAACTGGGAGTATCCAATAGTGTGTCCTTGAATACAGAAGCAGCAATCCAGCCAAGGCTGGGAACTAAAATCCAGAATCTACAAGCCAGTGGGAAGGAAACAGATAAATAAAGCAGATGCACAGTAGGAGGTCATATAAAATGAGAAATGACACAATGCATGGAGGAAAGAGAAACTGAGAGACGATGAAAATAGTTACTTCCCACTGGCTTGTAGTCTTCAATCTCCAAGCTTGACATTTTCACACTCCCTCAAGCATTCTTTTAGATGACATCATCCTGACAGCCCTTCTCTCCATGCTCTCTGGTTGCCAAGGGCCCTCAACGTATGAATATAATCATATAAAATTTGCGGAACATCAAGAAGATGTTGTCTAATTCTCACTCTTACTAATTAACACCTAGATGCAATGCAATATTTCTATTAACATGGACAAAAAACTGTGTGAGCCCTCTCAACAATGCACTTTGGTGTAGAATTAAAGAGCCCAGATCTCCTGGGTTCATATACTATCTCCTCCTTTTACTAGCTATATGACTTTAGGCAAATAATCTCTTCATGACTCAGTTTCCTTACCTGTAAAGGAAGAATATGCACAGTCCCTACTCCAAACAGTTGCTGTGAGAACTGTATAATATGTATAAAGAGCTGAAAATAGCACCTGGCACATGATAATTGCTCAATCAATGTCAGGCATTAGTTTGGAATGAACTGAATACCATTGTCCTTTATGTGACTTTCTAAAGTGGTTCAATTTCATCATGAATGTCTTGATCATATGTTCAGTCTACAGATACCTTTTGTTATCCTGATTACCTCTTTCAACAAGTTAGTTATCTAATAAGTGATTAAGCCAAAACTAAAATCTAAGAACCCTTGTTATCTCAGTGTTCTTCAGATACAATTGATCAAACAGCTAAAAACTCACACCAACTCTATCTTCCACATTTTTAAAAATCTTCTCCATATGGTATAAAGGATGCTGAGTGAGAACATCAACTTGGGAATGAGACAAATATGTTTTGAATCTCTCAGTTACAGCGCTGAGTCATGAGATGACTTTGAACATGTTAATTTCCCCAAGGTTCAGTTTTCTCATTTGTAAAATCGGTACAATAATAATACCTACCTCATAGATTTGCTGTAGGATGAAATGAAATCATATATATGAGATGCTCATCACAGTACCTGTGCATCCACTATATGCTACCTATAATAATTCCCATTTTTAATAACATTATCCATGAGAGATCATCAAATACCTTACCAAAGGCACAAGTATTACTTCTTTTGGCATCATTCTGATTAAACTGCTTGCTTTAAAATAAAATAACAACAACAACAAGATCCTTGAAAGTCAACCCACAGGGAGATCTGGGTTTTGGGACTATAATTCCAATTTCCAGAGTTATATCCCTGAATTTTCCCAAATTTAAAAATTAGTGGCAAATTACAGTTCTTCTCCTGACACCATTTATACAGCCAAGATTTCAAAACTAATGAGGTTTAATCACAATTTTTATTATTATTATTACTATTATTATTATTACTTCTAGAGGCTGAACTGTGATGCTGTAGTATGGTTTCGACTAATGTGATGACCAGATCAGATCAGTTCTGACACAGACTTGTTCCATGACCAAAGCTGTACTTTAGTCATCCCATATGTGTAGACCGTGGCCACTAGTTGTAAGAGGGACTGGTTAAAAAAAAAAAAGTGTGGATGCTAGCAGTTACCATTCCCACTACTGAAAATACAAATTCAAAGCATGTCAGTACCAATTGTGGGTCTCTGGCATCAACTGGACACCCAACAACTATAGATGAGAAAGGATTCACTGCTCCTATTTGCCTGGGTCTCAAGAAATGGGGGGATAAACCTCATTAACAAAAACAATTTGCCTGGGTAGACCGTGAGAACCAGGGAGCTCATATTCATTCCAATATTCATTCTATAGACTGTATGTGAGAAATGAGTAAGCCCACAGTAACATCTTAAGAGACATCTTAAGGAGAAATAATAACTACTTTTATTTGCATATATGCTCTTCTGCCTTATGTCTGAAAAGTCATTATCACTTGACAGAAATAAAGTTGTAATAGCATGAATATAAATTTAATGGGAGATTTAAACACAATTTTAATATTTATTTTGTGGAGATAAACAGTAGCAGCACATATGAATATAAAATGTATTATAAATCAAGCCAAGGACTCACAAACTAATTCCATTTTAAATATATTTATTCACTGTGGCAGAGAATGAGGCAGTGTCAATAATTTGGCACCAAGGGCTTCCCTTGCCAGAGTGAGAAGGAAGTCCTTGAGAACATCAATATTCTACCTCCATGTACGGACTGTGCCCTGGAGGATCCTTGAAAAATGAAGCTGATTCTAGGGGCTTCCGCTCTGAAGGTTTCTGGAGACAGAGAAATGACAAGAAGGAGGGGACAGGTTGTAATCTGAGAGTCTTTTTCAGGTGGCTGCTCTCTGTAGACAAGATTGAAAACCAGCCTGCCACGGTGTCACCAAAGACACGGGTGACCCCAAGCATACAGACCACCGCTATCTAAGGGAGACTCGAGTAGGTGTGGCAGAGAGTCAGTTCCAGAGGACGCAAATTATATCAAGGTCCTCCTGTCACAGGATAAATGAAAAGGCAAGACCACCCCCCTCCCCCGGCTGCCAGGAATGAGTTTTTGGACTGAGTTGGCTCCTACCAGAGCCTCTCCCAACAACCAGGGCTCCACCTCTGTGAGCGAATCTTTCCAAGACGAGAAATTGCCATTCTCTATCTTAGTTTCACGTCTGTTTCCTTCCTAGGAAGCAACCTGCCATTTTGTATGCATTTTCCTTTATTTTTATTTTGTTACTTCCCCCAATTAGTTTCAAAAAAAATAAAAAATACCTCTTTTCTTCACTGTTATATCCGTAGACTCCTGCCAGAGTGTCTGGCATCCACCAACTAAATTTTCATTAAATATTTGCAAAGTAATGAGCAAATTCCTTACCGCTGGTACCTAAAAAGGAACATCTTAAGCCAGGGATGACGTATTTGCTTTATTTTGTGTGTCAAGTGTGAGGAGTCACCAGTGACTTCCAGGAGAAGGTAAATCTAGGCTCCAGGGAAGCTCGCCACTTGGCTCTGCAGCTGAGAGTGAGGCGGCAGACCCCTGCCACTCCTATCTTCCACCCCTATTGGAGCAACTACAGTGAATATAACTCCAGTCACACATTATATTGGAATGAGGTATAGGAAGGGGCTGCAGGGGACAAGAATCTGTAAGTTTTAAATATCCTAGGTGATTCTGATGTTTAGCTGTGGTTGAGAGCCACTGAGCTATCTGCTTCTTGGGAATTCAATTGGCCAGTCCCAACAGCAGGCCCTGATTGAGATAGGAAGAGGGGCAACTGGAAGGAGAGGTAGCCTCTAGACCACACACTGCTCAGAGACTGAGGCCAGTGCACCTGGCTGCACAAGCACCCACCCGTGCCCCCAGCAGTCATAGAATCGCTGCTCTTGCCTCTGCGTGCAGCCTACATGCCCTCCACTTTCCACAATAATCACTGCTTCATAACTGCAAAGCCATGGATTTCTCAGTGCTAAATGGGAATAAGAAAAGAACATTTATTCAGAAATCCTTGATTTATGGTAAACCAGATGTAAACCTCAGGAAGAATGAGTCTAGTGTGTGCAGTGAAAATTTTTATACAAACCCACAAAATGTCCAAGAAAAGTAAATAATGTGTGTCTAACTCCCTTTGTATAATTTGGATAATTATACAACTCTCAGGTTATAACAGCGCTTGGGTAAACATAATGATATCTTACTTGCCCAAATTCCCTAGGTTTAGTTAACCAGTTACTTTTCTAATGCTTCAGGTATCATTAAAGCCTTCCTATAATAAATGCCAGATCACTATGTTATACACCTGAAACTAATATATTATATTGTCAATTATACTTCAATAAAAAAAGCCTTCCTCATTTACGAATAAGCAGATGTATATCATAACACAGCTCCAAATTTAACCCCAGATACCTAATAAATGTATAAAAGGGAAAAAATTATCTATTCCTAATATGATATTTAATTACAAGGTTTGAAAAAGAAATAATACATGCTAATGATGAAATTAAAGGCTTTAAGATCTAATTTGATTACATTCTGTGAACACTGGTTATAACTTGACTTGCAGCTAAATTTATCAAGATGCCTTTCCCATGCGCATGGGGCTAAAAGCAATTTTCAAGCAAGAGGCTAGAGTTACGGTGGATTGTTAGTGTTGGATAACTTCTATCAAACAGCACCTCGTGCTCTGGATCTATTAGCTGGCAACAAGCATATACCAAACAACGATGATGCCCATAAATAGTGCCATTAGCTTCTTGTATTGAAGACAAAGGTGTCTAATGGACCAATATTCCACACTTTCCCACAGCAGCGGAGCTTACTTTACAATGGGTTATTATGCTAATAGACTGTAAAATAGTATACAAGAACGTGGCTTTAATGTATTTACCCCTGTAGACAAGGAGGGGGAAAATGCTTTGCAAGCAATTATCATGACTTATTACACTATCTAAAAAACAATTACTGTAGACTCATGTGTTTCCGTTTTCTAAGTTTATTACTGTTAGCATGCACACAGTGAAAATAATTGGGCCAGCCACTCAAAACTGCACTTACACACAGAGCACCTTGAGTGAGGGGATAGGAGGATATGTGCATCCAGCCCCTCTCTACTCCCCCCGGCCATTGTTTTCCCACTCCAGAAAGGACTTTGCTTCTTGAATGCACCAAGTACTTTTAAGAAAGGAATTGAACAATGGCTGTAATTTAGAATGCAATTAGGTTAGCCACTTTTCCTTTTTTTACCTCCAATTACCCACAGCAACCTGCAAACAGCTACCACCACCTCCTCCTCTCAGTCCCAGATGTTATTCTTGAATATCAGATGAGGGCAATGTAACTCAGCCAGAGAAGCTGAGTCTAAGAGAGGTCCCCAGAGGAATCTGGCTAAACCAAAGCACTTCTCACCCTTTCTGCCTTGCTGACAACATCTGTTAGGCCAGTTCCCTGGGGCCTTGTGCATCTTCATCGAAAACTCTCCAGACTTAAAGTTCACAATAACTAGTCCTCCAACTCTCTTATCTAGTATGTCTCAAAAATGTGTGCCCCGTGAAAGGGAACTGACTCTGTGAAAATAGACTAAATGAACAGAGTCTTTTTGAAACACAAGTCTGACAGTGCCCTCCTTGTCTACTCATTATGGTCTGTAAACCCTGCATGATCCAGTCTCTGTTCACCTCTAGCCCTTTCTTACCAAGTCCTTCAATCTCTTGCACCACAGGGCCTTTGCACATGCTATTTCTGTTGCTCGTAAAACTACCCCTGGATCTAGTTAACACCTAACCAAAACTTCAGACTTCACCTTAGGTTTCCCTTCCTCTGACCTCCCTAATTAGTTAGATCCCTTGCTCTACCTCCTCCCTGCCCATATTCTTCTCTCAGGATACCACATTCCTCTCCTCCAAAGCCTTTACCACATTTTCGAATTTAACCCTTATTTGTATACTTATTTGTTTAACATTGGTTTTCTACACCAGACTCCAAGCTCTATGAAGGCAGTAATTCATCTACTTTATTTGCCATTATATCCCCACTAGAACAGTGTCCAGTGCATAATCAGTTCTCAGTAAATATTTCTGAATTAATAAATACATGAACAAAGTTAGAAAGATAAAAATAATCATGCATGCAGGTACCAGAATCAGTAACACAGAGCATGAGTACTGGGACCTGGTGAGTGATAGACCAGTGTAGATAATGTAGAATCAACTGTACTAGCTGTTGACAACATAAATCATAACAATTTGGAAGCAAGAAATAAACAGAGATGAGAAAATGTGGAGGATGTTGGAGACAGAAAGCCTAAAAACTTGGTGACAAATTGAGTTTTAAATTGGGTGTGTGTTGGGGGGTGGTAATCAGTAGTGTCCAATATAGCATGAACCAAGAAGAAAAGCTCAGGAAAGAGCAGAGAATTTGTCTAGGAGGGGAGCGAGACAGCTAGACTGTCTACAGTTTTCAGTGGAATATTGGGGATAGGTGCCAGATGTAAGGTGCAGAGACGTAAGAGAAAACTGAGGAGAGACAGAAATTAACCAATACTTGCCAGCCAAAGCATTAAGTGAAGTGCTTCAAGATGGAAGAGATGGATCTGTATGAGAGGGGAGAGGAAGAAGTCCAAGGGGAGGGTGGTGGGCAAGCAATAAAAAGACCAGGAAGAGCCTACATGGCCAGGAAGCAGGCAGGGAGCAAGGGCCATCAGAAAACCACAGAGGCAGAACATGGACAGGAAGATTAGCTGAGGGAAGATGGAGACTGCCTCCCAGGAAAGTACTAGCAAGGAGAGGGAAAAGAAGGACAGGAACAAAGAGGTGACGAAAGGCACAGAGCAACCAGGTGGGGCGGCCGGGAGGCAGCCTTAGTCTGTCCCAGGAAGGAAGAAGCAAGGACTTCGTCTGTAAGCCTAGTCTGGGAAACAGAAAGCTGTGCATGTTCCCAAAAACGGAAGCTTGGGGCACGGGTTTTTCGTGCTTTGTTCTGCAAAAAGAGGAGGGAAAAGCAACCTCTCCCACTCATGTTAAGAAGGCAAAGGCCTATTTTAGGGCAGAGGAGGAGGAGAACTCGTAGAAGTTGTGTGTTTGGAAGCACCAGTTGCCACCGGAGTGCTGAGCTCCCCTGGAAGGTCACTCTGGGCCATCTGTCAGGGGCAGGGCTGAGCGTCAGTAATGAGGACAGCAACCCAACAGCCCAGTGCGTCTCCACTGTGGCATCAGGCGCTTTTGCCAGGACGTGTCAATTCAGGAACCTCGCTCTAATGAAATGATGGATGGCCAGGCAGAGAAGGAGAACCACGGTCCCTGGGCCCTGGAAGGCCTGGCCATCTGGGCCGCACTCGGCCCTGAGGAAGGCCTACCCCGCTCTCCTCAGGAGAGCTCTCCTCATCAAGAAGCATTAGGAAAGGAGGGCACGCATGGTGGAGCCACACACAAGTTGGCAGCTTTGGAAAGGGGAGTTGGGGGGGGAGAAGAATTACTACCGACAGCCTCAGAGTTTTTTCCAAACATACTTTTAATTGATGATTCCATTATATCCTTTCTAAAGGCATTTTTAAAACTTAATAAATGACTGCTTACTATGGAACACAATACAATCCCTTATAAGTTAAGCTGTTCTCATGAATCACTTGTAATTACTGGGCATTTCCAAGCCCAGGGGATGTATAACTGTATTATTGTATTCTTGTGATTTTATGAAGTCAAGACAAGGAAACAAATCATGGTAACTGAATTAATCTCTTCACCAAGAGCTCGTAATAATCAGTGGAAAACTTAAAAATCTCATAAGCCAAAAAAAAAAAAAAAATCACTATTAAAACATCAGGTCTTTTTCTAACTACTACTTGGTTTGTTTACTCCCAAAAGGGGAGGATAAAAGGAGAATTGGAAGGTGAGGTAGAAAACGATGGAAGAAGGAGCTGAGGGCCAGAGAGAGGGAGTGGGAGAGAAGGGAGAAACCTGCAGGGGGCAGGGGAAGAAAAAGGAGGGGCAGACAGAAGGGAAGGAGGAAGGAAAGAGAGGGAAAGAGGCAGGAAATCATATTAGTTTCCTAGGGCTGCTGTAACAAATTGCCACAAACTTAGTGGCTTAAAACAACACAAATTTATACTCTTACAGATCTGGAGGTCAGGAGCCTAAATCAAAATGTTGGCAAGATTGTGCTCCTTCTGGAGACTTCTCTGGGAAAATCTGTTTCCTTGTCTTTTCCAGCCTCTAGCAGCCACCTGCATTCCCTGGCTCATGGCCTTTTCTTCCATCTTCAAAGTATATCACTCCAAACTCTGCTCCCTTTGTCCCATCTTCTCCTCCTGCCTTTCACTTTCTTGCCTCCCTCTTATGAGAAGCCTGGTAATTACACTGGGGCCTCCCAGATAATTCAGGATAATTGGCTCAACTGGAGATTATTCACTTAATCGCATCTGTAAAATGTTTTACCATGTAAAGTAACGTATTCACATGTTCCAGGGAGTAGGATATGGACATGGCGGGGGGGAGAATTTAAAGAAATAAGGGGAGAGGTTCCAACTGAACGTAAAAGTTATGTCAAATGGGACCTCTATGCCATTTTGATTTCAAATGACCTTCAAGTCATGTTGTAAGAAGGACTTTTTAAAATCACCCTCTCTAGAAAAGATGCAGAATTTCAATAATTTTTTCAAAACACATTGACACCTATAATCTGATGTTCTTCACCAAAGATATCTTGTCAGATAAGAAAGAAAGTTTATCCCTAATTGCAAATAAGAAAAGCCTGGCCAACTTGCAGCTCCTCCCCCCCCAACCCCCCACACCCAGTCACCGAAGGAGCCACCAGCAGCTCAACAGGACCAGCCTGCCTCTGGACAATTGTCCACTTCTCTTTCCATGGCATGACACTTAGCTGCATTTCTATTACAGCCTTTTGTAAAGAAAAAAATAGATGAAATCAAAGGCTCTTAGATCTTTCAAATCATTTGAAAAAAAGATCCTATAGTTTGCCCTCCCCCATCCACATGTTTTTCCTACCAAGGCCATTCCTGTGATCCAGGCATGGTCACTCTGCATAGGTACTTCCAGGGACACGGAGCTCACTATTCTTCAAGTTAACCCACTCACAGGCACTCCTGCAGGGTCCATTTCCAAAGATAGCCCTAGTGAGGCCTGGGGCCAGCACGAAAGTGGTCTTACATGGAAGTAAGGGCTAATGCAGGATGGCATACAGGTGTGGCTCAGGCTCGAAGGTCATCCTGCAAGACACATCTCCACAAGCAGTCCACTGTCAATTCACTGGGCAGTCTGAACCCCAGAGTCCTTTTCCCTTTTATTCATCTGCCACTAACTTGTTGAATGGTGTTGGTTAAACTGCCCCCCTTTTATATGGAGTTGGTCCAAGCCAAGCTTAGCAGGAGGCTTTTGCATGATAGTCAAGAAGATAGAGCATGAAGCCAGCCTAGCTGCTACCCTTTTGATGTCAAGCAAGTTCCTTAATCTCTCTGAGCCTCAGTTTTCTCAACTATAACATTGGGAGAGTAAACATCACCTGCATCATAGGATCATGAAGATGATAAGGGAGACGGTGTGTGCAAAGTGCTTAGGACAGTGTATACAATTGTAGTCTTACTCCAGGGACCTGAGCTCTCTTTCTGTGTTTGACTCTAGCTTTTTGTCCTCCCACATCATATGACATTAGGACTGAGTATACCTTCCCTTAGCAAAATCCCTTTGCCCCATCTTTGTAACCTCTCAACATATACACACACACATCATGATGGCCGTGCTTATCAATGCTCTCAGGATACTTCGAGTACATTCAGCACTTTGCTGTGCTGGGTGTGCTGGGGCACACAAAGAAAAATAAGAGTCTGCCCTCTCAGAGCTTTAGGTTCAGGCAAAGAGGAGGTTCGTGGACAAATAACTATAATGCAAGATAAAATATCATAAGGTTCTAAGACAGATTTGTATAAATAATGTGCTATGAAGTTTCAGAAGCTGGAAAAACACTGGCTGAGAGTGGGGTAAAAAGGAGGTTATAAAAGTCCCACTCACTGGCCTTGACCCAAAGATGTCAATGTGACATAAGAAAGAGCATTGCAGGCCAGAAGGATACTTTTAGGGAATGGACATTCTTGACATATTTGCTAGGACCCAATCCAGCCGTCCACTTTGCAGGCCTAGAAAACTGATTTACTCAGGAGCCTGAGAGTGGAGCTGGCAGTCAGGATAGACTCACAGTAACCACACTCACTAGCCTGATGTAAAACAGCAGATGGTCAATATATTGCTTCCTTTGGGCACTACTTGGATTACAGTAATCATATCAGAATGGCCATCATATATTTTCCCTGAAAGCAAATCATACTCAAAAAGTTAATGATTGTGAAACCAGACTAAGGAGAGTTATGTAATGTGATTGTTTTCTGACATGAGGGTAAGATGTCTAATGAGCTCAAGTTTCCTCTAGCAAGTACAGAGGACCAAGATGCCTTCTTTACTTTTTCTTTTCTTCGTGACTAACTAACCTACCTCTTTCTGATTGATGCACCCTTTTTTTTCCCCTAAGTCAATTATTTTAATTACATCATAACCACCTTGCTGATCTGGAAGCCAGCCCATCTCTTTGAAACAGCTTTGTGTATCCCTCACCAGACTCATAACTCTCAGTGAGAAATAAAGAGTAGTTCGAAATGGTTCTGGAAGATGGAGCTGCAAAGGTCTGAGGGGACCAGGCCGTGGGAAAGGAGCAGGACCTCACATAGAGGGTGGTAAACGGGAAGATGATGTAACTTAGCGATAATGACACTGACGAGCCACTCTGCTGACCTTCCTCGTTATCCATTTGTTCTTCCACAAGTAAGGGATCGCCAGGGCCCTGTCTTTCCAAGATGCAGGCTGCTGGGAGGAGTATTTGGGGGCAAAAATGACTTGGAGTGCTCCTAAATCAGAAGAGCATTTCTGATCCATAGGACACTGTATCTTAGTTCTGTCTGTATAAAACTCAGAAGAGCTGTGCTCTTGGAAAAGGAGGTGGGGATGAAGAGATGTACAGATAGGATGGGAGAGAGAGTAACAATAAAAACTGCAAAATGTTCCTGTACCCCTGTGTCACCCTGTCATACTCCTCCTCTTTGGCCACGACGTGACAGCCTCTGGGAACCTTCCTGATACCTCAGAGTTAACCTCCTTTCTCTGTGCCAGGGGTCAGTAAACGTTTTCCAGAAAGGACTAAATAGTTTGTCTTTTAGGATTTGTGGGCCATATGGTCTCTGCTCCAACAACAATCAATAACACTGGTTTCAAAAACGTGAACTTGTCCCAATGTGATTAATATATTCAGGAACGATGTGAGCATAACACAAATTTCATGTTTGTTTGTGTACAACTTCCTCTCTGAGGAACACTAGGTGAAGGCAGCTAAAACAAGACACACAGGACTCCACAGGCCGCGCGCACACACAATCGTACCTCAAACATCCACCCTCGGCCTCCGGTCTCCGCGGGACTAGGAGCCACCTCATCCGCAAACGGCGCCACAGCTTCCCGTCCGATTTCAGAGAGCCTTTTTCCACCACCGAACAGCTCACAGGCTGAAGCCTTTCTGGAAGATGCCAGGTCTTTTTAGGGGTAAACTGCCATATTTATTGTAGTATATGTTCCTTTGATAAGGAAAATCTGTGTTCTAAGATGGCCGACCAAGCCAGTGGGGGAATCCCAGTCCCTGCCCCAGGGCCCTTCCGGGTTCTTCTTCCTGCCCCGCTTGGCGCGTGCGCCAAAAGTGCGCCACGTATGCGGAACTAGAAGTGTATAAATTACACCCTCCCTTGCTTGTGCTTAGGGCTCAGACCTTTGGAGATTACTCTCGTATAAGTCCCCCCCTCGTCCCCCCGTTCCCCCCTCCCCCCCCGTGTCAAATAAACCTCCTACCCTCCAAGATCTCCAAGTGCTACTTGGTTCTTCCGTCTGCGGATCCAGTCCAGGTTCAGTAACACCATAACCATTTAATATGTGTAAAATAGTGATGCCATCTTATCAGCTTCCTGTCAGTTTTTCATATTTGTCCCTGACCAAGTGTTTGAATGTTGTCCTCAACGCCATTTTTCCCATATGCCCTACAGATTTTATTGCACAATCTTGCATAGTGTAGTGATTTTTAGGGACATGTAGCGTGTTAAACCACAATGGACTGTACTCAACTCTGCCATTTTAGGGCAAAAGTGGCCAAAGACAACACATAAACAAATGAACATAGATGTGTTCCAATGAGCTTTATTTACAAAAACAGGCAGCAGGCTAGATTTAACCCATGGCCTCACGTTTGCTCTGTGTTATCTCTCTACCCTGTACATGATTTAGTTGCTGCCCTTAGTATCTCAATGGTGATTGATTTATTTAAATATCCCTCTCTCCGATTAGGCCATAAGCTCCATGGGGGCTAGGGTTTTTTTATTCGTAGCTTTCCTCAGCACCTGGCACTGGGCCTGGCAGGCCCCAGGCTCACAGAGAGGTCTGCTGAGTAATCTATCCCAGAGGAGAGGTAATCCCCTCTTCCAGCAGATATCCTAACCACAAAGAGCAAGAGCTGTCCCCCTCTATCACCCACCCCGGCATGAGCCTTTGACATTCAGATTCAGATATAAGTAATATTTATTAAAGCCCCTCCTCTCAGCATACAGGAGTAAGACTGTGATTTTATGTAATTTTATGCCATTCCTCCAGAGAAAGCTGAAAGACATATATGTTCTCTCCATTTCATGAGTGAGGAGATGACATCTCTGAGTGGTTTCCTAACTGCCCCAAGTCACACAGCAGAGCTGGGTGTGCTCACTGGAATGCTGCGGCTCCAGGGCAGGAACCTTATGTGGGGATAATGCCCTCACACGGACTTCCTCTTCCTCCCTCTCCTTGGCAAACATGTTATGGAGCTGACTTGTTAGGTTGGCCTCACACAAAGAAATGCAAAAGGAGGAAACCTGAAGAAGCCTACACAAAGTTTCTTATATGATGCCATCGGCCTGTGGGTCCCGTATTCACAGTCCCACCGTCCTCCTGCCTGAATCAGCATGCACAGCCTGCCACCTGCTCAATGCCAAATCAACACACCTTCACCACAGATTGCCAAGGGCTCCAAACTGGCATTCTTCCCCTCAAATTCCTGTGCTCAAGTTTGTGCACAAAAGTGGGCATAATTATATGCAGTAAATAAAACAGAGGTAAAGGACATCTATATCTGGATTTAGAAGAAAAATATCATAATGGCAGAAC
>CM052898.1:22334695-22390919 GCA_028534135.1 Potos flavus | reverse complement strand
GAAACAAACCCGGGAAAAATAAAACAAGATGAAATCAGAGAGGAAGACAAACCATAAGAGACTCTTAAGCATAGGAAACACACTGCAGGTTGCTGGAGGGGAGGTGGGGGAGGGGGATGGGGTAACTAGGGGATGGGCATTAAGGGGGGCACTTGATGGAATGAGCACTGGGTGTTCAATGCAACTGATGAATCACTGAACTCTACCTCTGAAACTAATAATACACTATAGGTTTTTTGGTTTTTTTTTTAAGATTTTATTTATTTATTTGACAGAGAGAGAGAGATAACAAGTAGGCAGAAAGCCTGGCAGAGAGAGGAGGGAAAGCAGGCTCCTAGCTGAGCAGAGAGCCCGATGTGGGACTCGTTCCCAGGACCCTGAGATCATGACTTGAGCCGAAGGCAGAGGCTTTAACCCACTGAGCTACCCAGGTGCCCCTAATAATACACTATATGTTAATTAACTGAACTTAAAAAAAGGAAACCTGCAAAAAAAAAAAATCTATTGATGATGTAATAGTAATCTGAACAAGGAAGCTTTAGAAACAAAACAGATGAGATTTCTGGGACTTAGAAAAGGTAAGAAGAAGCCAGTACTTGGGGCGCCTGGGTGGCTCAGTGGGTTAGGGCCTCTGCCTTCAGCTCAGGTCACGGTCTCAGGGTCCTGGGATCTGCCCGCATCGGGCTCTCTGCTCAGCAGAGAGCCTGCTTCCCCCCCCTCTCTGCCTGCGTCTCTGCCTACTTGTGATCTCTCTCTCTCTCTCTATCAAATAAATAAATAAAATCTTAAAAAAAAAAAAAAAAGAAGCAGCCAGTACTCAACCCCAAAATAACAATTTTTAGAAGGCTCTGGAAATTCTTTGGTTCTTACTCAACTGATTTGGTTTTATAAGATGAGGTTGGTTTTTTTCTTGGTCATAAGCAGTTCCTATACTCTCTTTACAGAATGACAAAGGGCTTTAGTTTCATCAGACTTGCTTTAACACACCATAGCAAGAAAGGATTTGTTCAGCTCATTCTTCATTTATATAAGAAATATAAGAGACTATGAATACCATCTTGTCTGAACTGGCAAAATTACCATCTGGAGTCTGCACATGTAAGTCAAGGGAAAAAACTGAATGTTCAGAACCCACCTGGCCCCCAGTATTGCTATGGAGACTTGTTCAAAGGCTTGTGATCCAGCCAACTCCCAAAGGTCTGCGACGTCAGTGAGTGGTCCAAGGCATTTCCTTGTAGACCGCCCTGGCCATGCCTGGCTCTTAGCAGAGCATGTCACCAACAACCCGAGGGAAGGGAAGGTTTTCTACTCCTTGGTATGTTTCTGCCCTGGCTGGATGCCTGGAGAGCAATATGCACATAATCCATTTTATGAGACAGATGGAAATTGAGTTATAGCAAATAAATCATATGGCACTTCTTTTAGTGATGTCTTTCTACAGAGAATCTTCCTGTTGACTAAGTGTGGCCTTGTACCTCCTTGATTAGGCACACAGATGTTTTGTTGATATTTGACTCCTGTGAGAAGTTTCTTATTTAAAGACCCTCTGGAGCTTTTCAACATGCAGGGCTCCGCCACTTAGATACTGTGAGGCAGTTTGTGAATTGGTGATTATAACTACAGTCCTTCTGTAAACACACACCCACTCCAACATAGGCACGAATATACAACTATGCCACCAAAACCATCAATATCCCCATATGTCTCATGCCCTCCCCTCCCCAAATGTTTCATGCAGCAGTTGGAGCTTGTGACAAGCAGGTAAGGACTTGGACAGTATAGTTCAAGCATCTCCCTTGCCATTCTCCAAATAGATGCCCCTCTAAAAGCCAGACGGTGTTTACCAAAGAAGCAGCAATGCTGGAATTGATGAGGGAACAGAAGGCCAACTGAGAACAGAGCACAGTCTGACACCCCACAACCCCCGCCCCCAACTCCCTGGTGGGATCTGTGTGACATTCCTCAGGCACTCCTGGCTGCCCTAAAGCTAAGGCAAGGGAAAAAAAAGGGTTAACTGACAGAGATCACAGTCCTGCAGGACAGGAGTCTCCGTCAGTTTACCAGAGTCTTAAGGATTTAGAAGGAAAAAGCATTCTTATCAATAACCTAACTTCCAGAGACCCATAACTCATTTTCCTGGAGCCCTAACAATGCCCTCCCATCCTGATGTGGAAAACAAAAGTCGAAGAGTCTTCTTTAGCATATGAAAGTCCTTTTGGACACCCCCCTTTTTTCCCTACTTCCCAGACCCCCAAGTTTATAATCAGCCACTCCTCCCCACCCCAGTGCAGCAGCTCTTTCTGCCCACAGGTCTTGTCCCCGTGCTTTTATAATATCACCCTTTTTGCACCAAAGACATCTCAAGAATTCTTTCTTGGCCATCAGCTCCAGACCTCACCCACATTCAAATATTACCTCAGAATCAGACAGATCTGAGATAGAATTCCAGTTTTCCCAATGCATTGTTGAATAGCCAGACCCACTTACTGAGGAGAGAAGATCCCACAGGCTGGTTTAGCGATGCAACTATAATGTTTTGAAAAGAGAATATCGAATCTAGGAATGCAAAATATTGAATCCAGTGAGCACCCATGGGATGCCAGGAACTTAACCAATTATTTTATTTAATTCTCGAATCAAATGAAGAAACGGAGGCTCAAAGGGATGAAGCGTTTTGGCCTGGAACTCCTGTCTCAGGAGTGGCAGCCCTGCGATTTCAACCGGGCATGGGGGTTTGCGGGTCTGGCTGTTGAGACTGGGCTTTGTTGTGCCTGGGTGCCTCTTGCCTCCTCAAAGCCAATTCTTCAAAATGTAGGCAGTTACACGAGAAGAGTACACACGAATAGACCCAAACAACAAAGGACCGGGATTCTGAGGAGGTCCTTCGAGCGGCAGAGGCGAGGCATAATGAATCAAGCGTCGCCAGTGGTTTACAAACGAACATGAAGCAGGCCCACTGCACAGACCCCACTGGAGTCCCAGAAGCCCTCTCAAGATTAAACAACCCTGGTGCACGGACGGCAGAGAATTCTGCGCTTTTCTGAGACCAGAGTATGAAAGGAGCCATACAGGTGAAGCCTTGGATGTGTGCCAAACCCATTCCAGACAAGACAGAAAAGACAAATAGAATAGCCAAATCCTTGCACTTCAGGACATTAAACAAAGAGTGGAGATACACTGAATGGAGTCAAGTCTTTTGATGAACCAAAAAAGAGTCAGCCTTGATTAACATTCTTTTGCATCATCAAAAGGGGATAGGTCAAAATAAGGTAATGGTAAGGTATTGATTGGCCACACATTACTGTTAAAGGAGTCACCTGCCAGTGGGAAGGGGGCAGCTTTCTTCCCCGAGGGGGTCAGACCATAGCTAGAAGGTTCGGCTGTTCCATAATTCTTAATAAAAAGCTTAATCTCTCTGCAATGACTTTTAAACTCCCATGATTTTCTCTAATGACATAGAGGGAGAGCAAATTAAGTCATCATTCTTTTCTATTTTTTGAGCTAAACTGTTTCTTTTCTTGATTAGGGGCTAATTGCGTATGGTTTCATCACTACCTAGGGAGATTGTTGTTGGAGAACACTCTAACTGCACGTTAGGATCTCCTGGGGAGCTTTTTTTAATAAATAGACAGATAGATAGATAAATAGATAGATCGATAGATAGATAGTGATTCCTGGCCCTGCAACAGACCAAATGGTGTAGAATCCCTGGGAGGGGTAAGCCCAGGAACCTGTGTTTTTTAATAAGCTTCCCGGGTGATTGGGATTTGAATTCTGATTTCACTGCCCACTAACTGTGACAATGGGCAAAACGCTGCCCTTTCTAAAAGTCAGCTTTCTCTCTAGTGAAAGAAAGATCTTCAGGCTGCAAGGGACAAATGACACAGTGTGCAGAAGACTTTTATAAGCTATGAAAACACTAAAAATAGGAAGTATTACCATTATGTCTATCATATATATTAATTAAATAGAATATGTTTTATGGATAAATATAATGTAAAATACCTTTAACTCCTGTTAAGACATTTTTATTCTGAGACTTTGAGTAAGGCCATCTGACACTGGCCAACGTGGGTGAATAAATAAAAGTAATTGGGATCTCCTTAAACTTTTAGAGGCAAGAAAACACAGAGGATAGTTCTCTGGAAGATGAAAAGGGACATTCCTTGAAGCTAATGAGTCACTGATTTCTCCTCAGACTCATAGTACTAAGTAGCTTATCCTCTAAGAAGATCGTTTCTCCTTGGGTCACAGCATCAAGTTTGCATGCCAGTAACTGAGGGACCTGTAGGTGTTGCCTGCTAGGACATAAGGACACTTGATTATTCCTAAACAGTCACTTATTGATCACTGGATAGGAAGAGAAAGCAGATGCTTTATCTAAATTACCTCTGATCAATTGATTTGAGAGGTGTTGAAGATTAAGTGATAGGCAGAGCTTTGCATGAAATTAGCAAAACAAAATAAGCGATATTCCTGACCAATCATCCGAAATCTCCTAAGAGGGGGAAGAAATCACAGATAGATTTAGCCCAAGACGCATGTCCTATTAGAAGTATTGAAGTGCAACAGTCAACAACGTTGGATGATGGCTTTGAATAAGAAAAGAAATACAACACATGTTTCCTGTTTGATTCAAATGCACCAGGTGGAAAAAGGACAGTGACAACCAAGATTTCGGAGGCTAAGTGAAGTGTGTGAACCAGTGAGGGAGCCAGAGGCCCAGAGATGATCCTGCCAGTCTGTCGGTGCCAGCAGGAGAGCCTGAGGCCTGCCAACTCGCCTGTTCTTCTTGTAGTGTTGTTCCGCAGGACGTGTGTATTCAAGTGCCCAGATTTCCCTGAGATGTCATGTGTTATAACATTTTGCACACCAACAAAACGTACATCAACAGGGAATTAAGTAAATTGTCATGTGACTCTAAAGTAGAACATCAAGGAGCCATTATGGAAACTGTTATAGAAGAATGTTCTTGATATGGCAAGTTTTGACAATATATAAGCTTAAAAAAAAGCTGTTTTATATGATGCCTTTTTATACAAAATGACATATGTATATAATATGAAAAACACTGAAGTCGTTCATTTATTCATACCGCAAATATTTACTGGGTGCCTGCCACAATTCTAGACATTGGGGAAATAATGGTAGAAAAAGAAAAGCCCCAGCTTGATGGAACTTAGGTTCTAGGACAGGATACAGGAAATAAACAAACGAGCATGTAGATACACAGTATGCCAGATGATAATACGTGCTATGGAGAAAAATAAAACAGAGGAGGGAGAATAGGGACTGCCAGGGAAAAAGCTTCCCTGCATGTAAGGAAGCCTCACCGTTAAGAGAGACCTGAAGGAAGTCAGAGGCAGAAAAAGCCATTCTGATGATTGGGATGAGGTGCTCAGTAAAGAGAACAGCAAATGCCAAACTTTGACGGGCAGGAGAGTGCTTAGTTTATTCAGGGGACAGCAAAGAGTGGCAGGAGAGAGTAAGCAAGAAGAGTGTCAGAGGGGTCCCAGTGACCTTGCAAGTGGTTATATATATATATATATATATATATATATATATATATATACATTCCATCCACAATGGTTCAGGGTCTTCCCACAGGGAGATGGGCAGCCACCTGAGGGTTTTGAACAGCTGTGGGATATGACCCGCATTAGGATGAAAAGAGTGACTCCCGCTGCTGTGTCGAGAATGTACTGGGAAGAGGCGAAAGCAGGGGAGAGGTTAGATCACTGCAGTAATCCTGGCCGGCCATGACCATGCTGGCACTGTGGTGGGGGGGAACACTGGCTGAGGAGGGTCAGATTCTGGGGTATTTTGCCGCTGGAGCTGATGTGGTTTACTCAACGGCGTGGGTGTGAGGTAGTCAAGGTAGGAGGACTCCAGGGTGGAGGTGTCACAAGCTCCTGATAAAGCAGATAGGAAGAAGACTGAGAATTGAGCATCGGAAGTGGGGCCCCAGGTGGTGTGGTGGAAAAGAAACCGTGGCTAAAAAGGACTGGAGAGAGAATGGGAGGAGAGAAAACCACAGAAAATTAAGTGTAGACGACTCTTCTGAAGAGTTTTTTCAGGTAAAAATGGGGTGGTATGAGATGCAGGCTCCAGCAAGTGCTGCAAATCAGAATATTAGCAGTGAATGGTGGTAGCTAGCAGGGGCTTCGGTAAACTTACTATTCTCTTTGGCCCCCCAGTTTGTGCATTGTTGATGTTTTCTAAGTCTTCTGAATGAGTCTGCATTCTATTCATAAGTAGAAAAATAGAGTATTTTTTAAGAAAATACTAGGTCCTACGGCACCTGGGTGGCTAAGTGGGTTAAGCATCTGCCTTTGGCTCAATCATGATCCTAGAGTTCTGGGATGGAGCCCCATCTGATTCTCCTGCTTCTCCCTCTGCCATTCCCTTGCTTGTTCTCTCTCTTTCTTGAATAAATAAACAAAATATTGAAAGGAAAGGGTAGAGAAGGGAAGGGAGGGAAGGGGAAGGGAAGAGATAGGAGGGGAAGGGAGGGGAGGAGTGGGCAGGGGCGGGAAAGAGAGGAGAGGAGAGGAGAGGAGAGGAAGAGAAGAAAAGAGAAAAGAAGAGAAGAGAAGAGAAGAGAAGAGAAGAGAAGAGAAGAGAAGAGAAGAGAAGAGAAGAGGAGTGAAGAGAAAAAAAAAAAGAAAATACTAGGTCCTCGGGGTAGCTGCCTGGCTCAGTGGGTAGATCATGTGCCTCTTCATATCTGGGTCTTGAGTTCGATCCCCACATTGGGTGTGGAACACACTTAAAATTTAAAAAATAAAGAAAATACTAGCTGAAAAACATATCTTCCTCACTTAGAGGAGATAAGATATACAAAAAACCCCCAAAACAAAAAACTAACTCAGAACCAAAAACGGAAGAAGAGGGGGAAAAGGAGGAAAAAACATTGTCTACCTGTGAATCCTATTCTACACTTGCATTTATGTAACTTAAAAATGCAAGCTAGGGGTGCCTGGGTGACTCAGAGGGGTAAGCCTCTGCCTTCGGCTCGGGTCCTGATCTCAGGGTCCTGGGATCCAGCCCCGCATCGGGCTCTCTGCTCAGCAGGGAGCCTGCTTCCTCCTCTCTCTCTGCCTGCCTCTCTGCCTACTTGTGATCTCTCGCTGTCAAATAAATAAATAAAATCTTAAAAAAAAAATGCAAGCTAGAAAGTGATACTATATCTGCATTTGCGTGTGTGCACACACACAAATATGAAAGAATAAACTGGAAGAATTTTCATCGAATCCACAGTTGTGGCTATAGCTGGATGATGGGTAAAGGGGAATGGGCCAGGGTGCCCTTGGGTGGACCAAAAGGACACTTCAGTTTTATTTCTGTTTATTTTTGGTTAAAATGCAAAGACTTAAAGCAAATGTGAAAAAAAGAAATGCTCAAAGTAACAATTTCTGGTAGTGAATACATTGTTTTGTTTGTTGTTTTGTTGTTATTTTCCAGGCTCTAAAAATAATCTCAGCACATACACCAGAGAATCAGACTGCTCCTCCCCCACCACGTCCTCATCCCATTCCATCTCTTCTCAACCCTCCCTTGGTTTCTGGTGGAAATCTACTTATAATAAAATCATATGAACGGCATCAAAGCAATCCATGAAATTAAGATTAAAAAATCAGCTTTTTAGCACTATTCACTTATTTATTCGTTTGCTAAATATTGTGTACCCATTGTACATACCCATCTCAATACCCGTTGTATTGAGATATCTTTATCAACAGAAACAAGATATTTCCGTTGTAATTATATCATGATGATCAGGATAAAGAACTCTTAAAAACCAAATGCCACATTCTATTAAGAAGCTGAGAGTTGAAAACATGAAAGGCAAGGAAGGAAGAGTGAGTAAATTCACCAATAGGAAGTGAATTCAGGCAATTCTGTGTAGCAGATAGGATTCTGATGAGATTATGACTTGTGATAAATCTTATGTAGATAATAATTTGGAGTATACATTCGCTGCTAAATCCAAATGCAAGAGCAAGAAATGTGTATACCTTACTGAATTTTTTTCAAGATTCTTTTCTTCCATTGCAGGAATAATTGTTTTGTTTCACAAGGCAAACATAAATTGTTTCTAGTGTGAATGACAGCAGCAGCCTTTATGACCAATCAAAGGGAAAGGGAAAAACAATTAGTGGAAATGTAGAAATGTTAAAATTGTTTTTTTTTTCCAAAACAAAAATTAGAAGCCAATGAATTTCAGCAGGACTGGAATGAAGGTGTGCATCTCCTACCAGCCCCAGAATTTCTAATCACTTTCACTGACCCCACTGCAGACCAGAATTTTCCCAGAAGAAAGCAGACAGAGTTGTAACTGATGTTTTCAGAACAGCATGGAGCTCAGCAAACAAGAGAATTTTGGTCCAGAAGATTGTGAAATCACATCCTTCCAACCTTCACTAATGGAAGAGAGCACCAAGGAAATAATAGCTTTGTGAGGGTCAGGCCACAGAAAGAGCTACAGCCAAGACTGGGAGCCCATGCCTTCTCCAGACTGAGTGCATTTAAATTCTGTCTCATTGAGGTGACTATGTAACCCAATAGCCAAACTCTTCAGCATAATTGGAACCAGGACTCTCATATATTTACAGTTTCTTGTTGGCTCATCACCCCACATATGACTGTCAGTCTGTTTCTCCCCTGCTCTCTTCTTTTTAAACAACCTTTTCTCCCATCGAATGTGTAGTCACAGACTATGAAAAGAGCAGTCTTACAAGGTGTTCCCCTCAAGAGCTTTAGAGTATTCTACGAAGATTAAAAAGTCAAAACTTAAGTGATGTAAGATTAACCTGAAAGAATATTCTCAATGAAAAACGTTCCCTCCACTGCCTGTGATTTCCACCATTAAAGTCAGAGTTAAGGGAGAGTCCCTCAGATGAATTCTCTGTAAGAAATTATGATTGGTTTTTCAATTCGAAAATTCAGTATTTTTTTTAGAAAGCATACCCTGGATCTCCTGGATGACCATTATCTAGCCAAGTACTGCTATGCAAATTCAGAGCCAGTATTTTTATTGGGATCTGTCGTAATATTTTCATTGTCTTGGGCAAATAAGAAAATTAGCAAGTATTCAAGAAAGGTAAAAAACAAATTATGTCAAAGAATCCTCTATGAACAATGACTGCAAGGGAAGAGAAGGAAGGATTGAGTTATCACACAACAGACAATGTAAGTGTGTTAAGCTTGGGAGAAATCCAACTCCCAGGATCAGCACTATGCTCAAATTTTCTCTGCAATTCCGCTTTTAGCGAAACCACATCACCAACCGCATGAAATTAGTGTACTTAATTTGAATTTTATTCACTTATGGATTGTATTTAATTTGTAAATTTGTTTTCTTTTTATCTTCACAGAAGAACTGCAAACATGAGGCATTTATAAGCAGTTTAATGTTTATATGCATTCACATAACAAATTAATAAACATAAGTCAACACAGGGCAAAGTCGATAAAATTTTATTCCTTAAAAAGAGGTCTATATATTGCTCCATTTTGAGAAACACTGGGTTAAAGAAGTATCTACACTGAATATTACTTGCAGGCTGAAAAACTGCCACCCAAAGATGTCCTCATCCCAACCCCTGGAACCTGTGAGTATGTTACCTTCTACAGCAAAAAGGACTCTGAAGGGAAGATTAAGTTAAGGATCTTGCGACAAGAAGATTATCCTGGATTATCCAGGTGGGCCTGATATAACCATTAAGGTCCTTACAAGAAGAGACAGGAGATCAGAGTGAGCAGTACATGTGAGGATAGAAGCAAGAGTTTGGAGAAATCCAAAAAAGCCAAAAAATGCAGGCAGCTTCTAGAAGCTAAAAAAGGCAAAAAACATTTTCTCCTGAAGCCTCCAGAAGGAGCACAGCCCTGCCAACACTTTGATTTGGGACTTCTGATTTCCAGAGAATAAATCTGTATTGTTTTATATTTTCATTAATTTGTTACTGCAACAATGGGAACTAATACACTACTTGATCCATTTGTTCAGAACGATCTTCAGATTAGCACATGCCACAGTGTTATCCAGAAAGCAGACCCACTGCCCTTTGTAACCACCTAATAGGCTCTCAGATTTTGAGAAAGCAAAGTCAGATTTCAATGGAGGAAAGCAGGTGGGAAATGTGAAAATGCAGAAAAGTCCAGGTGGAGTGCCCCACTGGAGGCTCTTTGTTGGAAAAGACACGGTGCACAGGTACTGGGTTTTTAGGACTGAGTGGGGGTTGGCAGGGAAGGAAAGCCAGTTAGGAGACACAGAACAGCCACCCGAAGGAGCAGATGACTGGACAGGAGAAAACAGTGATGGAGGCTCTGACTGCCCAGCCACCTTTGCAGTTTCTCTGAGGCCTGACCCTTCCCTCTGAATCTTTAAATCTGTTCTCAAACTCTTTTCCCAGTGTTTATGTTCCCAGGGTATGTGAGGCTCGCCAAAGATCTGCTCTAGAGAAGAAAGCGGATTCTGACAGCACTTAAGAATCAAGGCAAATCAGAGCTCTCCCAGGTTATAAGCAAGGCCAGGGCACCAGAGACCAACAGAGGAAGTTCTTCTCTTCCTGGTCTTGAGAGATTGGGAAAAGAAATCCAGTCAAGAACCAAACACGGCCTGGGATAATCGTGCAGGAAGCAACAGAAACTGAATATAATACACCACTATTTTGTTATTTTATCCTCTTAAGGAACTGGGAAAAGTGATTATTCCCTTAGGGTCTTCAATGATGCAAGCAAAAGTCAAACAAGACCTCATAGTAGCTGATAGAATAATAGCAACAAAGAAAAGGGAAATGCAAGTGTCTAATAAGAAGTTAGGGTGTATCTTCTGTGCCTGAATTCTCTTGTCCACACTCTGGCCATTTCCACTGCTTCTCGGGTCTCCTCCCTCTCCACACCCCATACTCTAGGAGGCAGAATGAAGTTGTTTTCAATGATCAGTCTTCTGATTCACTTAGGCTTGATCTCCTCCTGAACACACTCAAGCCAGAGCACACCAGTTCACTGTACAGAGAACTACATTACAGCTGTTGGTTTTAATGAAATTAGAGTTAATGATTTTTTGTGTTGTCACTTAATACTTTCTTGTTGTATCTTACATTGGTAATTGACCAGGAACCCATTATAGGCCCCGAAGTACCATCTTATTATGACTACCACTTAATAATTAAGAATAATGGATTACATAAAAAGACAGACATTTCAATTCTGTTCTAGAGCTTACAATCATCTCCTATCAGGAGCTTATTTTAAGTAATGGAAAATCTAGTGAGACTGTAAGTACCCTCTCACGATATAAAATATTTAGAATACAAATGTTGAATAGGGAATTCTGAATCCATTCTAAAGATGCTTTCCACACTTTAAAATATGATATTTTATTTTTTTAAGTGTTTAAAGTGGTTGGTGAGGGGCACCTGGGTGGCTTAGTTGGTTAAGTGTCTGACTGTAGATTTTGGCTCAGGTCATGATCTCAGGACCTTGGAATCCAGCCTGGAGTTGGGCTCTGTGTTCAGCAAGGAGTCTGCTTCTCTCCTTCTCCCTTTCTTTCTGCCCCTCCCCCAGCTTGATCTCACTCTCTCAAATAAATAAATAAATATAAAGTGGTTGGTGAGTATTAACACCTTCATCACGATCCATCATTTCAGAAGCAAATTCCTTAGATTTTAGCTACTTCAGAATCTATGATAAATATAAATTCAAGTAGAGTATGTTTATATCATAGGATCTAAGAAAAAAAATTCTGAAGATCATAACAGTAGTATCTGTAAAGTATTTAGGAAAAATGATTTTCTGATATAGCACCGGCATTCATTTGAATGATATTCATTGCAAAGTATGTCTCATCCTCTTGACAAAATAAATGGAGTCGCATAAAACCATAGCACATTTGAATTGGAAGGGACCTAGAGTTACTTATTTACTTTCATCAATCAGACTTGAGTATGTTGCCTCCACCATAATTCCAACTAATGATTGCCCAGACCTTCCCTGGACACCCCTACAGAAATGGGATGCTAATTTTGGCAGCTCATTCTTCCTCGTTCTGAAATAACAGTCCATCTGAGTCTTTCTTTTCACCCTTAGGTCATATCTCTGCCCTCTGCAGCCATGCACATTGCATCTTCCCCAAATTGGGACTCCCCAGAGTTCCCCTCTTTGACCTCTGCACACAAAGTCTAGTTTGGAGTCTCTCACCATCATCGTTCCAGTTCTCTGGGTCACTCCAATCTGTTACTGCCCCTCTTGTCATCTGGTGTCCGTGATCCAACCTGGTACTTCAGAGAAGGTTTGGCCTTCTACTTGCAGTATTTGCTGGGCATCAGGATTTCTGTAAAAAAAGAGATTCAATTACATTCACTAGATATGATCTGTAAATCAGATTTGCCATTGAGAATGGCCTACCCTCCAATGAGCCCAAATTTGAGGGATTTTTTTCTCTGTTGTTCCTCTTTCGAGTCTAAATTGTCTCTTTAAGTCATCCTGAGCTATAAAAGTCAAAACAAATCAAAATTAACATTGCCCAAGTATCACCCCCAGCAATATAGAAATAAAAAGTCAAACATGATCAGGTGTACTGCTTCTTCCATGTAAAAATCACTGCAAAACAATCTGAAAAAAGACTCAAAAAACAAGCTGAAAAATGATGAGACTTTTTTTTTTTAAAAGTTTACTTATTCATTTGAGAGAGAGAGAGAGCAGGCATGAGTGGGGGGAGGGGCAGAGGGAGAAGGAGAGAGAGGATCTTAAGCAGATTCTGCTCTAAGCACAGAACCCAACGCTGGGCTCCATCTCACCACCCTGAGATCATGACCTGAGCCAAAATTAAGAGTCAGACACTTAACTAACTGAGCCACTTAACTATGCCCCAGTCATAAGAGACTCTTAACTATAGAGAACAAACTGAGGGTGGATGGAGGGAGGTGGGCGGGGAATGGGCTAAATGGGTGATGGATATTAAGGAGAGCACTTGTTGTGAAGAGCCCTGGGTATTACATGTAAGTGCCGAATCATTAAATTCTACACCTGAAGCCAGTTTTACCATACATGTTAACTAACTAGAGTTTAAATAAAAACTTAAACAAATTTTCAAAATTAAAAAAAAAAATTTTTTAATAAGATGAAAAAGTCTCCTAACTTGATAAAGTTCTTTTTACAAACTTTTCCATCTGAGAAGAAATTGGAAGTAGAGTCATTCTTGTGAATGAAACACAGAAAAGATTATTTTAATATTTTCCACTTTCAAAACAAAGCCCTAATTTATTAGCAAAATATTTGCTAGGCGAGGTTTCAAAACTATTTATTTAATACTCTCGTTCTTAACACTCAGGACTTACTAGGGGTAGAGTGGCAGGAGAGAGAGGAAAGCAGACCCACGACATTGGGGAGAGGCCCAGGGAGCCTGCATCCTGATGGTGGACACAGCGGTGTCCAGGGGCAGCTGTCTGGCAGGTGCCTTGGCTCCAAAGATACTGTTCCAACACTACATTTTGTAGTGAAACAAAAGACAATTACTCCCCTTAGAAGCTGGATGTTTGGGTTTCACACCTTCTCATTTGGGCATTCTTTGCTTGGCCATCAACAAGAACTGATTGAAAAGAAATACTCACAGAGATTTCAATTACTGTTAATGTGGCCTAAGTGTTTTCACTGTCACAGTCTAAGGCTTCAACTTTTTAATAAGTTTCCTGTAATTATTACAAGTTTTTGGTCTAATTCCAGCTGAGGATTTAATGGGACTCATTCTGACAAGATATAGGATATTGTCCCAATAGATGTTCATTTGGAAATGGGCCACTTGCAATTTCGAGTGTGCAGAGCTGTGCAAGATTAAAAGCACTGGCAGTATAATTTCCACCTTGTGTCCCAAGCTCTGTGGATTTGTAGCTCATCCAGACTGTCCATCTGGGGAGCAAACAGCATGTACTCCTTGATGAGAAACTCTGGCCAACCAACCAGCTGTGAAAAAAATAGATTACTCTTGTCATTTTTTTCTCCTAGGTAATTTGCTGCGAGTAAAAATATAATTTCTTAGAAGGTGTGCAGTTAAAAGCGAATACTAGGGATGTGTCTGATTTATATTTAAAACTTCATTACACTTTTATTTGTTAAATTTAATTTTCAACAATACCCTGGCTGTGATAATAGTTTCTAATTCACAGGAGATGGAAAGGTTGGTTTCTGATATTTGTACACTAAGCAAACACAGGAAGGAGGATGTGGATGAGAAAAGAATGTAGGAGAAGGACTCAGCTGGCAGGCTGAACTGAGCACAAAGAAATGCACTGTTGTTCTTCCTAAGGTAAAGAAGATATTATGGTAGAATTAAGTAATGGTTGGGAAAATAAATCTTTCTATTGCCCCCAGGAAGCTAAAATGGTAAATGCATCTTTTTAAGGCTCTGACATATAACTTCATCCTTGTGAAAATTCAGAAGGTCATGCTAGATAGATAATCACGGTAATTCTAGATCAATTGAGCTTCAGAGCTAAAAGAGATTGTTAATAACAGTATGAGTTTTAATATGTAATAGTTCTACATGTAACCTATATATATTTCAGCCAGCCAAAGAGAATGTATTTTCAGCCAGCCAAACGGAATGGAAGGATATATGCCAAGCAAAATTAAATTCTTCCATTTGTACCCAGTGGAGAGTTAATGATACAATTTGAAATGAGAGAATTTCAATAATACCTCTGCACTGTGAGTTACAAAATATGTAGACATAAATAAGTGTTGCACAGTAACTCACTGTCTGGAATTTAAAAATTACAGCACTGTGCCTCATATAACCTTACCCAGAAATTGTTCTGACCCAGAAATTATTTGTAGAAAATTAATTCCAAATAGGTGTTAGAATTTTTTTAAAAAAGATTTACTTATTTATTTGACAGAATGAGAGAGATTACAAATAGGCAGAGAGGCAGGCAGAGAGATAGGGGGAAGCAGGCTCCCTGCTGAGCAGAGAGCCCGATGAGGGGCTCGATCCCAGGACCCTGAGATCATGACCTGAGCAGAAGGCAGAGGCTTTAATCCACTGAGCCACCTAGGCACCCCAGTGTTAGCATTTTTTAATTGATATATCAATGTTAAATATTATTTGATATTTTTGACATTGGCTATAGTTAGCTATGCATTAGTATATACATGTATACATACACATACACACATACACACACACACATATGACAAAAGACTTGTATCCATAGTCTTTTTTTCCTTCAACTCAAAAAAAGAAGGATTCTTACAATTTGATAAAAGGAAGGCAAACAAACCAACAAAAAATAATGGGCAAAGATCTGAACAGAATCTCTACAAAAAAAGATACATTGATAGGTAAGAAGCACATGCAGAGGAGCTCAACATCATGACTTATCAGGACATTGCAAATTAAAACAATAATGAGATACCACTCCATATCCATTAGATTGAATACAACTTACAAGCCTGACATTATTGAGTGTTGATGAGGATATGGAGCAACGGGAACTCTCCAACATTACTAGTGGGAATGAAAAATGGTTCACTTTTTTTTTTAATAGTTTGGCCCATATAAAGTTTAATATTATTTTACTATATGACCCAGCTATTCTACTCCTAGATATATACTCAAGAAAAATGAAAGCATATGTCCACACGAAGACTTATATATGCATGCTCATGACAGCTTTACTCATAACAGTCAGAAACTGAAAACAACCCAAATGTCCTTCACCACACCCAGTGAATGGCTAATTAAATTGAGGTATATTCACAATAGAATATTATTCAGCACTAATAAAAGAATTATTAATACACACAACATGGGTAAATCTCAAGACATTATGCTGGGGCACCTGGGTAGCTCAGTTGGTTAAGCCTCCAACTCTTGATTTCAGGTCATGAGCTCAGGGTTGTGAGATTGAGCCTCTCATCAGGGCTGAGCAGGGAGTATCCTTGGGATTCTCTCCCTCTCCCTCTGCCCCTCCTCCCACTCTCTTTCTCTTTCTCTCTCCCTCTCCTAAAAATAAATGAATAAATCTTAAAAAAAAAATTATGCTGAGCAAAAAAAGCCAGACACCAAAGGGTACTGTATGATTCCATTTGCATAAAGGTCTAGAAAAGACAAATCTAATCTTTAGTCACAGGAAAAAAAGATTAGTGGTTGCCTGGAACCAGACATGGGAGCTGGTTACTGACTAAGATGGGCACAAAGGAACTTTACGGGTAATAAAAATTGTTTATATCTTGATAATGGCGGTATTTATACAAATATATAAATGTTTCAAAACTCATCAGAGTACATTTCATTGTATATGAATGTATACCTCAATAAATGTGATTAAGTGCATTTTTTAAATTGCCAATGGCTTTCTAATTCATTTAGAGTAAGCCTTTAAATGATTATCAACCTTCTCTTTGGCTTCATTGTCTTCCTTTCACCTCCTTCTCTACCAAACCCACCACCTTACCCATCTTGATGTGTAACTTGAACATTCCAGACACACTAAAATCTTGCAAACCATTCCTTCTGCCTAGAAAACTATACTCTCAGATCCCACTTGACTCACTTCCTCATCTTCAATTATTTTCTCAAATGTCTTTTTCTCAGTGGAACCCACTCTGCCCACTATATTTAAAATTACAACCTTCTTAACATTGCCCATAACCTATTCTTTTATTTTTCTGTATAACTTCTATCACCTTCTAATATACTCAATATTTTACTGATTTTTTTTTTTATATTTTAGCCTCCCCAAACTACAGTGTAAATGTCATCAGTTTGGGAGTTCATCTGTTATATTCATTGTTGAATCCCTAGGACATTGTCACATAGGAGGCACTTAACATATGTTTGCTGAATAAATGAATAAATAAAAGCATAAAAGAAAGGAAATCAACTATATAGTCATAATACTAAATATCACAGATCCAAATTCCCACATTAAAAATAACAGATGGTCATATCACGATATAAAACAAAACCCAACTACATTCACCCAAATAAAAGTAAATAAGGTTAAAAATCACTTTATGTTAGATCAATACAAGCAAATAAAAGCAAAAGCAGCAGCAATATTAAAATTACTAAAGACTAATCTAAGAGAATATCATGTTGTACAACTTATGAAAATAATTCAACAGTTATAAATCTATAGACATCAAAAAACACATCAAAAAAAGCAAAAATAATACAAATGAAGCAGAGCTTGATAAATAAGAATAATAGTGGAAATCTTTTCAGAGTTGAACAGATCTGGTACACAAAATAAGTATGGATAGAGGAATTGAATGAAATAATAAATTTATAAGGCATTTATTTCTCAATGATCACTGTCATTTCATCAAAATATAAACCCCACAAAGCAACGTATGTATCTGTGCTTTGACTTGCTATATCACCAGCACCTAGAAAAGAGCCTGGCATAGAATTGAGCTTGATGAATATTTGTTGAATGAATATTTGCATTCACAATATTTGACTCTGTACTTGATTAACAAAACCTTCAACAAAATAATTTTAACAGATGTGTCTAAAGTAAAGCTTGTGCAAACCACATAATAGAAATTACGTAGGATGAAACATTTGAAAGAACATATTAGCAATGTAATCCAACAATGCAGCAAAGAATAATAATATCATGTGATCAACTAAGGTATATTCTAGGAATGCAAGAGTGAGTTAATATCAGGAAATCTATAATTATAAATTCATCATATCATTAAGGGAGGAAAATCACATGACCATATCAGTATTTGTTGAAAGGGCCTTAGATAAAACTAAGCCACTATTGCTAACATAAAAACTAAATTAAAATAGACGGGGCACCTGTGTGGCTCAGTCATTAAGCATCTGCCTTCGGCTCAGGTCATGATCCCGGGGTCCTGGGATCAAGCCCTGCATAGAACTCCCTGCTCGGCAGGAAGCCTGCTTCTCCCTCTCCCACTCCCCCTGCTTGTGTTCCCTCTCTTGCTGTGTGTCTCTCTCTCTGTCAAATAAATAAATTAAATCTTAAAAATAAATAAATAAAATAAAATTGACATCAATGACTTAAGTATAATAAAGTTTATCAGTGATTAAAAAATATTATCCTAGATTATGAAACACTAAACACATTTTAATTTAAGTTAGGAGCTATACTGAGGTGCCTGTTAATCATCTTTAGTATGTAATAGTAACCTGACAGTTTGAAAAAATAAAATAGAGCCAGAAAATAAAATAATAGGATAAATACTGGGGAAAAAGAGATAATACTTTTTTTGTGGATTACAGGATTCTGTGCCTTGCAAATCCAAGAGACTCTGGTAAACTACTACTAAATTTAACAAAGAACTTAGCAAAGAGCTGAGTACCATAGAAATAAACAGAAGTCAACATCTTTCTGAATAAATACAAAGACGTGTGATGTTCTTGAATGGGAAGATTTCAAAATCACCAAAGAAATCCAAAAATTAATATATAAATTTAATACAATTAAAACTGAGGTAAGAGACTCTTAAGAATTAGATCCATTTATTTTAAAGTTTAGATCTAAGAGGGGTGGGAAAACCCAAAAGGAACTAAGAAAAAGATGAAGAACAGAGGATGACATGTCTTTCCAGATATCAGAACTTTAATATTCTACTGTAATCAAAATCATATCATAATAGTACCAAAATATTCACTGGATGGTCAGTGTAATAAACAGAGAATCCACAACTAGATCTCTCTAAATTTCAGGATTAAATATATATCGGAAATTTTATTTCAGTTCAGCTAAAAAAAGAACGGATGGTTTAAGCAATGTAGACCAAGTTGATTATTCATCTGGAAGAAAATACAGGTGAATCTCTCTTGCAACTTAAACAAAAATAAATCTCAGATAAAGATTAAACCATAAAAAACAAAACACAATAAATCTAGACTACATGTATAATCTAGAGAGTACAGAAGACCTTTATAATACAGAAAATCCAGAGATAAGAAAAAAAATAGATGAAACTACACTACAGATAATTGTTAAACATTTGTATGGAAAAAAAGGTGCAATAAACAAAGTCCACAAAAACATGTATGGATTTGAGGCTGTATTTCCAATAGAAATGAGAACTGGAGGGTTGACATCTATAATACATAAGTATCTTTTTAAAATTAACAGGAAAAATAACTATCCCAATAGAAAAATGGTAAAAGAATATGGAAAGAACAAATCCAAGTGACCACAAACATATAAAAAAAGATACTCAACCTCATTAAAAGTAATGAAAAAAACAATAATCAATAAAATATTTTCTACCTGGTAGAAAGGCAAAAATTAAAGAGTAATAAAATCCATTGGTTGTAGGGATGAGAGGAAAATGGATATATTTCTACATCGCTGATGAAAATATGAATTGGTATGGTCCTTTTGGAAACAGTCTGACAGCACTTATTAAAACTCAAATACCAATAGCTTTTGCCCGGGCAATCCCATACCTCAGAATCTCCTCTATAAAAGCACAAATATGCAAAAAAGTATTTATAAGAATATTTATACCAGCACTACTTGAGGTAGCAAAATACTACAAAATAAGTGGTGGCCTTCAATAAAATGAAGTTAAACTCTGGTCAAGTCACACTAACGACTATTATGTCTCTATCAAAAAGAATGAGTTAGAGCTAAACCAACACACTTAGAAAAATATCCATGCTTATTGTTAAATAAATTTTTAAAGTTACACAAAGTATTATATAATAACATAATCCCATTTTTATGAAACAATGACCTAGAAACCACATGTGTTCATGACACTATGGCCACTGAGAATAATACAAGAGGATATATACCATGTTGTTAACATGGGCTCCCTGGATAGAAAGTTTGGTGATGTGAGACAAAGGGATGGGAGAAAGGTGAGACGGAGGAGGAAGCCAAGCAAAAAGAAAATACTACATTTTTAAAGCAAAGCATAAAATACTACACTCTTAAAGTACAAAGCATGTAATCCCATTTGTGTATTTGTGGTGTGTGTGGTATATGTGTGTGTATGGTGTATATGTGTGGTGTGGTGTATATGTATGTGTCACAGAGACAGACAAAGAGAATGTGTGAGAGAGAAATAATTCACTAGTTTTCAATGGAAAATAATTTCTTAAGCTATCTTAAAATTATTTGGTTCTTTTCTGCTTGGATGAATCTTTCAAAATGTTTAGAAGATGAAAATGGATATAAATTATTTAAGTATTTTACAACCTTTCAGAAGCATACATCCATACTCCTGAAAGGAGGAAACACTTGTTTCCAGAAACTTCCTTATGACTGAAATGGTATGAACTTTGTAAAGACTGATAAAAATCACAGAACAAGGTGCATAAAACCGAAATAACTTAAATTTGATCTCTTTACTTTTAGGCTATCCTTATTAGATTCTTATATCAGAGATAGAATTGTGAAAACAGTAGGTATTTCATTTAAAAAAAAGAAGTTCAGGTTAGCTGTTTTATGAACAAACTGCAAAACTAAGGATTTAAAATAGGCAAAAAAATAAATTTTTCAACATTCAGAGAATCATGAAATAAGAAGGTTCAATTTCATTTTAAAGACCATGAAAGATTTCCATTGAAGAGAAGGAAGTATTCATTCTCATACACTATATTGGTTTCCTGTGACTGCTGTAACAAATTAATAAAATTTGGTGGCTTTCCACAATAGAAATCTATTCTTTCACAGTTCTAGAGGCCAGATGTCCAAAATCAGTATCACTGAGTCAAAATCAAGATGTTGGCAGCCATGTAGTGCCTCTATAGGCTCTAAAGAGAACCCATTACTTTCGTCTTCCAGCTTCTTATGGTTGCCAGCATTCCTTGGTTTGTGACCACATCACTCCAGTCTCCACCTCTGTGGTCATACTGTCTTCTTCTCTTCTGTCTGTGATTTTCCACTGCCTCTCTCTTATAAGGACACTTGTGGCTGCATTTAGGGTCCACGAGGATAATCCAGGAAAATCTCTCCATTTCAGGATCTTTATTTAGTCATATCTGCAAAGACTCTTTTCCCAAATAAAGTAACATTACAGGTTCCAAAGATTAGGACTTCATACTTTGGGGACTATTATTCAGCCTACTACAAATACTGTAGTAGAATAAATGAGTACAATCTTTATGGGGGATGGCTTGTTAAACTGCATTTAAATCCTTAAAAATGTATGTATCTTTGATGAAAAATACCATTACTAGAAATGTATTCTAACCAAAACAATTCATTCAATTAATAGTTATAACACATACAATCATGTGAACATGGATGTTTGCCTAAAATAATTATAATAATGACAGATTAGAAACAGTTTAAGCACTTAACAGTAAGAGCCTGGGTTTATAAATTATGCATCCATGCAATAAAAAACAAAGCAACCATAAAATAATAATATAAATGTGTATTTACAGACATGGAAAGACATATATGATATTTTAAGTAAGAAAATCAGGTTACCAAACAGTGTGATCCCATTGAATATTTGTTTATGTCCTTCTGTGTTTGTATTTATTTATATGCATGTACGTATGTATGTATGTATGTATATATATTCTGAAGCACGGACAAAGAATGGAACTATGTACCTCAAAATATCAACAATGATTATCTACAGGTGAAAGGATTAAAGTTTATTTTTCTAAAGTGAATATGTATTGCAATAACAATTTTTTTAAAAGTCAAGTAAAAAGACGTGCACTTCTGAGAATAAATGACTAAGAGACTACTCAACTTCCCTACGTGCGCGCGCGCGCACACACACACACACACACACACACACACACACACAAAATAACACCAGGATATACTACAAAGAGCACCAATCTTTAGGGTATGGCGAATGAAGAGAAAAAAGTACAAAGATCTTATTTGCCTTTAGCCTGGAGTTAAGTGTACTTGACATCAGCCTGCAAGGGGGCAGGGTGCAGAGTGCAGTTGGGAAAATTGCATTATCTCTGGCTTGAGAACAAGAAAGACAAAGCTGGGGAAACCATAACTATACAAGTAGTAGGGAAATCCTAGAAGGGAAAGAACCAGAGAGAGAACTGTCAAATTCCTGACCTACATTTCTAACTGACCCCTGAACTGGCTCAAAGCAGCTAAGCTAGTGAGGAGACATCCGAACTGAGGTCTAAGCTACCACCGCAAGAAACAAGATTTGCAAGGCGAGTCAACATAATTGTCTACTAAAACAAAAGAAGCAAAATTCATGTGAGTAAAATAACATAATACAGAACCTCCACAGCTTAACAAATAACATCAAGGACACAATTCAAAATTACCAAACATGGGAAGAACCAAGAAAATGGAACACTCTATCAAGAGAAAAGAAAATCAACCAAATCTTCCTCCAAGCTGAACAAGGTTTTGGAGCTAGTAGATGAGGATTTTTAAATGGTTATTATAGTTAGTCTAAACGAGGTGAGATAAAATGTGCTTACAAAGAATGACGGTGTTCCTGTCTTCAGTAGTTGGTATGTGAAGTCAGTCAGGACAGTTCTTACCCACCATCTGCCCTATGCTAGCAGCCTTGAACTCATGCAACTACTCAACCCCACATCTGCTGGCTCACACTTGAATTCATTCATGCCTCAAAAGTCTGAAATTCAAAAGCTTTTTCTTTATTCTAGTAAACTTCTAACTTATTAACATATCTCAAATATCATTTCTAAAATACTCATCAAGGGATGCCTGAGTGGCTCAGTCGGTTAAACGTCTGCCTTCAGTTCAGGTCATGATCCCACAGTCCTGGGATGGAGCCCTGCATGGGGCTCCCTGTTCAGCAGGGAGCCTGCTTCTCCCTCTGCCTCTGCTGCTCCTCCTGCTTGTGCTCTCTCTCTCTTCCTCTCTGACAAATAAAATAAAATCTTTATAAATTAAAAAAAAAAATCTTTAAAAATAAATAAATAAATAAATAAATAATAAAATATTCATCAAGCATCAGCTGTGTGCAAGGGTTAGTGCTAAGGCTAGAAAGCTAAAAAGATGACTAAGATAACCATCTTATAGCCTTTGTGAAATGAAGTAGGAAATAAATGAACAAGTACAGCTCCTCTTTGCTTGCCATCTAGTAAGGATAAGCTAAGTACACACTAATTATAAAAATTATATATTATAGATGAGGTACCATAATGCTCAGTACCCAGGATTTTCAACTGGAGTGTGAAGAAGGGTATGCTTTTTTTAACCCAAACACAACCTACTAGAAAGTCTGATATGCCCACTCCACTCCCACTGCCTACCAAGAAATGGGGAGAAATACTGCCATAGTGGTTTACTGCCTTTGATGAAAGAGTTCCATATCCCTCATATCTGTCAGAGCTAAAAAAATGGTCAAAACTTCAGCTACATAGAATTATTTTCTAGTTAAACAAACATATATTAATGGTATATTGGAGTTTCATAAGAATAATACAGAAAAAAATATGATGTGCTGATTGTGTATTCCATCATTTTGAATTTTCACTCCTCTGATTCAAATTCCATAGTTACATCTCCAACAGAGTATGAACACCAATGACTGACCCACTGATACATATAAAAGTCTTCAGAAAGTCTTAAGAAAAACACTCATGGATTAATTATTCCCAGAGTTATCCATAAGAATATTATCCAAAAATGCTTCCTTCACCTCACCCTAGTCCCAGATGAGAAAAGCCTAGTTGGTGGATCCGTGTAGGTGGAAATCAAACTTGTACCATCCACCTGGTGGCAACCATCCCAATAATAAGGGTTACTGCTTTTCTCTAGCTGCAGACTCAACCTCTTGCACTTGCCCTAAAAAACTAAAATAACAGAAAACTGAAAGAGAAGCAAGAATGTTAAAGAGACTCTGGTTGATTATTAATAGGTTCAAATATTTGCAGTTAATCGAGTTGTGCTTACATGACATAAGGTCATCAGTTGATTGGGTTAATTTAGTCCAAGAACTGGCCAATCCAAAAAAAAGAAAGAGAAACAACAAAAAAGAGTGATAGCAGCTATTTTATTGAATTGTAGTCAGATAGGTGTCAGTGCTTTGACTGTGGGTGTAGAATACTGAAAAGGAATGGAGGCTCCTATGAAAACGGTAACTTCAGGTATTAAATCAATATGCACATGTACATAGCAAAGCATCTCATAGAAATTAGACATTTTTTTAGTTTAAGCTGATTTTTAAATGTTGAATCCATAAATACATATGACCATTTACATTTTAAAACTTTTGCCTTTAAATGTTAAAATCTGGTATTTGCAACAAGATGATGGTAGGAAGCTTCCTATTAAATTGCTTTCACTATTTTAGTTTGTACAGGACAAGATATTTTTCTTCCTCTTTTCTAATTATAAATGTAGCATATTCTCACACAGATAACTTGAACACTACAGAAGTTTCAAAAGGCAAAAAGAAATCTCCCATAATCCTACCCCTCAAAGGCAACCGCATTATTCATTTAGATACATTTTCTTCCTATCTTTTTTTTACGTTTTATTTTTTTATTTTTTTTAAAGATTTTATTTATTTATTTGACAGAGAGAGAGATCACAAGTCGGCAGAGGCAGTCAGAGAGAGAGGAGGAAGCAGGCTCCCTGCCGAGCAGAGAGCCCAAAGCGGGGTTCGATCCCAGGACCCTGAGATCATGACCTGAGCCAAAGGCAGAGGCTCTAACCCACTGAGTCACCCAGGCGCCCCTTCTTTAAATTTTAAACACAGGTAAGATTATGGTGGGCCATTCATACATTATCCCCGTGGCTTGATACCACCATTTCCTTTGTGCTTACTTATTTTAAAAAGGCAATCACTTCATATTTGCAGATGTTATTAGTTAAAAATCTTGATAGCATACACTTGGAAAAATTCTTGGAAGAAGTATAAGATAATGTTGTTAACAAAGGACTAGAAATATACTGCCAGCAGTCTACCGTGCCAATTCCATGCTTGAGAAATCTGAGATCAGGCGTGCATTTCTCTCTATATGCAACTATGACCAAAAAATTTATCTCCAAAGAAGTCTCAGAAAAAAATATTCATGTGTGCTCTCCTATTGCATGGGCTAATTAAAATGATTCATTAACAATAAGCTCTCAGGATAAAGGATTTTTGTTGTCACATTATTTGTGTTTTTTTTTTAAAAGCTAGTTAGGAGGGACAGTGCATACACACGTTTTCTTATCAAAATCGAATATCCCAACAGCACCAATTTGGTGGACCTAAATGACATCTAGAAGATGACTATGTCTTTCTCATCAGAGCCAGAGTATAATTATCCTCCATAACAATAACTTCAGCCCAGGAAAGAAGGAAAGAAAGTTGAGAACGAGCTAGCTGAACCCCAGATGTCAAGGTTGGGAACATTCCAGAGAGTTACATCTGAAAGCATCTACAGCCAAACCTGTCCTATATGTAACAAAGGTGATAAATTCCTCCTTCAGAGGAGAGAAAACCAGAACAGGTAAAACAATGTTGCTGAGTCAGATACCAGGCATGCTGGTACCATTGTCTGTGAGCCTTCAAGAAAGGACTGAAAAGAACCAAGGAAGTCAAGAATTGAAACTAGAATGCTAACAAAATTCAAAAGAAAACACAAATTACAAGGATATATGAATTAAGTTAGCTGGAAAGAACACTGTTTTCTTTTTCTTCCCCACCCCACCCCAGGCCATAAATAAGATACAACAGTGCACCCTTCTGGTCAAAATGCAAAACTAACATTCAGATAAGAGTCTAGTCTAATTTTGGGGTGCTAAACTCAAAAGAGTTTCTGGTTTCCTCATCCAGTGAAGGGGTTCATAGCAATGACCTCACTTGCAGACTTTTTCTTAAATGACAAAAGCAAGAGACTTTCAAACATGGAACTTATTTCCATAAGGGAGCTTTGTCACTCTGAATGAGGGGAACACAATGGCAAAGAAAACTGAAGACCTTTGATGCCGTATTTACTCAATTTTTGTATGGGTATCTGATACTCCATTCCTTTGACTTTCTAGGAGCTTCCCCTAAATGTGATAAATACTTACTAAATATTTGTTGAATAAATTTATCAAGCAAATTTCTGAAACTCTAACCCTCAGCAAAACCTGAAAATCAATTGTATTTCAGCCCATATGCAATAGGTCTGAAAGTTTCAGTAATGGGAAGCCCAAAGTATTATGCAAAGGAAAAGCAAAGATTGAAAATGCCTAGCCTTTCTTGTTACAAGTTTGTACAAATGCATTAACATCAGCATAGAGTTTATACATAGCAATGAAATCTGATCTATGTAGAACCAGTTGCTATCCTTATCATTAAGTGAAGGCTATCATAAATTACTATGAAGAACTCTGCACACTTGCTTTGATGGAGCAATGAGTATAAAAGGTAGTTCATAAGTAGCTTTGCATTAGAAAGGCTGTTTCCAGATCACCTGTCCACTTCTGTAAGCTATAGGTAGTGGAGGGCACCAAGGGAAGTACTTGAGCATCTTCTAAATTAAAAAAAGAAAATGTCTCAGAAACTCATAGTCCCATTTTTGGAAATAACTATAAGTATGTCGTCACCTATTTTCAACAAGTTGACAGCAGTCAGGACAGTTTCCTGAAAAGTAATTGATATTGCAAAATTCCATTTCTCCCTAACTGAACTAAAACTATACAACATAGTAAGACTTCCTGCCCTTTAGAATGCCCATATTAAAACTTGGAATGTTCAGAGCACATCTTCACATATCATCCTTTTTTGGTTTTATAGTCAAAAGTATCAAAAGACTTAAAACAACATTATAAAAAGTCAGCAATATTTATAAAACATCATTATCACAATATAGCCATGTTTCACATCTCTGTAAAAGCATCCATGGTTATCTTCCTACCCTTGGTCACCTTGCAGCAATCTATCTCTTTGAGAACTGTTTTCTGCCTTGACCACAATCTCTTAGAATTAATGAGGCTAAGAATTAATGTTTCAGTAAATGGGAACTCTTTCTTTGGCACTAGGCTGACATTATGCTATACTTATAAATGCCACCAGCTGTATCCCAATATATAGTGCATTACATGGTCTGCTCAAGTCAATGATTCATCTGACAGACAACACCCTAAAAGCATAACAGCATGACTCAGTGTTAGCAAAAATAAATTTTATACATTGATCAAAGTTTGGGGGCATTCCTATAGGGGCCTGCTATATACTACTTTCCAGGCATGCCAGTTAAGAACCAAATATATTGACAACATACAAAGAATTATTAGACATTCTAGAGATAAAAAGCCTCAAAGAATTATGAATGAATTATGAAAATAGGTGTTAGTCTGAAACTCTTTGCAAAAATTACTCCAGCCACAGAAAGTCAATGAAAGCAGGAAAGAAGTCCTCTCCTAAAATCTACACACACACACACACACACACACACACACACACACACACACACACGCAAGCTTTCCTAAGACACACTTGAGATTCAATTTTTAGCAATAAATCATCTTGCCTATAAAGATTTCTTTCAGCAAGTTCAAACCAAGCAGATATCGGACACTATAATACTAGCATAAAAATACAATGGTAAGAAGCAAAGTTCACACACAAAAGATCCAGACTTGATAGGGACATCAGCAGGATGTAATCAGAAAAGAGGGAAGAACAGAGACTTCTTGAAGAAATGAAAGACTCTGCTCTTCTGGCTTGTCAGAGCCATGGAAGAAACACATTTAAAACTGAAAAAATGTAGCCAGAGAAAGCAACCAAGGGTTAATGTTTCTTGAAATAGAGATGAAACTGAGAACCGTGAAAAGTAAAAAAGGTTTCCAAAGCAGATAACCTGCAAACCCCAAATCTTGAGAATGCAGGCAGTGAAGTACTCATATATTAGAAAACACCTTGCCTATCACAGAAACACCTGGATCCATGGGCAATAAACCTGAAATGGTGTCCATATCAAATGCAAGATGAACAAGAACATCAAGAAATAGCAGACCAGCTTTGTGGAGTTAGAATGTTAGAATCAGGAAATAATATAAAGTGGGGCACTTGCAGAAGATCCACGGGGAGTAGCCATAGGTGGGTAGGTAGGAGAGATTTATCTGGAGGTCAGTCTCAGTAAATATTTTGTAAAATTAGAGGTCAGACAGAAATTAAATTGATGATACAATAAGCTAAGACTTAAACGAGCCATTACATAATGCTGTATGAAATGTTAGTGGTGGGGCGCGCAAGTACAAAAATGATGGCAAAATCCCCAACAAGATACAAAAGTTTGCCAACAAACAGAGGCCAATCTATAAGCCTACCTTGTGCCTAACTAAGCAAGGTGGTGGGTGTTGACAGCATGTGGAGGAATAATAAGACACTGTCTCCGCCCTCCAGGAGCTTAGGAATGAAAGGTTCTAGACTGCTTTAATCCTTATGAAAATCCTGTGAGATAGATATTACCACCTCCATTTTACAGATAAGGAAACCGAGGTTTGGAGAGATTAAGTATCTTCCCAAAGGTGCACAGCTAGAAAAGTGCTAATCCAAAACTCAAAGCACGTGATCTTTCCACTAAAACACATATTCTAATACATTATAGAATAATATGCAGCATTTTTAAAAAGTAGCAACCAATACAAAATAGCAGATTTTGAGTGCCAAACACTAAGAAAATCTGGTAACATACAGCACAGATGAAATATAGGAACATAGTGGAGTGTTGATTGTGTATCCTAGACAACAATGCTGGAGCTGATCAGAAAGGAAAGGGCTCAAAAAGGGCAGATATAGTCAAGAAAAGCAACAGACAAAGGGATAACTTTCTTGGCAGGATCATCATGTGCAGGAAAATGAGCACAGTGGGTTCAAGGCACAGGAAGGAGAGTGGCCAACCAGAAGTGGAGCTAGGAGGGGCTACCATGGAGAAATGCAGCATGGGCAGGTCACACAGAACCTAGAGAACTAGGCAAGAAATTTAAGATTCAGTATGGTGGGAAGGAGGGAACATTTAAGATTTCTGAGCAGAAGAGTAAAATTCCTACTGTCCCATTGTAGTCTAAATTTCTCCTTATGTTAGTTTTCTAGTGCCGCTGTAACCAATAACCACAAGCGTAGTGGATTACTGCAATACAATTACTATCCTACAATTCTGTCCAACATGGATCTCACTGGGCTAAAATCAAGGTGTCAGCAAGGCTGCATTCCTTTGTGGAGACTCAAGGAAAGAATTCCTTTCCTTGCCTTTTCCAACTTTTATAAGTTGCCTACACACTTTGGCACTTGGCCCCCTTCCTTCATTTTCAAAGTCAACAACACTGCATTTCTCAGACCATTCTTCTGCAGTCACATCTCCATCTGACCACATCCATAAAAATTGTCTGCTTTCATGGATTCATGTGATTAGAATAGGGCCACCTAGATAAACCAGTATACCCTCTCTTGTGGTTAAGGTCTTTAACATTAGTCGCTTCTGCAAAGACCCTTTTTCCAGGTAAGATCATATATTTACAGGTTCTAGGGATTAGGACACGGACATTTTGGGGACAATTATTTTGCCAGCCAGGCTCCTGACTATCACATGCCCACTCATGCATCTCTAGTCCCCTCTGGCTGTCACACATCCTTCCTTCTGGTCTCTAGTTCCTCTCTGTTCCTCTGCTCAAAAACCTCAATGGCAAAAACTACTCACTGAATACCAAAATGCTTAGTTTGGCATTCCTGTCAAATGACTGGGAACCAAATAAAGGAATAGAAGCACCATGTGAGGAAGACCTGAGAAAGATGAGGGCAAGGCAGAGGCAATGAGCTGATGCTCAGGAGATGGTAAGCTTGGCCTGGAATTGAGGTCAGCGAGGCAGAGAAGCACACTGCGGCTACAGAGCCAGACTCCACCCCTGGGAGGTGTGATGTGGGGAATTTATAGTACCTCTTTCAGTTCTGTTATGGATCTATTGAAGTGGGGCTACTAATAGTATTTTTCTCACTGGATTATTGTGGGAATTGATGAAATAAATAAAATACATGGCAACCACTTATCACATAGTAGGCACTCAATAAATGTTACTTCCCTCTCCTTTCCCAATATAAGGAAAAATAAAGCAACTGAATTATAGTGAGTGATTCATGAGAACCAACAGAGAGATGCAGAGGTATTAAATATTAGGCCTTGTTCAGGGTAATTGCTCTTTCCACATAGGTAGAAAATGCCATATTGCTTCTGTTTATAATGTGTGACCATATTTCTATACAGAATTAATGAAAAGATGTCATTAGCAATGAATACTTAATTGAAAAATTACAATCTAGAGAAACAGAATTTAAATGTAAGTGATAAGTACAAAATGAAAGTTCTTAAATATGTGTGTATGTATAATATCATCACTAAAAATCAAAAGCTGTATTCATAATGATTGAGCATTAGAAAATTTATGAATTATTTATTTATTCATTGAAAAGTATTCATGGAATGCCTTTTATATTATATGTCAATATATATTATATGATAAACACTTGAGATACACTCTGTCCTCTTAGAACTTATATTCTAGTGGGGTGAAACTAATATATTTATATATAAATAATATGCATATATAGTAAATAAAATAGGTGAATAATTCTCTTCCCCAAGGTTTTTCTCATAGATGCCTAATAAGTAAAAAATTTTTTCATGGGAACTTAATAAATATGCAGATCTAAATTATATTTTAACTTGATAAATTTTTTCATATTAAAGCAAGAAGAAGTTTTAAGAAATATTATACCAAGACAAAACCTATAAATAAGGGAGGGAGACTCAATAATCAATTACTCTCAAGAATATGTGTATACAAAGAAGTACACTGCTTATTTTTATGCCTCCACATCATTCTAAAACTCAATGCACATATGCAACAATACAGAACATAAGAGAGAAGAAAAGAGGAAAAAAAGAAAGAGGGAGAGGGAGAGAGAAAGGAAGGAAAAGAGAAAGTAGGAGTGGGGGGAGGGAGGGAGTAGTTGAAGGAGGGAGGGAGAATGGAAGGAAGGAAAAGTAAATAAAAACAACAGCAGGAAAATGAGATGAATACTGTAACACGTTTCATTTCTGGAAAGGGACTAGAAATGAGAAACTCCGAGCTACTTAGCAGTCAAAGCAAAGAAGGAATACAATTACCAACAATCATCACAGAGTTCTAAAAATAAATACGTGCCTGAAGAAAAGCACACCTTTACCTGCTCAGAGACCTAAGAGAAATCTCTCCCATTGATTCTCCTAATACCTCTAATACTACATTTTCAACAACAATTTTAAAGCTTCAACACACTAGAAGGCTGCAGGTAAGTAGCAGAGAAAGGAGTAGAGTTCCAGCAGCCCTCCAAGACTGATACCTCACACCTGTGCCATATAACACACAGTGAGCCACTCAGTGACACAGTGACACAAGTTCACCCTGAATGCTCTCCTCTACTCATGTCTGAGGAGAAAGACTGGAAGCCTTTGATCTTGATAAATGGATGGAACAAAGATCCTTTAGTCATTCTTTTTTTTTTTTTAGATTTTATTATTTATTTGACAGAGGGAGATCACAAGTAGGCAGAGAGGTAGGCAGAGCAGAGAGCTCTTCCCGCCGAGCAGAGAGCCCAATGCGGGGCTCAATCCCAGGACCCTGAGATCATGACCTGAGCTGAAGGCAGAGGCTTTAACTCACTGAGCCACCCAGGTGCCCCCCTTTAGGCATTCTTAAGTGTGAACATAGCTAAGTAGCTGAGCTTGGTAAGACCAGAACAAAGGGTAATTTAGAGTATGTCCTCTGCCAAGAGTCTGGAAAATGAATCTTCTGGTCAACTGGATGCCTTGGGGGTAAATTTAGCATCTTCTTGTTAAAGGCAAGAAACCTTCCAGAGCACTTGCCTGGCAGAAGACCACCTTCCCTGTGCACTGAGGCCTGGTGAGTCCTGTAGCACCCCGTAATGGACATAGCTATAACCTAAATGTCTTTCTTGAACAAAACATTAAAATGTTCAAATGAATCATACATTTGAAGAAAACAGTTACAAGATAATTTAATTCTGCTACCACAGTTTTATTGATTTTATATGTTCCTTTACTTTTAAAATACACTGGAAGCAATTAACCCTAGTGGATTTTGACATTTGCTGTTCCTTAGAGTATTATCAACTTTAATTAGATTCCAGAAATGAAGTAACAATATCTTATCATCAGGAAGACATTTTGATGATGGAAAAGCCAACATCAGACACCACTGACTTTAAGAAACATTAAAAGCCAAACTTACAAAACAGATAAGTTAGTGGGATATAATTTACATTTCCAGAATTATTCCTGACTTTACAAAAGCATTCACTGCAGGGATCCTTTAAATAGCAGATTTTTCTTGTACATTTGAAATATTAACTAATTTACAAAAAATTCCCTCTTCAGGGCCTATTTATGGTGTTAATGTAGGCTCAGGGCAATCAAAGCAGCTTAACTCTTTCCTATACATACGCAGAATAATTGGAGGCAAATCACTTCACTTCTGATGGTGGTTTCCATATCTCTACTTGCCCAGACTATCACTCAGAATTGATGAAAGGGGTAAACATCTTATTCTTGAAAGTGTTTTGTAAACTTTAAAGTTCTTTTCAAATATTTACTTTTCTACAAGGAAGGAAGGGCTGTAGCATTCAGACAGTGCCTCGTGTACACCAGGGGCACTCATACACATTATTTGATTTTCTCTTCACCATATTGTTACTCGAGTCGTATCATTACTACATGAGGCTTCTGTGACTCAGACCTTGCTCACACAGCTTCTCAGTGATAATTCTAGAATATTAAGCCTAGTCTGTTTGACTCCAAACACCACTGTTCAGTTTACTACATCACACAGGTTCAAATACTTGCTCCATCACCTATTAACAGTGTAACTTGAGCAAGTTAATGAACCCCCTCTGAAATGCAGTTAGCTTGTCTCAAAATTAACATGAAAATATGTCTTACCTCAGAGGTTTACTGTGAGGACTGAATGAGCTGATACATATAAAAGCCTTGGCACTGTGCCTGACAGACTAAGTACCCAATATATATGGATTATTAGCAATTTTTGAGCCTCCTCTCCCTGCCCTGAAAGAAAAAAAAAAAGTTTTCAAACCCAAACAAAAGTTAGGACACACCCTAGCACAAGCAGGATTTAAATATCTATAAATGGAAAAGAATGGGTTTTCTAAGCAATATCAGAAGAATCTTATTTCCACTACTACTGTAGTATTTCTATTATGCATGGTTAGTAAAAGCACTAGATTTAGTACGAATAAACAGGAAACCTGGATTCTTAGTTAAGTTATTAACTAGGAACTTTGCCTGAAGCAAAACCTCTGTATCTTTCGGCTTTCTTTACTATCAAAGAGAGATTTTAAAAAATGAGAAAATAACAGAAGTGATAACAACCTATAAATAAATCCAAATGGTACTGATTTTTTTCCCTTCCCCAAAATGGCAGACCATTTTATTTGAAATGAATCTTATTTCCATCAATCACTATAAAAGCTGGAGAAAATTAAAACAAGCATCTATTTGAAGTCAGTCAGAGAGCTACCAAGACAGTAAGGATTTGACGGACCAAGATCTTAAAAAGAAAAGAAACCCAGAAAAGTGAACTGGCACCACTTTTCCCCTCTGAAGAATTTGTAAATTCTCAAGAAGCATCTAAAAGATAAGAAAAGCTGAACAGAAAATCGTGTCTGAAAGCCTGTAGAGCTGAACGGAGGTTACTGCAGTCTCACAAAATTTGTGGTTCTCAGTTCACCCAGCAGGAGGGGCCCAAGTAAACACTTCAGGCTTTAGTTGGTATTTGTGAAGTGCTATCATTTAGGAGAATAAACTCTAAATACAACAGCTCTCGTAGAACTGAAGCCCAGCTTTGTACGTGTTCCACACAGGAATGGATTAAACTGATATACAGCCTAGGCTACCTGCAGGCCAAAAATAAATGTAAATCCTCCCTGAAGTAAGATATGATCCAGAGATTCAAACTATCTCTATAATCTTTATAAACAATGACCCAAGTTCAACTAGAAGTAACAAAGCATGACAAAAAGTTAGCTAAAAATAAAAATAATGAAAGACCATAGAAATAGACCCACAGGAGATACCAATATTAGAATTATCATATAGACACCTTAAGGATTATGTTTTTAAAAGTGCATGACAAAATGGAGAATTTCAAGGAAAGACCTGAAAATTATAAAGAACAAATCAAATGAAATTATAGAACTAAAAAACCCCCACAAAATCCAGTAAATGAAATTAAGGACTCAATGAATAGGTTAAAAAGCAGAATCAATCCAGCTAAAAAGAGAATCAATAGACTGGAAGATAAATTTGGAGAAAATATCCAGCCAAAAGAGATAGAATGAGGGGAAAATATAAAAAAGAGTGTCAGGGTCACGTGGAATATGTGCAGAAGGTCTAATATGTATAATTGGAGTCCCCAAAGAGGAGAGAGAATAGGAGCAAAATCTGAAAAGATAACATCTGAAAATCCTTTTTTAAAAACTGGAAGATACTAAGCTAGAGACTCAAGAAGTGCTACTACAAATTCCAAGTAAAATAAATACAAAGAAAAATCACACCTAGTCACAATAGGACAAAACTGCTAAAAACCAAAGACAAAGAGAAAAATTTAACAACTAGAGGGAAATATCACATTACTTCTGGAGGATCTACAGTAAGATTAAGAGTTTATTAACAATGGAAACCAAAGACAAAGGGATTATCTCTTCAAAGTGCCGGAGGGAAAAAGGTTATAAAACCTACAATTCTAATCCCAGTCAAATTGTCTTTCAAAAATGAAGTTGAAATAAAGTCTTAAATTTGCAGACAAATTACTTTCTATTGCTGAGAAGTATCTCAGTGTATGGATATATCCTATTTTGTTTACCCACTAATCTATTAATAGTCATTTGAGTTTTCAGTTTTTCACCATTATAAATAACACTGCTGTGAATGTTAGTATGCAGATGTTTGGATGGACATATGCTTGCTTTCATTTCTGTTGATTATGCCAAAGGTGGCACTGAATTATAGTAGGTAAAACTGGTCCTTTAACTACATGATGCCATGTCAATTACCCACATGGAAAAAATGAGTATTGACTGACCTCCCCCAAACTCACACCATACACAAAAATCAATTCTAAGTACCTTGTAGATCTAAAAGAAAGGAAGGAAGAAAGGAAGGAAGGAAGGAAGGAAGGAAGGAAGGAAAGAAGGAAAGAAGGAGGAAGAAAGAAAGAAGAAAGAGAAAAAGAGAAGAGGGAGGGAGAAAGGAAGAAAGAAGGAAAGAAAGAAAGAATAAATGTACTAGAAAACAACATAGGACAATATCCTTAGGACTTTGGGTTTAGCAAAAATTTCTTAAACAACACAAAGCCCTAGCCATAGAAGCAAAGAATGATTAATTTTGCTACTTAATAATATTAATTAATTAAATATATAATTTAATTAAATATTAATTAAAATTAATAATTAATTTTGCTACATAATAAATATTTCCACTTATCAAGAGGTACCAGGAAGACAGTTAAAAAAAAAAAAAAAGCAAGACATTGAGTGGTCATTTTTTTTTTTCCTTTTTTTGGAATTCATGTATCCTACAAAGGCTCCAGAATAAAGAATTCCTATGAAACAATGAGAAAAACAAAAAGACAATCTAATAGAAAAATTGGTAAGAGATACTTCATAAAACAGGATATCCAAATTGCCAATGGACTTATTAAAAGATAGTAAACATCATTAGTCATCAGGAAAATGTAAATTAAAATCACAATGAGACAGCACCACAAAACCACTGCAATAGCTAAACAAACTAGAATACTCAAGTTTGTTCCGGTGGGATATGCAGCCCACCAGAACTCCCTGAGACTGTGGTATGCATACCTGATGACCCAGCAATCCCTCTCCTAGATACATACTCAGTTGATATATATTTACGTGTCACCAACACGGACGAAGAATGTTTATAGCAGCTTTAGTCAAAATAGCAAAAAAACAAAAACAAAACTAGAATCAATACCCATCAACAGGAGAATGTGGTTTATTCCTATTAAATATTTGAAAGCTATTAAAATTAAAAAAGTACTATCACATGCAAGACATGAATGTATTTTGCTGAGAGTAATGTGGAGATAAAATGCTCAGACTCACACACAAAAAGTATACTGTATAATTCAACTTACATAAAGTGCAAAAACATACAAAACTAATATGGAGTTAGAAGTTAGGAGAGTCATGATCTCTGTGTGTATAATAAAATATATGTAATATAAAATGAAACATTTTATCATTTTTAAGTGTAAAGTTTAGTGGCATTGGGTACATTCAAAGTATTATGCAGCCATCACCACTATACATCTCCAGAACTCTTCTTCTCATCATCGCAAACTGAAACTCTGTATCCATTAAATAGTAATTCCTCATTCTCCCTTCCTCCAGCCCCTGCAGCCTTCTGTCTGTATGAATTTGACTACTGTGGATAATGGAGTGACACAATATTTGTCCTTTCGTGTCTGGTTTATTTCACTAAGGGTAATGTCTTCAAAGTTCATCCATATTATAGCATATATCAGAATTTCCTTCACTTATGGGGCTGAATAATAAATATGTACCACATTTTTTTATCCATTCATCTGTCAATGGACATTTGAGTTGTTTCTACCTTTTGACTATTGTGAATAAGGCTGCTATAAATATTGATACACAAGTATCTGTTTGAGTCCCTGATTTCAATTATTTTAGTATATACCCAAAAGCAGAATTGCTGGATCATGTGATAATTCAAATTTAATTATTTGGGAGAACTGTCAGACTCTTCCATACTGGCTGGACCATTTCATGTGCCCATTAGCAATGCAGGAAAATTCCAGTTTCTCTACATCTTCACCAACACTTGTTATTTTCCTGAGTTTCTGTCTTGGTTTGGTTTGGTTTGGCTTGGTATTGATTAAGAGCCATCCTAACGGGTGTGAAGCAGTATCTCCTTGTGGTTTTGATTTGTATTTCCTAATGACCAGTTATGTTGAGTGTCTTTTCATACATGTTATTTATTGGCCATCTTATATCTTCTTTAGAGAAGTGTCTATTCAAGTCTTTTGCCCATTTTTTAATCAAGTTATTTGTGTCTTTTGTTGTTGTTTTTTGATTTATGAGTTCTTTATATATTCTGAATATTAAGCCCTTATTAGATAAGTGATTTGCAAATACTTTCTCTCATTCTGTGGATTGCCTTCTCATTCTCTTGATAGTGTCCTTTTATGCGCAGAAAAGTTTTTTTTTTTTAAGATTTTATTTATTTATCTGACAGAGAGAGATGCAGCGAGAGAAGGAACACAAGCAGAGGGAGTGGGAGGGGGAGAAGCAGGCTTCCTGCCGAGCCGGGAGCCCAATGTGGGACTCGATCCCAGGACCCTGGGATCATGACCTGAGCCGAAGGCAGATGCTTAAACGACTGAGCCACCCAGGCACCCCATATGCACAAAAAAGTTTTAATTTTGATTTTTTTTCATTTTATGCCTATGAAGAGTCATCATTGATGAGGAGAAAACATTTAGAGTATGAGAGCTTCTGAGGTGCTACTAGTGTTCTACAAATTTATAATTTGTACACTTTTCTGGTTACACCTTTTTTCGTGACTGGAAATATGACTGGAAACCAGGATGAAAAGATAGCCAAGTTAGTGGGTTTGGTTGATTTAATGATCCGTTTAGATCACTGCTGTGCTAAATCAATTAACTGTAGGTATTAGTCATTAAGTAAAACCAAAAATCAGGCTTACTTAAATATTTATTTTTAAATGCTCATTTTCAAAGCACTAAAAATTAATAAATGTTAGGTGTGTTTACTTTATTGTTTAAGTAAAGGGGTGACGATATTGTTAAATTATATTAATTAACTATACAAAATATAGCTGAGCATCATCTTCCTAAGTTGTCAGGTTCCTACGGTCAGAGATTACCTGCCTCCTTTCCTATTATAGTGCATATTAGATAATTAATTATGTGCAGGTACGCATATCATTTCTAAAGGCTATTTCACAAAATGTATCCAAAAACATTTTAAATGTACTTGCTCCTTGACTCATCTATTTCAATTTTAGAAATAAATCCAGAAGAATAACTGAGCAAGTAAACAAAACTATGCAGGATATTCCCTGAAGTATTGCTTACAATAGTAAATAATTGGAAACAATTGTCCAACAACAGGGTATTGGTTAAATAAAATGTAGTCTGGTTAAATAAAACACCATCTAGACATGCTATAGAAAAGTATATACAAAAAAATAAAATTAAAAAAAATTTTAAAAAAAGTATATACACCCATTAACATTATATTTTAAATCTATACCAATGTGAAAAGATAAAATAAATAATTATATTAGTGCAGTTTAGAAAACCATGTGTATGGTATAATCTCATGTTCTAATGTGAGAAGAAAGTTGAGAAGGACATAACACCTTAGTAGGACTATCTCTGGGTGGTAAAATTACAGCTAATTTTTTCCCTTAATTTGCCTACTTATAATTCTAAATTTTTTTTACAGTGAAATGTCTTACTTTGTATTAAACACACTTAAAAGCAGCTTTCCCTCTGAAAAAGAAATTGGTCATCTTGGATCAGATTTATCACAATTTAATTATTAGTTTGTGAGATGGCATTTTTCAATTTTCATTAAGTGGATATGTTTACACATGCACAAGCACACACATATATAAATATGATGCAATGACAGTTTTCATAGCAAGCCAACACGTTTCAATTTTAGATTAAAATGTCAATGCAACCTTACAAATACTATTTTTTATCTACAAGTCCACACCAGTGCATCACCAGCACATTAACAGAATAAAGAAGAAAACAAAACAGAACTTTATTTTGATCTATCGTGTGAATACCAAACGGAAAACGAGTATTTCAATTGTGTTATCCATTTTATACTTTGCTCGTTTGTTTTGATTTGTTTTATTTGTTAGTTGGTTGTTTATCTGATTTATGACTATGTTTGACTGAAAAACAGAGAACCAAAGGGTAGCCAATTTAGTGGGTTTGGTCTGGGTTAATGGTCAATTCAGATCACTGATACACCAAGTCAATTGACTTTGCAGAAATTTGCCATTAAGCAAGACCAACAATCAGATCAACTCTGCCGACTCCAATTTGAATGTACTGTCCAGACACAGCCATTGGCAAGAAGAGTTCACTTCTTCAGCTCCTCCACAGTCTTGCTTTTTTATACTTTCCTTCATTTATTCCAATTTGGTAAGCTTTCTGCCACAAAGGAGAAAAACCAAGACTAGAAGGAAAGAATTACACTTTTTTTAGTTTCAATTACAAGAGCTAGACAACATAAGCAGAGATCCGAAAGGAGCCTTTAATATAGCAAATGATTCTTTTCTCTCACTGTGGGGAATGGCTACCATTGGTTTATCATTAAGATGGACAGTTTCTACTCCATTTAGTTTCTGCCAGAAGCCAGAAAGTACGTTCAACATGCCCAAGAACTATTTTTGAGTTACTAAAAGTGCAGAGCTGAAATTCTGTTGATCTAAAAAGTGCAAGATCTATGTCTTCAGAGGAGACACTCTCATACTCTGAAGTGGGTTGAATGATAGAAAGCTCATTCGAGGCTTATGACACTGTAGTTTACACCTAAGCTATCTCCTGGATGTCTTTCTAATGAGGACTTCTGAATATAATAAATGGTAACATTTGTCACTGAAGTAACTCCCACCTCAACTACATTCTGGAATTTATCATCTCCTACTTTGTAGGTCATGTGAATGGTATATTATTCTGTCAAAAATATGACTTTCAAATAATAATTCCATACCATTCATCACTGGACTTCTCTGCATCACCATCCAAAAGGACAAACCCATTTACAACACTATATTTTGAAAATGAATAATTTTTATGTCCAGTTAATCTTATATTTGTTTTTTTTTTAATTAACCAAACTTTTCAAAATTTGGTCCATTATATTCAAACAATAGAATTACATTTTAAAATAACTGGTATTGACCTTACTTAGAAAACTAAGGAAAAGTCCAGAAAGTGAACTGAAGACTGGCCTTGTGAATTAAAGCTTTGTTCTGTCAGTGCTTTTGTACCAGCTTCTGAGATGAGCAGCACGATGCTGTCAGTTTGGTCAGAGACTAGCAAAGGCATCTCAAGAAAGTTCCTATGGAAAGACATTTGGGGAACACTATAAACAATGCCTATCCCCATGGAAATTAAAATTGCAAACTAACACATTAAAGACTCTGTGAACCCAGTAATAAACTTTTAAACCTTTGCTTAACCCAGTGTCCCCATCTATGAAAAATCCATACTTGAGAAATACAAGCTAAACATAAAGGAAGTTTCTGGAAGAATACTGTCCAATAGAAATATAATGTAAGCTATATATGTAATTTTAAATTTTCTTATAGCTACATAAATATAAACAAAAAGAAAAAGTTGAAATTAATTTTATTAATATCTTTCACTTGATGGAGCCAAAATATTTTTAACATATAAATTATTAAATAATATAAATATCATTAAATTATATTATTATATTACTAAATAATAATATAAATTATTAAAGAGATTATGCTTTTTTGGTAATAAATCTTTAAAATTCAGTGTGTATTTTATACCATCTTGATTCAAGGCAACCATGTTTCAAGTGCTTGATAGCTACACATGACTAGTGGCTACCTTACTGGACAGGGCACACATCAAAGATTAATGATGTCATGAATTTAAATGTTTAAAATGTCATAATATTTTACAAATTGATTATAATCCAGCTAATCAACAAATTATATATAAGATAATTACATATTAACAATTATTATTTAGACAACAGTACTAGGTTGAACACACAGTAATTCTTGTTACCAACTAAAACCAGAATTGCTTAGTTATGTCCAGTGGCTTTTTTAAAACAATAGGATTTTTTATGTATTTTGTTAATTGCTATATCCACAGAACCCAGAATAGTGCCAAACATATATTAGATGGCCAATAAATATTTGTAAAATGAACACCATTCTCACTTAGGAGAAAGTCATATTTATATCACATGGTCAATAAATGCTTTAGGTTTGCCTTATTCAATATACTATATACTATTCAGAGCATCAACTATATGCAACTTACTAAGCAATATGGTTTAACAATTGAATAAGCCCTCAAAGAAGGAGCTGATAGCAGGGGTTAGCAAATTTTTTCCCACAATGGTCCAGATAGTAAATATTTTAGGTTTTGTGGGCCATGTTGTCTCTATTACAACTACACTCAACTCTGCCACTGAAGTACAAAAGCAGCCATAAGCAATATTTAAACAAATAGGCATGACAGTGTTCCAATGAAACTTTACTTACAAAAACACGAGGCAAGTCATATTTTGCCTGAGAGCTATAGTTTGCAACCTCTGGCTTATACCATATAGTAAGCAGCTTAGATATATAAAACCTAATTTTAACCCCATTTACAATAATGACAGAAAAGGTCAAACACCTAAATAATAAAGAATCGACTTAGAAAAGAAACGGGCAGAAACCATATGGAGAATTTTGAATTCTACAAAATATATGTGACCCATATCTCCCCCCAAAAGCTAATTTCCTGAAACTATAAAGAACTCTGAAAATGAATAAATCAATATAGTAGTGCAATAAAAATTGGGCAAAGTGTATAAATAAGTCAAAGAAACACAAATGGCTCTCAACCACAGAGAAGATGAGCAGCCTTGTTCATAACAGAAAGATGTAATTTGGAACCACAACAACTCTATTGGCAAGAATGTGGGGGAACAGGGAATATGAATTGGTATCACCCTTTTGGAGAGAAATTTAGCAATATCTATCAAAATTACAAATGAATGTGTCAGCAATTCCACCTCTAAAAATGTTTTTCCCTGAAGATAAACACACTCTTGCTCATGAGTGAAATGACATAACACACAGGGTTATCCACTACAGCTTTGTTTAAAATAGTGAAAGATGTGGAAAAACCTTAGTCCATTATTAAGGGATAGTTAAAGAAACTATGATAGAGCCAAAAAATGGAATATTATGCATCCCTAAGAGAGGAATGAGGATATACTTGAGGTAGGTGGATGAAGGGTTCTCTTAAAACATTCGGTGGACAATAAAAGTACAGAACAGTGTATATAGTATCGTACCATTTGTGTAACAAGAGAGGAGAAGATAGATGATAGATGGATATTAATATATATAACATATGTGTGTGTGTTCTTATAAAATAACTCTGGAAAGATACAAAGAAACTAATAACATTGGTTTCTTATGGGCTGGGGAAATGAATGTGTTGGTAGACAATGGTGTGGAAGGAAAGCTTTTCAATGCATACCTTACCTTTTGAACTTCCAACATATTCAAAACTAAAAACTATATAAAATAAGTAAGAATGAAACAAATCATAATGAAATAAACATTAAATAAAAGTGTGAGCAACATGATACACAAGCATAAGAAAATGAAGGTTAATTTGATGGGATAAAGCATCCTTCTGGGATCAGTGTATGCCTCTCACTTGTAAAATCAGTTAGGTATGTTTCACGTGTTTACAGACAGAATCACAAATTAAGGGAATCAGAAGCTAGCCTCTGTCCCTAATCTCTCTTGCAACTATCCCTATTCTTTAGTCTGAAATGTCTACAATAATTGGTAGCTATATCACAAACTGGAAGCTATAAAACCATCCCATAAATTTCTCCATCTCATTATCAAGGAAATTTGGTCACTTGGCCAAATGCCTTGCCAAAATAATCACTATACCTCACATTTATATTTTGGAAAGCATTTATACCAAAAAACAAAAAATAAAAAAACAAAACAAATGTAATTAACAACATTTATTTATTCAGCAGGCACTTATTGAGTGTTTACTACTAGGGCACTGTTTAAGATGGTTGGAGTACAGTAAAGGTTAAGATGCATGTGATCATAAACCCCATGGAATTTGTATTCCAGTAGGAAAGGAGTCAGGCAATAAACAAATAAAGTCACTGCAGTATAATTTTATATATCAATAAATGTCTTAAATAAAAACAATAAGGTAACATTTTATGGCTATTAACCTGATAGCTGCTTTAGACCAAGCACTTGGGAATTGCCTTTCTGAAGAGGTGAAGTCCATACAGAGTCCCAAATGATAAGACTACACTGCCTTTGGCATTTCCTTAGTCCACTGGTCTCATGAATAATCAGAAGAAAAAAACAATACTATTTTGGCCTGACTTGAAAAGCCCGTGTTCCGAATGAGTCATCACCCCTTTTTTTTTTCTTTTTCCCCCAATTATCCACAAAAAGTAATTTTGAATTACTTAGGATCCAGGTCAAGCTTATTAGCCAACTGCTTTTTAATCGTCTCTTTTTGAAAATTAGGATGCTAACCCCTACCCAGGATCCTGGAAATTCTCTGACACTCCATGATTTCTCAGAGATTATCAACTACAACTGCAGTTCTTTGATCAGGGCCCTGAAATGGGAGTTGCCTATGACTTTTGATCTAAGTTCTAGTTAAGGGCCAAGTGCTCTTCTTCAAATCTCTCTTGGACTTGAATTCTGTTTTACTGATTTTTAGTCCATCCTTCTGGCTTGAAGATCATTCTCCTTCCAGAGAAACAAAGAAATCAAAGCAAAATCAAAGTTGGGAGGCACTGCCTTTTCTTTCTTATTTGTTAAACATTACATTACCTGCCCCAAGCAGGTCTAGCCTTCCTTTGTGCTGCAAATATAGCTTGAAAAATCCTTTTGGCTGTTCTGAACTATCCTGCAAGAGTAGATCTTCTAAGAAATAAGCTCTCATTTGTTCCTTTCTATGAATTTTTTTTAATCTTTTGAGACAAGTTTACTATCTCTTCAACTCTTATAATTTGCATAAATAGATCATTTGTTGTCAAATCACTGTTTGTTATGATCACACACACAAACACACACGTACCTCAAACCAATTTCAAAAAAATAAAAGTCATCAAAGAGGAAAGCCAATAGAGCTATAGTTTTATTCACTCCAGTGGTCTTGTATGACTTTTCCCTAATTACAACAAAATGCCTGGTGGGCACAATATGCCTCCAGAAATATTTTTATTCTTTTTTTGAGCCTGAGTTTTGTTGGTTGAAACAAAGCACTGTGATCTTTCTGTTTCCCTCTGGAGGTCTCTTTCTTTCTGGTTTGATACTTTATTAAGATAAAAGGTGAACAGAATTTCCTTCATTTCTTCTTCTTACAGAAGTTCACAAGACCTATCCCAAAGGTAATATATTTGGCCTTAGGGAAGTGGTTGGGCCTCAAGCATCTGCACACTTTCTTGCTGGCTCTCTCTGGGTCATTGCAGATGACCACCTGAGTATAGGAAAGGAATAAAAAAAAAAAAGCCCTCACATGAAAATAGGTTTTTTAAAATTGAGCTAAAATTACCTGAAGGGACCATCTAAACACACCCTCAGAAAAGATAAAGCTACTTTTTCCTCATGATCTCTCAGCTGGAAGAAAAAAATTTCAGCATAAAGAACAAGAGGGCCACCCATTCCACCTCAGAGAATTTATTGCCCAAAGCCAGCTGTGAATGTATAGACCAAAGATTATCTTCCCATCTGCTTGTCCAACAGTTTGCCAATCACTGGGGTTCATGCTCTCTATTCTCTCCCTCCCTCTCTAATACAAGTAGTTTTCAATACTATAAAATAACCAGTGAAAAGAAAAATCTCTAAGCACTTTGATTTACCATACCAGAATCTGACAAGATAAAACTGCACAAAATTTTACTTATAAGCAAAAGAAAATGTAATGCAAACTTCAAATCAGAATAACATTCTTTCTCTGGAAATTTCTTAACAAAGAGGTGTTATCTAGTAAAATAAATTAGCTTTTTAGCTTGATTTTATTGGGAAATAAATTTCTCTTTTCAAGTTTCCCTCTCATCAAAAGTTTCTTCTTTTTTCTATGCTTCACTTCTTGTTTCCTTCTTTTCTTTCTTTCATTTTGGCTTTCCTTGTTAGAGACAACCTAACCTACACTGATCAGGCTAAGGGTCACCTAATTAGTCTAAGTTGGAGATGTAAAACCTTCGTTTCCTAATAAGCCATTTTTATTTTTCTGAATCCAGATTTTGATTCCACTAAAACACCTCTGTGCACTTTGGAGAAGAGAAAATATATATCAAAGTTAAAGTCTACAAGGAAAAATTAAAAGAAATATTTCCAAATTTAAGAACAATCAAAAGTTTGAAAGAAAAATAAATGACTGGGGTGAAAAAAGATATTGCAAAGGATCCTAATTCAGAAAATAATCAGAAGAGTAGAGTCTACCTAAGCATCTCATTGTAAAATAAAACAGTATATTTTGTTAAGAGTTGCAGAATTGGCTTTTAAATTACATTACAATGAATTTAGTCTTAAGAGGACATGCTAAACCGGTGGGATTTGGGGATTTATTACCGTAGCATAATTTAAATGTGCCTAGTTGTTAAAATAGGGATATAGTGAAGATTAAATAAGATTATATATATTGAAAGCACTTAAGTTATCATCATCAGGCAGCCTAATATGGTGCAAAATAATAATAAAGTACTTTGTACATAGCTAAGACTTTAATAAATGATTGCTTTTGTTATTGTTAATGTTTTGCTCCTCTTCCCATGTCACAGGCTGCTCTTGATCCACTCTGATTTCCAATGTCAGGGAATTTATTACTATTGAGGAAATGTCTCAGTCTCTTAGGTATGGAATATGTGTCCATCGGTGTATTGAAGTAAGTCTGGCTTTGTGCCAATGTAGCCTGCCACATGCCATTTGGAATCATCACCCTCTATTTATGAGCCAGAACAGGTCTTTCCTCTCTCTCTCTCTCTCTCTCTCTCTCTCTGTCCTGGCTATATGTCTCTTGCCACTCCATCTGCTTCTGAGTTTTGCACCTTTGTTCCTTGCTTTGTGATAATGGATGTTTCCTTGCCTACTTCTTGACAAAGAGTAACTGCCAAGTAGAGTCCAAGTTGAAAAGTGTTCGGTAGGCACAAAAAAAGAATTCCATGACTTTTTTTTTTTTTTTTTAAGATTTTATTTATTTATTTGAGAGAGAGAGAGAGCACGCACAAACCGGCTAGAGACAGAGGGAGAAGCAGACTCCCTGCTGAGTAGGGAGCCAGATGCTGGGCTCAATCCTGGAACTATGGGATCATGGCCTGAGCTGAAGGCAGACACTTAACCAACTGAGCCACCCAGGTGCCCCAATGACACTTCTTGCAGGAGTTTAGGAGTTTTAGTTTAACTATTTTATACCCACTATCATACAGGGCATGAATGCTCACTATAGGGAGATGGCAATGATGTCCAAAAAAGGGGGGGAAGGAAAGAGGAAGGAATTAAATATAGGGAAGGAAAATTACAATTTGAATATTTATTTATTAGCCCCTTTGATAAGCACTGTATATACATTATCTGTTTCTAAATAGAGGACTTTAAGGGGCAAATCTAGACAGTTTTCCAGACGTCTGGTTAAGTCTCTAAGTTCCATGCAATTAAACCAAAGAAATGGGAAAAGAGCTATTTGTCAATGGTGTCAAAAGTTCCATGTCCCATGCAAAGTCGTGGAGAAATTAAAACCCTTGTGCACGGCGGTGGCTATGTAAAATGGTGCAGCACTGTGGAAAACAGCCTGGCAGCTCTCCCCCTAAATTAAACATTCAATCACCACATGATCCAGCAATTCTACTTTCTGGTGTATACTAAAATAATTGAAAGCAGGGACTCAAACCAATGTTTATAATAGTATTATTCCCAGTGGCCAAAAGGTGGGAAAAACTTAAATGCCAATTAAAGATGAATGGATAAACAACATGGGGTACATACATAGCATTCAGTCCTAAAAAGGAAGGAAATTTGGCATATCCTACACCACCGATGAAACTTGAGGAAGTCATCCTAAGTGAAATAAATAAGCCAGTCACAAAATGACAAATACTGAATGATTTCTTTGTATATGGTACCTAAAGTGATCAAGTTGCCGGGGGCTAGAGGTAAGAATGAATGGCGAGTGGTTTAATGGGTATAGAGCTTCAGTCTTGTAAGATGAACAAAGTTCTGAAGATAGATGGTGGTGATGGTTGTGCAAGAATGTGAATCTATTTGATGCCAATAAAGTGTCCACTGAGAAATGGTTAAAATGATGAATTTTATGTTACATACATTTTACCGCGATTTGTAAAAGAAAAGTTCCACGTGCCATAGACAACCCACACTGAAGTCTCCAGGAAGGACCCGCCTTTGGGAGGTCTGTGCTCTTCCCTCTGATGTATGGGGAACCGCAGTCATGAGGAAAGGATGAAGATGTGGATGACACCGGCTGAAGGAGAGCAGCCAGGCAATTCAGTTGGAAGTATTCTGACATTTAATTTACCTGCAGTTTCCCAAGCATTTGATGCTTTCTTCCTTCAGGGAGAATAGATGGATTCCATTGCCTTGACTGTTCTGTCCAGTAGAGTGTGTGAGTTCTTTCCAGCTCTGCTTCAGAAAGGAAATACAGATGGTAGTTGCTTTCTTCCTGTCTTCATCACCTTGGCAATAAATGCAGCTTCCTTTCCAAAGCATCCCTGTCGCACATGTCATTTTTCCCCCCCTTCCTCTCTCTTTTTATTATTTTTTTCTCTTTCAGACATATGGAGAGACATGTGTCAGTGCAGACCCAGTTTCCTGTACCACTGCCAAAGTTAGGGGCAGCTCTGAAACTTAGGGAATTGATCTTAGGCCTGTAAAAAGGATGAAGAGGGTAGAAGGAAGTCTGAAATGCTAAATGAGAAATGGTATGTGAGCAAACCGTAGTCTGGTAGAACTAGGAAATAACTCAGGCCATGTTGACAAAGACACAAGTTAATCTATGTCACCTGGCATTAAAATATCACAAGGCTGTTCACTGCTGCACTGGCTGTATTGGGGGGTGGGATGCAGAGAAAGTGCGACCAAAAGAGTGTATTGATCAATGAGAGACCCATTAAATATATTTTGAAATATCCACATATGAGTTAGGAAAATATGTGAGTTAGGAAAAGTGTGCCCCCTGGTGGTAGGCTAATTGCAAAAAGGCAGACCATCTCCCATCCCACCAACCACCAGGTCAAACAATTCAAGAGGCTGCCAGCTCTCACAGCCCCATGCTGCCGGGGCATAGGCTGGATTTCAGCTCCCAGACACAATTTGCTCCCAACCTGCAATGCATGGAACCATTAAAAAAGAAAATCCTCTGAGATACATTATTAAGTAAAATGAAAAACTCAGAATTGTTTTTATATACAAATGTATCCATGGGATATTTCTGGAAGAAAAAAAAAATCCGAAAGACTGGGTGCTTATCAGTAGTAACTCTGGGGTTTGCAGTTTCAAGTGACAGGTGAGTGAGCCTTTGTACATGGAATGGAATGCCAGACATGCTGGTTGGGGCAGGAGTAGGCAGTTTTTATTTCTTCTTCCCCTTCCTCTTCTTCCTCCTCCTTCTCCCCCTTCCTACCCTCCTTCTTCTTTTCTTTTTGGTCACATGAGGTTGCTTGCTTTGAATTGGAGAGTATGAGATCTCCATTAATGTCATTTTCCTCAGTTTTGGGGATAGCACTCAAACCAGGAGAAATGTCAAAAATCCTTAAAAAGTTGGGGTGCCTGGGTGGCTCAGTCGTTAAGCGTCCACCTTCGGCTCAGGTCATGATCCCAGGGTCCTAGGATTGAGCCCCACATCGGGCTCCCTGCTCAGTGGGGAGCCTGCTTCTCCCTCTGCCACTCTCCCTGCTTGTGTTCCCTCTCTCACTGTCTCTCTCTCTCTCTCTCATCAAATAAATAAATAAAATCTTTTTAAAAAAAGCCTTAACAAGTAATCTGGATCTTTCTTGCTAAAGAGCACCACTGGCTAGCACTTAAATTAACAAGAACTGAGGCCTCATTTTGGTTCACAGCCTTAAGAATTATCTCCAAATATTTAATTGAATTATTTTTCTTTGGCTTAAAATCAATACCTTCCTTTGGAAGAGAGAGTGGGAAATGTAAGGAAAAGTAGGTCAAGTCTCAGGTTCCCCACTTTAGTTTGCCACTGACAGTTACGAGGCATATGTGTCACCTGTTGGTTTTGTTACTTCAAAGGACCCTGAATACACCATCTGATAGGCTAGTCTCTCTTCATCATCCAAAGTTTTCCTTATGAACTTACATCCAGCTTGTCTAGTTAAAATTAAAAGCTGTTATTTGTTATTGTAATGCTATTAAGTGTATACTCTATAGCATAATTTAAATTTAGAAGTTGAAAATGTAATTTGGGGATAATAGAAACCTTTGTGATACTATGGAGTCTTCCTTTGATCAAGTCTTATTTTCTATCTTCCAGGGGAATTTCATACCTTTGTATCTTTTTCACTCATCCAAACATTTCCTGTTAAGATTATTCCTATATGTTGTCCTTTTTGATATCACCATAAATGCTATCTTTTGTCCATTATACATCATGTTTGCTAATTGTTTGCATACAGGAAAGCTACTGCTTTCTGAACAAATCATTCTATCCCCCACAACTTTTTGAAATTTCTTTTCATTTGTGGTAGTTCTCTAGTTGATTTCCTGGGTTTTCCAGGTATAGGAACCTATCTTCTGCAAACATTGGTAGTTTTTCCTCCACCTTCTCTGATTTTATATTAGTAATTACATAGCTTTTAAAAATTGCTTTGGTTTGGCCAAATGCAGTACTATATTAGTGATGGTGATGGGCATAATCAATCTGTCTCTAACCTCCGTAGGAATACCTCTAGAATTTTTCCTCAAACCAAAATGCTGGCTTTTAGGCTGAGATGGAAAATTATTACATGTTAAGAAAAATTTCACCTGGTTTTATTTGTATACCAGATTTTTTTTAATTGCAAATGACTATCGGATTTTCTCAAATTATTTTTCAGTAGCTGTCAAGTGATGAGAGGGTTTTCTTTCCTTAGGTTTAATGATTATTTATATTACTAGATCTCCTAATAGTGAGCCATCCTGGCATTTCCAGGAGGGAAGGGAATGACTTCATTATGATATATTCTTGTATTTTTTTTGGTATGTGTGAAACATAGCATACATATAGAAAAGTGAAGACATGTATGTGTACTTCAATCAGGCAATAACCATTAACCACTATGCAGGTCAAGAATCGGAACATTGTAGTATTGAAGAAGGCTCCATGTTTCCCCTCCTAGTAACAAACTCTCCCCTTTCTTTTTGGAGGTAACCACATTCCTGATTTTTCTCACAATAATTTCTTTAATTTTCTTTATAGATTTAATGATGTCTTCTCAATTTTAAATGACGAGAATCAATAATATATATTATGTTTTGTCTAATCTATATCTAGGTAAGATTGATATGTTATGGCAAATAGCTGTGGGTTTTTCATTTTCATTGCTATATAATATTTCGCTCTATAAATGTACCAAAATTTATATATTCATTCTAATCCTGATGAACATTTGGATGATTTCTACATTTGGGTTATAAAAACACCACCTGTGTCTATGAATTATCTTATACATATATATGTATATAGCTGCTTACTTTTCTGAGATATATATCCAGGAACAGAAGTACTGAGTCATAAGACATACATATCTGCAACTGTACTTGATAATGCCAAATGGTTTTACAATGGTTATATTAATTTACACCCCCATGAAATAGTGTATGATAGTGCTGATTGGACATCATTTTCAACACTTTTTATTGTCAAACTTTTTAATTTAAGCCAAATCATTAAGTGGAAATTATATCTCATAGTGGTATTAATTATATTCCCCTACTACTAATAAGAATGAGCACCTTTCCACGTGTTCACTAGCCATTTGGATTTCTTCTTTTTTGAAATTTTCATTTTTGAAATTTCTACTTCCAATTTTATTTGTTTTTCTTATTAATTAGTAGGAGTTTTTTTCAAATTTTTATTTAAATTCTAATTAGTTAACATACAGTGTAATACTGGTTTCAGGAGTAGAATTTAGTGATTCATCACTTACATAGAACACTCAATGCTCAATACAACAAGTGTTTTATTGTTTATTAAGTGCCCTCCTTAATACCCATCACCCATTTAGCCCATCCCCCCAGCCATCTCCCCTTCATCGACCCTGTTTCTCTCTATAGAGAACATATATATATATATATATATATACACACACACACACACACACACACACACGTGTGTGTGTATATATATATAACTCTATATAAGAATCTCTTATGGTTTGCCTCCCTCTCTTTTTTTCCCTTCCCCTCTGTTCATCTTTATATACTTTGTATATGAATCGTTTGTTGGAAAGATGTGTTAGAAATATCTTCTCCTGTTCAGTAGCTTATCTCTTCAGTCACTTTGTAATATCTTTTGATGAATACAATTCATAATTTTAATGTAGACAATTTTTAAAAATATTTTACTTCATAATTAATAAGTTTTGTGTCCTCTTAAATGAAACTTTTATGTACTGTATGATCATTAAGATATTTATCTGTACTGTCCACTAGAAGATTTTCTTGTTTTGTCTGTCATTATAAATCTTATTCCACCTAAAATAAATTTTTTGTTTAAGAATACAATTTTATTTTCTTCATATGGATACTTAATTGTCACAGCAAACTTTACTGAAAAGATTGTCCTTTACCTACTGTTTTGCAATGAATCCTTTGTCATATATCAAGCGTCAATATGTGTATAAGGTTTTTATTCGATTCTCTTGGTTGATTTGTCTTTTCTACATTAATGCCACACTGAATTACTCCAGCTCTTTAATAATTCTTAGGATCTCCTAGAGCAAGTCTATCACCTTATTTTTTAAAGAATCTTTTGGTTATTCATGGCTCTTAACATATAAATATTAGAATCAACTTACCAAATTCCTCAGAAAATACCTTTTGGGATTTTGATTTTAATTGCATTGAATGGATACATCTATTTGGAGATAACTGACCTTTTAAAAATATTTAAACCTTTAGTTCATAACATGATATATGCCATCCTTTATTTAAGTCTTTTTTAATGTCTCACAATAAAGTTTTATACTTCTCCCTATGAAGGACCTGCATACATTTTGTTATGCTTATTCTAGGTGTTATTGTAAAAATTATATTTTTTTGATCATATAGTACATATCACTCACTTTACAGGAAATTGGTTATAATCTTAATTAGCAGATTTCGAAGTATACAGTTCAGTAATAAAAGTATATTTATACTGTTGTGCAACCAATCTTCATAACTTTTTTATCTTGCAAAACTGAAGCTCTATACCCATTAAACAACTCCCATTTTCCCCTCCCCCCAGCTTCTGGCAACCATCATTCTTTCTTGTAAACAATATCTTTTTGCTGGCTTGATTTTTTAACTGTTTGTTCCTCATAGTATTTTTAAGTCTCTTATTTCTTGAGGATTTTCTGTGTAGTTACTCTCAGTTATTGGTAAAGGTATACAAACTCTGACGATTAATTGTGGATTTGTCTCTTTCTCCTTACAGCTCAATCAATTTTTGCTTCATATATTTTAAAGTCCTGTCATCATGTCTATAAATGTTAACAATTATTATGTCCTTTTGATGACTTTTATTATGATGATATGATTCTCTTTACCCTTGATAACATTCTTTGCTTTGAAATCGACTTCAGTATTAATATATCTACCCCAGCTTTCTTTTCATCAGTGACAGCATGCTGTCTTTTTCAATCCTTTTTCTCTTAATTTTTTTATGTTTTTATATTTATAGCATCATTTCGGTTAAAAACTCTCAGCAAACTAAACATAGAAGGTAACTTTCTCAACCTAATAAAAGGTGCCTGTGAAGAACCTACAAAATCCAAATACTCAATGGTGAGAGACTGAATGCTTTCCCCCTAAAATCAGGAACAAGGCAAGGATGTCCACTTTAACACTGTATTCAACATTACACTGAAGATTCTTGTTAGTAAAATAAAACAATAAAAAGAAATAAGACATGTAAGATTGGAAGGGAAAAAGTAAAAACATCTGAGTAGTAAAAAAGTAGAAAATGTGATGAAATATACAAAATGCTACAGGAACAAATAACTGACTTTAGCAAGTTTACAGGATATAAGAGCAATATGCAAAAATTAATTCTATTTCTATATAGTAGGAATTTACAATCAGAAATTGAAATATTAAAATATCATTTATATTGCTATCAAAATGCAAAATATTAGCAATAAAATTGAGAAAAGTTATGTAAGACCTATACACTGAAAACTACAAAACACTTGTCAGAGAAACTAAAGAATGCCTAAATAGATGGAAATACATGTCTATGGGTCAGAAGACTCAATATTGATAAGACATCAATTCTCCCTAAATTGGTCTACAGGTTCAATGCAATCCTAATAAAAAAAAAAAAAACCAGCAGATTTTTTAGTAGAAATTGACAAATCTACTCTAAAGTTTGTGTGTAGAAATACAAAGGTTCTTGAATAACCTAAACAACTTTTAAAAAGAACAAAGTGGAAGAATTCCTATTACCTGATTTCAAGATTAATTGTAAAGCTACAGTGACCAAAACAGTATAGCATTGATATAAAGAGAGGCAATAGAATAGAATAAAAGTCCAGAGACAGACTCACAAATACATCAAATCTGATTTTCAACAAAGGTGTATAGACAATTCAATAAATAAAGGATAGTTTTTTCAACATATGGCACTAGAATTGGATATCCATAGGAAGAAAGAAGAACTTTGTCCCACATCTTGTATGATATATAAAAATTAACTCAAAATGTAAAACAAAACTAGACAAATTCTAGAAGAAAACACAGAAGCAAATCTTCATGATTTTGGATTAAATAAAGGCTTCTCATATATGACACCGAAAGTATTACCTATAAAAGGAAAATCTGATAAATTGGACCTCATGAAAATTCTACTCTTCAAAGGAGACTTGTTAAGAGGATGAAAGGTAAGACCCAGATTGGGAATAAATTTTTGCAAATCATATACCCGATGAAAGAACTTATATACAGAATATATTAAGAACTCTCAAAACTAAATAAGAATATAAGCAATCAAAAATTTTAAATGGCAAGGTATTTGAATAGACACATATACCAAAGGTAAACACATAAAAAATGCTCAACATCATTAATCATTAGTGAAATATAAATTAATATAACAGTGAAATATAAATTAACATAACAATGAAATACTCCTACATACCTTTTAGAATGGCTAAAAATAAAAGGCCTAACTATATCAAGAGTTGGCAAAAATATGAAACAAACACCATTCCTGGTGGGAATGTAAAATGATACGACCACATTGGAAAATAGTTACACAGTTTCTTAAAAAGTTAAGCATTTACCTTCCATATGATCTAGCCATTTTAGTCATAGGTATTTCCCCAAAGAAATTAAAGCATATATCCATTAAAAAGACTTACATGCAAATGTTTATAGTAGCTTTAGTTGCTATAGCTAAAAGCTGGAACAGATATCCATCACAGGTGAGTGGATAAACAATTATAGAATGTCATAAGATGGAGTACTACTCAGCAATATACATAGGGAAATACAGATAAATCTCAAAATAATTATGTTGGGTAAAAGAGGCCGACAAAAAAATAATAGTATATCCTGTATGATTCCATTTACATATAATTCTAGAAAATTCTTATGGATCTAAAGTGACAGAAGTTGATCAGTAATTGCCTGGGGATGGGGACAACAAAGAAGCACAAGAAAACTTTGGAGGAGTGATAGATATATTTCTTATCTTGATTATGTCATGGTTTCATTGCTGTATACATATTGTTTTCATATAACTACACAAATAAATTTATTAAATTGTATGTTTTAAATATGTGAAGATTATTGTACATTAATTATACTTCAAACAGTAACAACAACCAGCTTACTTTTTTGACAAGTCTTTGGGCTGATAAGTAAGCAGTGGTCTAGTTGATCTAGGGCTTACATGAGACAACTCAGATCAGTTCCATGTGCTCCTTCATCCTCTAGCAGTCTAGGCCAAGCTTATTCTCATGTCAGTCGGATGGGTCCAAGAGGAAGAGGAAAAGAATGCAATGACTCTTAAGGTCTAGGCTTGCAATCACTCTTATTACATTGGCTAAGATAAGTCGAAAGACCATCAGAGATTCAAGATGTGAAAAATAGGCTCTATGCCCTGATGGGAGGAACATCAAAGTCCTATTTTCAAAGGGTGCAGATACAGGAAAGAGTGTAGAATCTCAGTCATTTTTGCAATTAATCTACCACACCTACTAAATAGCTGGCATCCCTAGAAACGAGGCATTACAAATACTATTTCCTTTGATTATCCTTAGAACTCAAATAGGTAGAATCTTAATTGTGAAGATGAAGAAACTGAGTCCTACAGAAGAGGTTAAGTAACATGACCAAAGTCCCACAGCTAATCAGCTGCAGAAGTGAGATGCAAGCTTTCCTGACTCCAGAGCATCTGCCCTTAGAAGTCATGATTCATCACTTGTCTTTACTGCTACAATTTTCATTCCAAAAGCCATAACCCATCTGCCTAGGATTGCCCCCATCTCAATACCACTTCAGAAAAGGCTCCAGAAATTGTTTCAAGGATGGCATATATAAAATGGGAGTAGGGAGGGCTTTCTCTATCCTTAATTTCTATGAACCAAGCTATACCCTGGGTAGATTTTAGTTTAAGAATGAAATCTCTGAAGCAGTATAAATTTCAATTCCAATCAAGAAAAATTATGTTGTGTATGCAAAGATTGCATACTAAACCCCAAATGTGATTTCACGGGACATGAGAAAGATTGTCCTATTTGAAAAATTTATTAAGACTATTTGATCTATAGGAATCCATCAAAATCCTTGAGGAGAACACAGGCAGCAACCTCTTCGACCTCAGCCGCAGCAACTTCTTCCTAGAAACAGCACCAAAAGCAAGGGAAGCAAGGGCAAAAATGACTATTGGGACTTCATCAAGATCAAAAGCTTTTGCACAGCAAAGGAAACAGTCAACAAAACCAAAAGACAACCAACAGAATGGGAGAAGATACTCGCAAATGACATATTAGATAAAGGGCTAGTATCCAAAATCTATAAAGAACTTCTCAAACTCAACACCCAAAGAACAAATAATCCGATCAAGAAATGGGCAGAAGATATGAACAGACATTTCTGCAAAGAGGACATTCAAATGGCCAACAGACACATGAAAAAGTGCTCAACATCACTCAGCATCAGAGAAATACAAATCAAAACCACAGTGAGATACCACCTCACACC
>CM052898.1:22306881-22334195 GCA_028534135.1 Potos flavus | reverse complement strand
ACATTGAGGAGGGTATGTGCTATGCTAAGTGCTGTGAAATGTGTAAGCCTGAGAATTCACAGACATGTACCCTGGGGCAAATAATACATCAAGTGTTAATTTAAAAAAATATATATATAAATTTGGAAGTCATTAGTCAGTAGCGGTATATAAATCCATGGGCATGGATAAGATGACCTAAAGAAAGAACATAAAGAGATAAGAGAGAGAGGCCTAGGATTCAGTGCTGAGGAACTCTAAACTTTAAAAATTAGATAGAAGAGGAAATGCCAAGGAAGGAGGAAGGAGACTGGGCAGAAAAGGCCATGGAAGAAGAAGAACGACCAGAAGAATGCAATATCACAGAAGCCAAAAAGGAAGACTACTTTGAGGAAAAGAAACATTTACTACAATAATAGGGCTGAGAAGCTGAGTAGGAATAATGAAAAGAAAATGGCCACTGGATTTGATAAAATGGGGGTCATTGGAGATTACATCAAGATCACTTTTCGTAAAATGGTCAGAATAGAAGTCAAATTGATAACAATTGAAAAGTGAAGAAATTGATTTTGGTGTATGATATGAGGTAAAGATCTGATTTTACTGTTTTCAGGAGGGATAAACAATTAAGCTCAAAAACAGGTAAACCTGAGGAATACATTTTACAGTGATGCATAGTTATGTGGAAAATTATTTGAAAAGTAAAGGAATTATAAAAGCAAAAATGGGGGTGCCTGGGTGGCTCAGTGGGTTGGGCCTCTGCCTTCAGCTCAGGTCATGATCTCAGGTTCCTGGGATCGAGCCCCCATCGGGCTCTCTGCTCAGCAGGGAGCCTGCTTCCTCCTCTCTCTCTGCCTGCCTCTCTGCCTATTTTTGATCTCTCTCTGTCACCTAAATAAATAAATAAAATATTTTTTAAAATAATAATAAAATAAAATAAAAGCAAAAATGTAGCCAGGTAGTTAGCTCTTTAGGAGGAAACAAATGGACAGAATTGAGGCCACTCAAGTATCCTCAAAGGAATTGATAATGTTCTTGTCAGTAAATTAATCATAGCTTCATAAGAGTTTATTTCATAATTATATTCATAATCTACACCATTGCCCTTTATTTTTTATATGACATATAAACCAAGGATTCTGGGAAGCTGATGGAGTAGGAAGAACCAAGAACCTGCCTTCCCACCTAGACAACAATTGTGCTGGCAGGATCTGTCTGATATAGCTATTTTGGAACTCTAGAGTCTGTCAGGCTTTCAAATTTCAGGGGAAAGCTTTGACAGTATATTAGTTAATTTTAGTTTATTTCAACTCTTAGCTCAGCAACAACTACCCATTCTGCAGTCACCAGCTCTATGGCAGGCAGCCCTGCACATGATCCTGGAGCAGCTTGCAAATAGCCGATGGAAGTGAGGTGGACAATAAGGACCCTGTCCTTCAAATAACAAGGATCTGTGTTCCGATCACTGTTATCTGCTTCTGATCACAGAGGTATATGCACAAATGCAGGTAACATTCCTTCCTCCTCATGGTTGCAAGTTCCTTTCCCTCAGGCCAAAGCAACTTCCAGGGGTAAGATTTAAAGAGCCAGTGCCTTTTCTCCCCCTTCATTTTACCCTTTCTGGGAGTCAGACATTCAAGACCAGGACATTAAAAAACAACTGCATATACCAGGTAAATTAGAAAATCATCATGCAAATTCAAGGAAATGTGCAGGCTCAGAAAAGACCAGAGAAGACCCTAAATTTACACCTCAGGATGATCTGTGGCACAGAGACAGCCTACAATAATTAAAACCAAACAAAATAAAAATAGCAAAGCCTGAGGAAGGGGGGAAATCTGGTTATCATCATTACCACATTATTAAATTCAAATGTGCAGTTTTCAAACAACAAAACCATTAGGCATACAAAGAAACAGGGAAGTGTGGACCATTCAAAGGAAAACACAAATCAATAAAAAGTAAACCAACTGTCTCTGAGAGATACTAGATGGTGGGCCTACTAGACAAAGATTCTGAACAACTTTTGTAAACACAAAGTACTAAAAACAGAATGTGAAGAAAGTCAATAAAATGACCTAGAAGCAGTGAAAATATTAATAAAGAGAATAGAAAAACCTAGAAAGAAATCAAAAAGAAATTAAAGAGCTGAAGTATAACCGTTCAAATTAAAAAACTTACTAAAATGAGTCAAAGGCAGATATAAGCAAGCAGGAGAAAGAATCAATGAACTTGAATGTAGGACAATGGAAATCATCAAGCCTAAGAAACAGAAAGAAAAAAGATAAAATGAAAATGAAGAGAGCTTATGAGACTTATGAGACACCATTCAGCAGACCAACATGCACATTGTAGGCATCCCAGAAGGAAAAGACAAGAGGAAGGGCAGAGAGACTAATGGCCAAAACTTCCCAAGTTGGATGAAAGATATGACTATAAACAATTAAAAGCTCAACAAACTCCAAGTAGGATGAATTCAAAGAGATCTACACAAAGACACTTTATAATCAAAATGTCTAAACACAAAGACAATCTTAAGAGCAGCAAGAAAGAAGAAACTTGCCACATATGACAGATCTTAGATAAGATTATCAGAGACTTCTCATTAGAAATTTTGGAGGCCAGAAGACAATGGGTTGAAATATTCAAGGCACTAAAAGAAAAAAATTGACAACCAAGAATCCTATATCTGGCAAAACTGGCCTTCAAACAGTGAAGAAGAAATTAAGACATTCCCAGATAAACAAAAGCTGATGAAATGTGTTATTTGCAAGATATGCTAAAGAGGGGGGACACCTGGGTGGCTCAGTGGGTTAAAGCCTCTGCCTTCGGCTCAGGTCATGATCTCAGGGTCCTGGGATCAAGCCCCACATCAGGCTCTCTGCTCAGCGGGGAGCCTGCTTCCCCCTCTCTCTCTGCCTGCCTCTCTGCCTACTTGTGATCTCTCTCTCTGTCAAATAAATAAATAAAATCTTAAAAAAAAAAAAGATATGCTAAAGGGAGTCCTGTAGGTTGAAATAAAATAATACTAGACAGTAACTCAAGACTTCATAAAGAAAGAAAGATCTCGGTAAAGGTAAATACATGATCAATTATAAAAGCTAGTATTGTTGTAACAACAAATTGTAATTCATTTTTTGTTTTCTACATGCTTAAAAGGACATTAAAAAAATATTATTCTAAAAACTATTATTGTAACTTTGATTTATAACTCCACATTTGTTTGGGGCTTTTTGCATAATTTATTTTTATTTTGCATATTTATATGCAATATTTATATTTATTTTGCATAATGTATTTTTGAAAAACAATTATTGCTTATATTTTTGGACACATAATGTAAAAAGATGTAATTTTGTGACATCAATAACTGTCAGGGGTAGAGAAAGGGCTGTAAAGGAGCAGAGCTTTTGTATATTATTGAAATTAAGTTGGCAGAAATTCATATTGTAGTGTTAAAATTTTAGGATTTTAGATGTAATCCCCATGGTAACTACAAAGAAAATAGTTATAGAATATACATCAAAGGGCATGACAAGGGAATTTAAATATTTCACTACAAAAAACAACTAAACACAGAAAAAGACAGTAATCCAGAAAATGAGGACAAAAGTACTACAAGGCATATAGAAAACAAATAGCAAAATAGCACAAGTCCCTCTGCATTAATAGTTACCATAAGTATAGATGGATTAAACTCTCTAGTTAAAAGACAGAGATTGGTAGAATAAGGGGAAATGAACAAAAACTCTACTCCAACTAGATGCTGTACAAGAAAATCACCATAGATCCAAAGATACAAATAGGTTGAAAGTGAAAAGATGGAAAAAGATATTCCATGCAAATAATAAAAAGAGAGCAGGTTAGCTATACTAATATCAGACAAAATAGACTTTAAATCAAAAAACAGTTTATAAGGTACAAAGAAGGACATTACATATTAATAAAAGGTTCGATAAAGCAAGAAGGTACAACTATAAACATCTGTGTACCTAATAACAGACCATCAAAATGAACGAAATAAAAAGTGACAGAATTGAAGGGAGAAATAGTTCTACAATAAAGGTTGGAGACTTCAATATTCCACTCCCAGTAATGGATAGAACAATGAGACAGAAGATAAGTAAGGAAATAAAAGACTTGAACAACATAATAAGCAAACTAAGCCTGACATATACAGAGCACTCTACCCAATAAAACAGATTATACATTCTTCTCAAGTGCATATGGGATATTTTCCAGCATTGACTATATGTTAAGCCATAAATTAAGACTCAAAAGGTTAAAAGACATAGAGATCATGCAAAGTATCTTCTCTGACCACAACAGGATGAAGTTAGAAATCAATAACAGAAGAAAAATGGGAAAATTCAAAATTTATGGAAATTAACACACTCTTAATGAATCAAATGAATCAGTGAACCAATGAATCAAATGAACCAATGAGTCAAAGAGCTCAAAAGGGAAATTAGAAATGATGAAAACCAAACCACAATATACCAAAACATAGAGGATGCAGCAAAAGCAATGCTAAGGGGGAAATTTATAGCTATAAATCTTACATTAAAAAAATAAGAAAGGTCTCAAATCAACAGCCTAATTTTACAATGGAAGAAACTAGGAAAAAAAAAGAACAAGATAAATCCAAGCTAGCAGAAGGAAGTAAATAATAAAGATTGAACCAGAGATAAAATAGAGAACAGAAAAACAATGGAGAAAATCTGTAAAAACAAAAGTTTGTTCTTTGAAAAGATCAACAAAGTTGACAAGCCCTTAGCTAAATTGACGAAGAATAAAGAGAAAAGACTCAAATTGTTAAAACAAGAAACGGATGTGGGGACATTACTACTTATTCTACAGAAATAAAAAGGATTTTAAGACAGTACTATGAAAAATTGTACACCAACAAATTGGATAATGTAGATGAAATGGAAAAATTCCTAGAAACAGAAAACATATAAAAACTGAATCACAAAGAAAGAGGAACCCAAATACATCTATAATTAGTGAGGGGAATGAATCAGTAATATAAAAAAAGAAAAATCTCCCAGCAAAAAAAAAGTCCTGGAGTTGATGGATTCATTGGAAATGCTATAAACATTTAAAGAACTAACACTAATTCTTCTCAAACTTTTCTAAAAAATTGAAGAGGAAGGAACACTTCCTTACTCATTCTGTGAAATGAGCATTGCCCTGAAACCAAAGCCAGACAAAGACACTACTAGAAAACCACAGACCAATATTCCTTAGGCATATTGATGCAAAAATCCTCAAAAGAATACTAGCAAATCTAAGTTAACAGTACATTCAAAGGATTATACACCATGACCAAGTGAGATCTATTCCTGGAAATGTTCAACATATGAAAACTGATCAATGTAATATATCATATTAGCAGAATGAAGGAAAAAGACAGATGATCATCTCAATTGATGCAGAAAAGGAATTTGACAAAATTCTACACATTTTCATGATTAAAAATACCCGAAAAACTAGGACTAGGAAGAGACTATCTCGATATAATAAAAAGCCATACGTGGAAAACCTGCAGCAAACATCATACTTAGTGTGAAAAAAAAAAAAAAATGAAAGCTTTTCCTCTAAGATCAGGTTCAAGGCAAAGATTCCCACTGAGGAATGCTGAAGATACAAAGAAACATGAGGAACCTAAATTTTAGAAGTGATAAATCCATCTAGGAGAAAAGAGATCCATAGACTCTTTACTCCCTGACAAAATATCAAGAAGATAAATCTGCCAAAAATAGAATGAAGAAGAAACTATCTAAACTTTGAAAAAACTTAGCACCTCTTTGAAGGTTGGTGTGATGAATTTGATCTTGAGGAACCCTAAAGAAGTTTTCCCCAACTTGGCTATTCTTTCCCATAGGATTTAACTGAGTGTCAAAGGCTGGGCATAAGGCAGAAGAGACAACAGAATCTTCAAATACAACTACAGCAGTGACTCACTGAAGTCTGAAGGTAAAATAGGAGAATGAAGAGAAGTCACTCACAACCTTCACCAAGTGAACGTAGCAGATGTTGAATGCTGAAGGCAGGGCAAAATACCAAAGGAAACCTCTAAAACATGTTAAGTGAAGGAAACCAGACACAGATGATCACATATTACAGCTGATCCTTGAATAACATGGCTTTGAACTGCACGGGTCCACTTACATGTGTATTTTTTTCAATAAATACAGTAGAGAACTGTAAGCGTATTTTCTCTTCCTTAGGAATTTCTTAATAACATTTTATTTTCTCTCATTTGTGTCATTGTAAAAATACAGTATATAATACATATAACATACAAAATATGTGTTAACTGTGTTATCAGTAAGGCTTCTAGTCAATAGTAGGCTATTAGTAATTAAGTTTTGGGGAAGACAAAAGTAATACATGGACTTTTGTTTGTTCAGGGAGTCAGCACCCCTAACCCCCGTGTTGTTCAAGGATCAATTGGATAGGATTCCAATGATGAGTTATTCGGAATTGGTAAATCCAAAGATACAGAATATATATTGGTGGTTGTCAGTGGCCAGGCAGAGGTACTAATAGAGAGAAACTGCTTAATGGATAAGAAGTTTTATTTTGGAGCAATGGAAATATTTTAGAACTAGGTAGAAGTGGTGTTTGCATAACTTTATGAATGTACTAAATGTCACTGAGTTGTTCACTTTAAAATAGTTAATTTACAGATTGTGAACTTCATCTCAATAGATTTAAATAAATAAATAAATAAATGCCTAAAAGCATGGCTTTTTTTAAATCCCAAAGAAATCCCTCTAAGGTACTCTGGGTCCTTAACTGTGGGTACTATAGCAGGTCTCCAGAGAGGACTGGGCAGCAAAGTGAAAGGGGGACAAAAAGCTGGGGGCAGTACTAGAGAGCAAAGAGGGCTCCCAGTAATAATTAAAGCTGGCAGCTGGGATCTCTAGAGTCTCAAAACCCTGCTGAAGAACATGTCTTGATCCCACCATCAAAACATTTGAAGCCAGTGACAACTGATATAACTAAATAAGGGACAAAGCCCTGATCCAGCTTCACTATAGATAGATTGATTTAGTCCCTCATATTAACACCCTGACAGAAGAAGCAACATCACTTTTATGGTGGTAAATATTATTTATAATGTCCTTTTACATACAATGCCTAGCATAAAATTTAAAAAAACTCGTCAGATATGTGAAGGAGCAGGAAATATGTGACCCATGATCAGGAAAGAGAAAAAAGTAATAGAAGCAAATCTGGAGAGAGCTCATGTATTTGTATTTATCAGATAGAGATATTAAAATAATTATGATCAATACATTAAAGAAGTCAATATAAAATTTGGGCAACATGAGTAAATAGATGAAGAATTTTGGCAGAAACAGAAACTATAGTCAAGAACCAAGTGGAAGAGCTGGTGGGGCAAGAATTAAATTGTACTGATGTAAGGATCTTACATTGCTCATGCCCTTTAAATATAAAGGGTTTATCTTTAAATTATATTATCTATAGAGCAACCACTAAAAATATACAGAGGTATACATAGAAAGTCAATAGAGGAAATAAAAAAATACTAAATATAGTGATTCACTCACAAGAAGCAAGAAAGGAGGCACAGAGAAATAAGGAACAGATAAGAAAAATAAAATCAAATACCAAGATGATAGACTAAAATCCAACCATATGAATAATTACACTAACTTAAAGTGGACTAAGTACTCCATGTGAAAGGAGAAGAATGTCAGACTGGATTTTGCTGTTTGGAAGAAATATACTTTAAATATAAAAACCCAGGTAAGTTCAAAGCTAAGTTTATCATATATTCCCCCATTATATTAAAAATAGAGCTACCCTCTGACCCTGCAATTGCACTAGTGGGTATTTACCCCAAAGATACAGATATAGTGCAAAGAAGGGCCACATGTACCCCAATGTTCATAGCAGCAATGGCTACAATCACCAAACTGCGGAAAGAGCCAAGATGCCCTTCGACAGATAAATGGATAAAGAAGATATGGTTCATATATACAATGGAATATCATGCCTCCATCAGAAAGGATGAATACCCTTTTGTATGAACATGGACGGGACTGGAAGAGATTATGCTGAGTGAAATAAGTCAAGCAGAGAGACTCAGTTATCATATGGTTTCACTTATGTGTGGAGCATAAGGAAAAACATGGAGGACATTGGGAGAAGGAAAGGAAGGGTGAATTGGGGGAAATCGGAGGGGGAGACGAAACATGAGAGACTGTGGACTCTGAGAAACAAACTGAGGGTTTTGGAGGGGAGGGATATGGGGGGTTGGGTGAGCCTGGTGGTGGGTATTGAAGAGGGCACATATTGCATGGAGCACTGGGTGTGGTGCATGAACAATGAATCTTGGAACACTGAAAAAATAAAATAAAAATTTAAAAAAAATATATTTCCCCATTATAAAAGTTCTGAACTCAAATAAAAATAAACTTGGAAAAAGAAATCAAAAATGTTTCATTTAAAATCCATAAATAATAGCTTCATACCAGGTAACTCAGAAAAAGCTAAGAACATCTTGAGTTCTGCCCATTCTGAGACATACAACTGAGAGAATAAAGACAATATTCTCTCCTCATAAATTCCCCTGAAGTCCTTGCCATGAAAACAGAATACAGAACTGGAAGACATTCTCATTGATACTCAGTAAAACATTCTGAATTTTCATGATATAAATGTAATATATACATATATACATATTTACACACATTCATACTTTCATACAAACATATGTGTGTATGTATAACTCCCTCCAAAAAATATTAAGTGATCAAACAGTATCAACCTGAGCTAATGCTGACTCACAGGAAGAGCTCTGGCTTGAGTGAATAACAGCTGACTTTTAAGACAAGACCCCAAGTCTTAAAAGACTCTTCCCACAAAAGGAGTGTTCAAGCCCTCCAATGGCCACACAGTAAAGGTGACATAACCATCCAAGCACGCTAATCCTGCAGAGAGAGTGCAGCACCAAAAAAATAACAACACATACTTGGTGCTCAGAGAAGAACATAGAGCTTTAGTGAGCCACAGAGCAGTCTGCAGAGCACACCTGAGAGGAACAATGCTTTACATAGACATTAATTGATAAAATCTCAGGACATATGGCCGTACTTTGACTAAGTGCACAAACACATAACAGTATTCAGCTATAAGGGTCTGGAGGCAAGAAATGGGCACTGTAACATAGACCAGACCAATTGGAAAAAAGGAAGATAAAGAGAATACCTATACTGTAACACAACATTCATTTAGCCATAGTTGTTAGGGTTATCATCAGTTACCTTAGTAAGGAAGAAATCATCAACAGTATCAGAACCCACTTATTCACTCAATTGTATATATTTTTCAGAGTGGGGATTCAAACTGTTACATTCAGCAAACAACAGTTATCATTAAAGAGAAGTGTCTGAATTGCATGGGCCCTAATTACTTCTCCCTGGGTATGTGATATATTATATACTATAAATATTTGGCCACAGACATGGCAGGGGGGAAAGAACTAAATCATAAGAGCATAAACAACAATGTCCAAAAATATTTAAAGCCTTGTGACATAATTGATTTCATAACTGATAGAAAATGTGTAAGATATCAAGAAAATGTGAAAGCAAATTATATCATAATCCCTCAGACGTTAAAGTATTTACCTAGGTCATATTTTACCCCTTTATACCTCTCAACTCTGAATTACATAAATTAGTACCATCCCTTCATATCTCTGTAGCATTGCTTTCAAATGGTTAGGAGTCATCCAGAGAATAGGGAACAAAAATGCCGTGGTTGAAGGACTTTGGATTTAAAAGTCTACAGAGATGCATAAAGATGAATGACACAGAGACCCATTTAATAGGACAGCGTAAAATAGTAGGTGGTCCCTCGCCCCAGAAATGCTTCATGGAACAGATCGTTTTGAAAGAAGAAAAAAAGGCTTTGATATAAACTAATCACAGGTATGAGAAAAAAAGAAAATACCTTTATAAAAGATGTGAGAAGATAAAAAACAAGAAACCAACCTTCCCAAGACAGAAGTCTGAATCAAAGTTGAGCTGCTTTTCCCCAAACTGACTTGAACGTATTAATGTCTTGAATCTGAACACTGGCACTGGGAACTTGAGAAGAGCTCATCGATTTTTAGCACTTGTGCTTGAGGCCAGAATGGAACAAGAATAGAAACAGAGTGGGTATGCTTCTTATATATTTTTCCACCAATTAAAAATGAACCCAAAGTGAAGAACTACTTTTCTGAACCCGGAATCCCTTCCCTTGTTGGAACCATTGTCTTCCATTTACATTTCTCAAGACATTTACATACTCACCTTAGTGAGCTGGGAATAAGTGTGCACACAATCTAAAAAGAATCTATTCTAAATTTTGAAACTGCATTGCTATTAAGGAAAGTCGGAGCCACTTAAGTTCGTGCTAGTCTTTAATACATTTTTGAAATGTTATCAGAATAATATTGCACTTAAAATTGGACAAAATGTACACGGGAGGTTTTAACTTAAAAATCACTTTGTTTACTTTTTCATTTAAACATTATTTTTATTTTGCATTGTTATTCTTTATGAAAGTTATGCTTGAGACATAGTTTAAGGAGTCGACATTACAAGGGTTTTATTTATGAAAAATGACAGTTTCCTGACCTGCGTTCTCCTGATTCTTCCCCTTCCAAAGGCAACACTTGCTCCTCTTTCAGGTGATTAATTGTTTTAGAATTTGCCTCCATATCTCTAAATAACATGTTCACATTACTTTTATTCTTCTATTTTTGACTTTCCATTACAGAAGGTGTGGATTTAGCACCTTTCCTTCTCCTGCTCCTACCATACACTTAACACCCTTGTCCACTTCCTCACTATTAATACAGGTATATAGGGAAGATCAAACAAAGATCATGGGTTTTGATATTATGATTATGTAAATATTATCCAAAGCTGCGCTATGAAATGAACTATATTGCTTTTCTGCATATCTTCTTGTTTTCTCTGGAGCTAATAATTATGTTACTATTTAATCATTTACTTAATGTTCTATATATGTATCACTAATTCAAGCCCTAACTCGGTGTCAGTTTTATAAATCTCCTCTCAAGACAGACACATCATGTTTCTATCAGTCCCCACCCGCCCCCCGATCTCTTGGAACCTTGTGACCTGTTCCAATTATACTGGTGGTTCAGCTCTGCCTGATATACCACACTCATTCTGGGATGTCCCTTCGCCATTATCCTGGGGACTTTTTTTCCCCCTCTCAGCTCTAGTGCATCTTCTGTTTCTAGTATTCCTTTTCTTCCTCTTTCTCAGTTTCCCCCCTGATTCTTTGAAGTATTATAGCTTCCAGGGAAGGATAGAGTACAGTAGCTTCCAAAGAAACACTGCATGAGGTAAACACTTTGGAATTTTGTATGTTTAAAACCACCTTTATTCTGCCACCATACCTGACTGATATTTTCTCTACCATAAAATTTCTAAAGTGGAAATATTTTCTTTCATATTTTCAGAGATGTTGCCTCAGTGCCTTCTAATTACCAGAGCTAGTAATTGTCCTAATTTGGGATCCTTTGTATTTGACTTGTTCTTTCTGGACATCCATAGGATCTTCCCTTTGCACAGTGGTTGAATGAATACAGTATTTTCACAGGAACAAATAGATCAGTAGAAGGGAACTGATAATTAAGAAATAGTATCCCACTATAAATAAGAATAAAACATATGGCAAAGTACTATTTTTAACTTAATAAGTAGCAATGGTTTATTTAGAGAAAAATATTTGGCACAATTGACTATTCGTATGGAAGGAAATAATGCCTCTATATCACATTACTAAAAAATAAATTCCAGATAGATAAAGATTTAAATGTAAAATATAAAGAAATGAAAATCTGGGACGCCTGGGTGGCTCAGTTGGTTAAGCAGCTGCCTTCGGCTCAGGTCATGATCCCAGGGTCCTGGGATCGAGTCCCACATCGGGCTCCTTGCTCTGCAGGGAGCCTGCTTCTCCCTCTGCCTCTGCCAGCCACTCTGCCTGCTTGTGCTCGCTCTCTCTCTCTCTGACAAATAAATTTAAAAAATAATAAAATCTTTAAAAAAAAAAGAAATGAAAATCTTGGAAGAAAATTCAGGAGACTATATGTGACATACAGGAGTAGGGACACCGGGGTGGCTCATTCAGTTCAGCATCTGACTTTTGATTTCATTTCACAGTCATAACGTTGAGCCCCATGACAGGCTATGTGCTCAGCGTGGAGTCTGCTTGGGATTCTGTCTCCCTCTCCCTCTGTCTTTCCCCCTGCGTGCTCTCTCATTCTCTCTCTCTCTCTCTCAAAATAAATAAATAAAATCTTAAAAAAAAAAAAAAAAGAAATATAGGAGTAGAAGAGACCTTCTTAACCAAGAGAGGAAACCTAACATTAACTAATAGGAAAGTTAGACATATTTAACTGTATAAAAATTTTTAATATTTGGATGGCAAAATACATAATAAATAGATAAATGATAGGCCTAAAGTAAGCACACAAAAGATATTTTAAATAAAGTAAACAGACAAATGATCCTTTTTAAGATTTTATTTATTTATTTTAAAGACAGAATAAGAGAGAGAGCATAAGGGGGGGACAGTGGGAGAGGGAGACAGAGAATCTCAAGCAGACTCTGCACTGGGTGCAGAGCCTGATGCGGGGCTCCACATCACAACTCTGAGACAAATGACTCATGACCTGAGCCAAAACTGAAAATTGGATACTTAACCAACTGAGCCACCCAGCCACCCCAATAGACAAATGATCTTATAAGCTGGCAAGAGAAAAACAACCAAATAGAAAATGTACAAAGAAATGAAAGAATAGTCAGATGTCAAGAATCTCTCTTCTACCCTGCAAAAAAAACATAGTTGATTGTTATCTTTTGGAGAGTGTAAAACAGGTAAATAAGGGAACACCAGGCATAGTTGAGAATGGAATGGTGTACCATAGTGAAAAGGAAACAATTCACTGAATATGTACTTACTATGCATTAAGACCTCAAACTTTTCCCCCATTTAGTTCCCAGAAAATTGGCCACTAGGACTTCACTTTCCAGGCAGGAGATTGAACGTGTCTCCTCTGAAGAATTTGAGCAGGTCAAGAGGAAAAACCTAAGGATATTGCCATTATAATTTCCCACAACTGAACGGTCCAATTTGATCATCCTGCAGTGCAGCTTGAAGAAATCATCAGCTGTCAGGAAAAGGAAAATTAAAGTAACAATGTGCATGGTAGCAGGCTTTCCAGAGCATAAGCAACTGGAGACAAAAATCTTATTTAGAGACACCTGGTCCATGACTATATCCTTGCTACAGATCAGAATGTGGCCTGTTAACACTATTTGACTCAAGATGAAGGACAGCATAATGCTTATCAACATTCCCTTAAATGCAAGTACAAGTCTTCTGAAAAGGTGATGTCAGCTTTGAGCAAAAGAGACATATCGTAGAGCAAAAATGTGCCCCAGTCTGCAGGGACCCAACTATGCACAGATTGGGAGTTAGGAGCCATGAACAAGCATTGCCGAGATGTCTGTGACCATCCCATTTCCTACATTCTCTATTTATATCAGGAACCCATGAGAGAGAGAGAGAGAGAGTGTGTGTGTGTGTGTGTGTGTGTGTGTATGTGTGTGTGTGTTCCTGCCAATTTATAACTGGAATGTTGCAGATGGGGTCAAGTGTGGGACTAGGATCCATGTCACCACAGTTCCCAAGGGGTATCTGGAATCTGAAGGAGGAATGTAAGCTGAATATGTCCTGAATGTAAACTGACTAGTATAAGGCAGGAGACCACTGAGTCACTGAAGAAAAGTGTGACATCAGTGGATTTTTTTTTTAATACTTTATTTATTCATATGACAGAGAGAGAGAGACAGCGAGAGAGAGAACACAAGCAGGGAGAGTGGGAGTGGGAGAAGCAGGCTTCCCGATGAGCATGGAGCACAATGCGGGGCTCGATCCCAGGACCCCAGGATCATGACCTGAGCTGAAAGCAGGTGCTTAACCATCTGAGCCACCCAGGTGCCCCGACATCAGTGGATTTTTGAACAACTTCTATCAAGAACTACTCAGGCTTGTTGGATAATAAATTTTTTATTGATCCAAGCAAGGCCCTTCTCTTGTTTATTAAATTATTCCCTTTTATCGCCATCCCCCATTCTCATCAGCAACCATTTCTGATATATTTAAAATATACATGTATTCTTACAAAAATGTGTATTGTTACTTCTTAAATATGTGTTTTAAATTCACATAAATCTCGTTCTGTTTCTAATCTTTTTACTCAGGACTATATTTTTAAGATCAATTCATGTAAGCTATGTGTATGACTGCCCCATAGGTGTGCATAATGAGTGTCTACCCTATTTTACATATCTTATTTGCATATTTAAATATATGTTAATATGTAAATTAGTATAGTCCTAAGATAAAGAAGAGCGATAGTCATTCAAAGGGCGTAAAGAAATTGGGAGTTCAATGCTTACGGCCCAGAGAGACACGGTAATGAGAATAGGGCTTAGAAAAATAATGGGGTCAATAAAAGTAAATATGCAATATTACTCCCTATGCTGTACTTTTCATCTCCATGACTTATTTATTTTATAACTGGAAGTCTGTAATTCTTAATCGCCTTCATCTATTTTGCCCATCCCCTGCCCACCTCCCCCTGGCAACCACCACTTTGTTTTCTGTATTTAAGAGTTTGTTTGTTTTGTTTTTTAGATTCCACATATAAGGTGGGAACTGAGTAATATATAGAATCGTTGAATCACTATGTGATACAACTGAAACTAATATAACATTGTATATCATTATACTTCAATAACAAATAAAAATAAAAATAAAATTTTTAAAAGATAAATATAGGAAAAAACCCCAAAGGACTATATTGGTCTTAAATCCCACCATTATTGCTATTAGCTACTAATAGTTTGGGAGTTTATCTAAGTGTCTCCTGTCTTTGAAATATTAAGGGCCCAGAAGTTTTTTCTTCATTAATAAACATTGGTTTTTAGCTTTAGGTTTATACAAAATTTGAGCAGAAAGTACAGAGTTCTCATTATAGCCTTTCTCCACAAGTCTCCCTCTCCACACATTTTCCCCCCTCTTGCTAACATCTTGCATTAGCACAGTACATTTCTACAATTGATGAGCCAGTATTGATAAATTATTAACTAAAATTCATAGTTTACTTTAGGGTTCATTCTTTGTGTTGTGATGAGCCAGTATTGATACATTATTAACTAAAATTCATAGTTTACTTTAGGGTTCATTCTTTGTGTTGCACATTCAATGGGTTTTGATAAATGTATAATGACATGTATCTACCATTACAATATCATACAGAATAGTTCCAGGGCCCTAAAACACTCTATTCCATGTATTCATCCCTTTCTTCCTCTCTCTTCCTGAACCACTGATCTTTTTACTGTCTCCATAGGTTTACCTTTTGGCCCATAACTATTTCTCAGTATTCCCCTTGAAAAGAAGTTGGCCTTATTTTCCTTTTCAGGCAGTTTATGCTCTGGTAATACATGACATAGGGGACAACTGAGACCTGCACACTAAATCCTGAATGTTAGAGCCAAGAGACAGAAAGAAAGAAAATGAAACTATAAATTGGGAGTAACACAGGAATTTAAAAACACAGTTTGGTAAGACAATATATATCATGGAAAATCAAAGCTAGCGAATAAAGAAAAAAACTACAGCTCAAAATGATAGAAAAAGTTTACATAAACTATTAATGAACTATAATTTTAAGAAATATTTAATAAACGGTAAATTGGACATAGCAACCTAAATTCATTAATATTGAAAAAAAGTAAATGTTTTATCACTAAAGCCCGATAGGCCTTTGTCATCATTCTTTAGCCCCTTAATTGTAAGAAATGATATAATATGTAGTCCTAGTACCCAAGTTTAATTTCTAAAAGCTGAAATTAAAGGTGGGGCTTTCATCTAGATGAAAGATGGCAAGAATACTTTCAAAACTTTCTGGTGATGTTGACAAGCTAGCTTGAAAGGGCTCTCGTTGGCCAAAATGTGAGGAGTGTGAACATGAATCAAAAAGAAACTGTTTGTAACTGTAGAATGAAATTATTTGAGTCTGTGAAAGGCCATAAATATATGATGATGTTCAAAAGGAATAAATATTAGAAACTATGGTAGATAAATTTACCAGCTACCACTTACAAACTTGTAAACCATATCGTGCATCAAGAATTGACCCATCTAGACATTTGCCTAAGTGGGTAAGTTATTTTGGAATGGTGTTGTGGGCTGTATAAGGACAGCTGGGACAGAGAAAAAAATTTCCATTTCTTTCCTCAGATGAGGCAGGACTCTACTATGTATGGACATCATTACTGGCACCTGTGCAACCCACTAAGGTACTTGGGGCCAGGAAAAAATCATGCCAAGATACACTATACTGATCCTGTTCATTGTGGCCATCAACTACCATAACATTCTGGATTCTCGAGTAACTACATGGGGAACTAATAATGTACATGAGTGTGTGTGAAAACAATCATTTCCTGCCAATCCATAATTTCCCTGAAATGCTACATGATAGGGTATCACTTTACACACAAAACAGTTGAGGAGGATAGACACCAAAATGTTAACAGTGATTTTTATCTGGACAGCTGGATTTAACATAAGTTTCACTCTCTTATTTATAAAAATAATATTAGAAAAAAAGAGGTTTTGTTTCAAAAATTTTAAAGATTAAACTTATCATCAGTTTCTTTGAATGCAACGATAATAGCACTTGTTATTTAAGAGCTGCAGAATTCTGTCCTGACATTTCCAAACAGAAGTCCTAACTACTGAAGTTTTACAACAAGTATCATTAGTGCAAAAGGGTAGCTCCAACAATGTGTGAACTTGGGAAATGTTTTAGCTCTCTTGAACTTCAGTTTCTTCATATGTAAAACGGAGAAAATACCACCTACTTCATGACTGTTGTGAGAACTAAAGATACATTGATGACATGTCACATATACATGTCTCATAGCATAAATATTATAATTGCCCCGATCATAAAATATTTCACAGTAGTAAGAAAGGAGAAATATGAATATATAACTGCATTTGCTTGAATTTGCATAAAGAGACTCTAGGAGGATAAATATGCAAGAAATAAGTATAATTCCTTGGCCTGAGGAGAAGAGAGGAAACAGGATGGGTGGGAGATGATAGAAGTGAGACTTTCCATTATATCTCTTTATATGGTTTTGATTGGTTTTAAAATAAAAATTAAATCAGCTTCACAATAACTTTAAAATTTCTTCTCCAAACTCAGTCCACCAGGGCTAAATATTTTCCATGATGCTTAGTCATCTCTCATGTTTCTGATAATAAATTACTTGAAGATTCATTTCCACATCCCTGCCTTTAGGAACAGGAATCCGTGATCCTCTATGATTGCCAATTAGCACTGCAAAACAAAATACACTTCAGCCTATTTGCATCAGATTTCTAACTTCCCAGTAAAAGCCTGCTCTGTGTTCTTGTACAACAACCATAGCATCAGAAAATTATAGATAGGCTGATTTTAGATAACCACATAATTTGTTACTGTTTCAGATTCTTCTTTTTTTTTTTTATTTCTTAGGAAAATATATTTGGCCAACTGGATTTCTTTGGGAATACCAAATATATTAGCCCAGAGATCAGCCAAAATAAATAATAATTGACTATAGCATCTAATATTCATCTTTTCCAATGCCAATTATTCTACTGGCTTGCTAAGAAAATCTAATGTTGAGAGTAAAAAGTTTAGAGTAGAAAATGAGATTATAATGTCTTGATGCATAATGGTAAGAAGGCTATTAATTATTTTTTTCACAGATGATTTGTTTCTCCTGGGTGAGCAGAGGATAGAATGTAGGTGAGGGTGCTTTTAGTTTATATTCAGTCTTGGTGTTAAAACTTTCTCTCTGCTCAAGAAATCTAGAGAGATAATTACTACTTGCAATAAATTCTTTATATTCAAAATTTGACATATTACAAGGTTTGCTAATGACAATGTTCATGCAGACCCCAAATCCTTCGGATTCCTTTTATCTTGGGGGAAAAGTTTCTTTAAAAAGATTTGAGAATCTGGTTGAACTGCATAACTCTGCTTATTTTTCAGCTAATTCAGGAAATGAAAATGTAAGCTATTCATGCCTAAAATGAAGATGTACTATAATTGGAAATCCAGAAAAAGCATTAACCTAGTTTAAAACACATGTCCTTTATTAGGGGAGGAATAGGAATTTTAACAAAATAGTTTAAAGTTATGTTTTCAATATTTCTGCCTTCATTTTCAGAAACGCTGGTACAAAATTTTGATGATCTTATGCCAAGGTAAAGAAGGAAACAGAGACTGAACAATCTCAGGGGTTTTTCTACTGAATCTTTAATTCTAGACATAGTGTCCTGCCTGCTTGTGGGACACAATGCAGCCTGACTGAAGCGACAGATCTAAGCTCTAAAGAATCAATCCTGAAATTTAAGCCTTTAATTTCCAATTGAACTTAACTAAAATGAAAGAGATATTTGGCATAGAGATTATTTTCACATCTGTAAGCACACCAGTCTTCTCCTGTAGGAAAAGACCACCTTTTTCTTCCAGTGCACTTGTAAAATCTCTCTTAGGTTAGAAAAATAGAATCCCAATTGATGTTTCAGCTGGAATGTTGAACAAGAATTCATTAACCTTGAGTATGTACCTTAAAGAAGATACTATCCAAATGTATTTTCTCATTTCCTAACTTTCCACCTGGATGCAAATGGTTTCCAAATGTGTAGTTCTCACTCATATTTTTGGTGAGAGTCATTTATACACTCATCTGAACCTCAAGCCCACTATCTTGTCCCACTTCGGAGCATTGGACAGTTTTTTCCATTTGCTTGGAATACTCTTTCCTGGATCAGCACATGTCAGCTTCCATATCGTTCAGATTTCAATTCAAAGACAGGCCCCTCCAAACCATCTTACCCTAAATTATCTTTAGATGTCACTTTCAGTGTCTGAAATTCTTATTTCTGTATTTATTTATATGTTGATTTCTGTGTCTTTCCAGCTAGAATCTTAGTTCATCAAGGCTAGAACATCTGTCTTGTTTACATCTATCTACTTGGACCATTACAAACACATAAATGATTGTAAACTACTTAACAACAGAAATATAGCCCTCTATTCTCAGAAATACTATGGATATAGTAGGTAACCAAAAGTTATTTATTCTCAATGAATTCTACCACTTTCCTCAAATATGATCAAACAAAACTAATCATTTATATCCAGTTTTAAAACCAAAAGAAATACTTATTAAACACCAGTTCCTTAGATCTAGATTCAAAGTGTTTAAGAAAGTGAAAGACTCAAATAATTTTTTCAAACTATGCGATCTTACTTTGCTAACTGAATACCATAAAATCCGAATTTACGTGAGTAATAAATTATGCAGATAAGCCATAAGTCATATTATTAAGTTTTGACTCCATACTTGAATAAGGTTATGGGAAGGGGGATATTTTAACTCCCTCAGAGTACTAATATGTACACTCATAATGTAACTATTATTGGAGTACAGGGCTGGTTCAGTTGGTTGAGCATGCATCTCTTGATCTGAGGGTCGTGAGTTCGAGCCCTACATTGGGTGTAGAGATTGCTTAAATAAATAAACAAATCTTAAAAAAAAAACAAATGTAACCATTATTACTAATTTTAAAATTAGCTAATTTTAAAATTTTTAGAAAATTAAAGTATCTTTAAGAAGATTCTTGTACTGGAGTGCCTGGGTGGCTCAGCCAGTTAAGCTTCCAATGCTTGGTTTCAGCTCAGGTCATGATCTCAGGATCGTGAGATCAAGCCCCAGGTCAGGCTCTGTGCTCAGTATGCAGTCTGCCTGAGATTCTCTTTCTTCCTCTGCCCTCCCCCCATGCTCGCACTCTCTCTCTCAAATAAATAAATAAAATCTTAAAAAAAAAAAAAAAAAGAAGAAGATTCATGTACCAAAAATGTGTCTTCAAGATAAGAAACATGAGGGGGCACCTGGGTGGTTCAGTCAGTTAAGCAAGCAACTCTTGGTTTCAGCTCAGAGCATGATCTCAGGGGTTATGAGATCCAGCCCTATGTCAGGTTCCAGGCTTAGTAGGACTCTGCTTGAGATTCTCTCCCTCTCCCCCTGCCCCTCTCCCCACTTTCTCTCTCTTTCTGTCTGTCTCTCAAGTAAATAAATAAATACATAAACAAATAAATAAATAAAACCTTTTAAAAAAGATAAGAAACATGAGTTTGCTATATTGTCAGGAAAAATGACAAAGAAGAAAATAACTAATAGAAACATTTATAGAACAACCTAACTAAAAAGGTTAAATTTACTTTTAGCTATTTAGTTATATCAGGTATATAAGTCTACTAGGTGTTAAGTATAGCAGGTATAAAAATAGATGTTTGGTAGGTAAAAGCAGTTGAAAATCAACAATCATACGTGGTTAAACTTAGACATACTGAAGATTTCCTAAATGCCAAACACCGCAATGGCAGTTGGCGTATCCTATCACTTAAAGTTCCCAAGGAGTCTCCGGGAAACATAGGTTTAGAGAAACTAACTTCTCCAAGGTCAAAGAGTTAGGTAGTACTACAGGAAGAATTAAACCCTGAATCTTCCCATCTCCACAGCCCATTCTGTTTCTATGTCACCCTACACTCTATATAAACATGTGCTTTCTTATTAATTAATAACATCTCTGCCTTAAAGTCCCCACTTTCATTGCTGGCTGGATCTCCATGGTTGGCTGCTTAAAATTTAGCATTATAATTAATCCTTTTTATGTTACCATTAACAAAGAAAATAGGAAAAGGGAAGTGCCTCTTGAGATATATCAGAACAGTAACCAAGCCATTTCTCAGACCAATATTTATGTTCCCATGAGGCCAAGGGCAAGCTTTGTTTTCATCTTGAAAAGTTTTTTTTTCCGCTATTAATTTGGAGGATGCATGGAAAGAAAGTATACAGGCTAAGTTAAATTGTGAAAAGCAAGATACAATGAGAAATAATGTACTTGGATTCGGATAAATCATTCAAGCTTTGGGACTAATGTACAGCAAATTGAGCTCAGTCCAGAGAAAATGTAGATAAAATGAGTTTGGGAGCAAATAATGGGATGTGGAAATACATTTTAAATGGAACAATGCTTCAGTTTAATAGTTAAGAAACTATTTTAAGAACCAAGGCAGAAAATTTCTTATAAAATTTACTAGTCTATACAACAGGCATAGCAGAACAAACTGATTTGGTAGATAAGATGATGGTTATGTTGCTAGAGGCTTAGAAGTCAAATAAAAAAGTGATATTGACAATTTTTTGATATGGTGAGGGGATTTCAAATGTCATTCAGTAGGGATTTTCCTACCTTCCCACAAACATTTTCAAACATTATCAGAAGATTAAGTGTTCTCTAAGGCATGAGTGAGTAAGACAAGCCAAGTCTGAATCTTGACTCTACCTTTATTAGCTTTATCATGGAGGGAAGACATCAACTTCTCTAAGCTTCCTGATCAACTAAAATAGATTAAATAGTAACCACCTCACAGAGTATTTAGGAACAAATAAGATGGTGCATGTAAGAGGAGTTTGTGATCTGTAAAGCATTATAAAAATGCAAATTAAAAATGTTACTATGAATAATAGAAACTAAAATAAAATGAAAGGTGATATTCTACAAGTGGTATGATCTTGCTTATAGAAAATTAAAATATCTGTGTTTATAAAGGCATAAAGAAGTTAGAAAGATAACATTAGAACCATATTAGTGACTTGCAAAGCTGTCCATAATATTAAGTGAAAAAAGCAAATTGCATACAGCATGATTTTATCTCAAAAACAAGCAATAAATGCTTATATGCTTGGATATATTTGTATGAAGAAGGGGAAAATTGTGGAATGGGTTATTTCAGGCTGTCAGGGAAGTAAGGGAATTGTTCGACTCTCATATAATGCACATACACACACACATAACTGTATCATTTGCTTTCTTAACCACAAGTCCATACTATATTTGTAATTGGAGAAACAAAGGGGATTTTTAAAAATAATGCTAGTAACATGAACCCTTGAAAGCAATATTAATAACACCAAAAAAATCACCAAATTGTGCAGCAGCATCCAAACTTATAGAATTACATATGTCATTAGCAGTTGTTCTGATTATTCAACATGCTTCGAGTCACCTTTGAACTGTTAATCCAAACCACAAAGTGGAACAGCTTTGATGTCCACAGAAATCATACCTATAACATCAAAGTAAAGGGTACACCAGGGGATCTGAATCTAGCCTGAGGGTCCAGGGGCTTTGGGGCATCTGAAGTACTGATGGAGTGGGTAAAAGGGGTGGGAGACAGAGCACTTGTTAAGGATCTCAATGCATACCATGAAGTTCTTTAAATTTGGGAGCACGTAGGCCACCTAAGAGCTCCATCACTTAGATGACATAGGGGAGCCATTATATGTATTAATATGCTTAGTTTCAAGCCATTTCAGGTATATTTTCCACCTACAGTTAGTAGGGGGAAAGTAGTGGCCATGTTTTCTATTTCTTTTTAATTCAATTAGGAAAGGCTCTAAAAGCATAGAAACTATAAAGGAATGTTGACTGGATATACAAAATAAGTACTTTATGTTTAAGGTCTCCAAGTCAGAGAAAGCCTAATGAGAATCAAGAAATGAATTTTAAAGAAATGCATGGCGTTCTGCTTCTCTTTTACAATCCTTTGGGTTTTTTTTTTTTTTTTTTTATGAAAGTTTGGTTCTGTAAAGAGAAATTACAATGTTTGCCAGAGCAGCTGTTTATGTGACAAATTAGAGAAGGTGTTGGAGATGTTTAGGAGGGAAAGTGAAAATCTTTGTGAGCAAGGCAGTATTTATTATTCTTTGGTGACTTCTCCAGTGTTCATAAGTTTTTCCCAGGTGTTTGGAGCCATTCTCTAGGCCTTACCCCTGCTCAGAGAAAGAGACCTCCCACAGAAGGAACGTTTACTCAATTTCTGTAAGTAAAGACTAAAATGTTGTCATTTCATTAAAAAATGTTTTCATTTCTTCCAGAAATACTTCTTTGAACATAGGGCTCTCTTTGTTCTTACCAAGGAATCCTAAGGTATTTTACTTTACTGGCAATTTGAGGATGGAACCTAGCTTGGGCCCTTGGTTTTTCCAGCTGACCCTGTCACATCTTCAAAACAGCATTCCAAACCACAGAGATACAGCTTTAAAAGCAGCCAAAGGCTTTGAAACTGATATTCTTCTAGCTCAATTGAGAGACGAGCTGGTACAGAGAGGAGTGCTCTTCTAATCTATTTAAACAAATGATACAGAAGGGAATGAGTGTTATGCAAATGAGGGCTTCTCCTTGTGAAGTGGATCGCTCCAGCTGTGCAACAGGACAGGCTCCACATGAAAAGCTCTGGCCCCTCCATAGAAAGACATGAACCTAGCAATGGTCCTTTGAACATGAAATGTTCTCGGTGGGCTGTGCAGAATAGATTGGACTCTGTTCTAGCAATATGTATTGGGACTAGCAGGCCTGCATTCCTTAGGATGAAGAAGACCCAGTTTAGGAACACTGGAACAAACACATTTAAAGCTAGCCTTTCTTTCTCCTTCAAGGTACAAAGATAGCACTAGTAAATCACAGTATTGTATTCAGAAAACCTAAATGTTACATAAAAGTAAAGTTTGAAGGGGAGAAATTCTCCTAAGGTGGGCAAAGAAAAGACAAAAAAAGGTGGTGGAGGAGTTGTGGATTCACTGAATTGAAGAGTTCTGAACCTAACTAGATTTCTCAGTGTAGCCAGTACTGGAAATGCTGGCTCCCCAAGGTCTTCTGCTCTTTGTTTCTGATGAGACATTAAGGAAGATTAGCATCTCCTTACAGACTTAGGGGCAGAGAAAAAAAAAAAAAGTTCTAACAGAGAGAAAGTTGGAAGCAAACAAAAATTTTAATAAAAATTAAAATATGGACAGATACTCCATTTAAAGTGTGGCCATCCTTTTATTGGTTTGACAAAAATCTGCTAAGAAAATTAGGTATAAAGGAGCTTTCTGAATCCCAAATAATGAGCTTTTATAGAAAATCCAAGGAGCTTTAGAAAACCTTAAGATTAGTCAAAAGATGATGAAATACAACTCGATGAGTTTGGAGAGGTGACAAGTTCAAATATTGAAGCAGTAATGAGCTTGAGAGCATGCCAGGAGATGAAAGAGATTTTTTGGCACTTTGGGGGAATAAACAACTATTTTTCTTCATACATAATATGTAGCACCTTTTTATATAGTCTACAAAAGAAAAAGTTCTTCAGTTCTTAAAGTAAAGCTTGATATAAAGCCTAGTAGGCTGTCTCTTTGAAAAGCAACAATTATATTAAGAGAAATGGGTATAAATTCTTAGCCATGATATAAATTTAAAATACCATTTTCAGAAAAAATCTAGAAAATTAGACTTTCATGAACACATATTTGGACAATCTAGACAAGCAATTTTTTTTTTTTTTTTGCAAAAGTTAGTTTGAATGTAGCAAGATGTGAAGGTTCAAACAGCGTCACTGACACATTTTTCATTGATGGGTCAAACTTGGAAAAATTGAAGCTTGAATCCGGCTCAGTGTCTGGTTTGTCTCTTATATGAGAATGAGTTATTCAGAACTTCACTGCAAGTCTGCAGTGAGAGAGTTCCTGGAGAGGTGGATAGAGTGTGAAAGCTTAAGTTGTAGTTACTTTTGCTGTCAAGTTAACAATGCTGTTATCAGTACAACTACAATTTTAAGTGGGTCTTTCAGACTAACAAACAGCAACTTTTTTTTTTTTTTAAGATTTTGTTTATTTATTTGACAGAGAGAGAGATCACAAGTAGGCAGAAAGGCAGGCAGAGAGAGAGGAGGGGAAGCAGGCTCTCCGCTGAGCAGAGAGCCCGATGCGGGGCTCGATCCCAGAACCCTGGGATCATAACCTGAGCAGAAAGCAGAGGCTTTAACCCACTGGGCCACCCAGGCACCCCACAAACAGCAACTTCTAAGAATAAATGTTTTCTTCACATCTATTGAGCAAAACTATGTGTCATTGTTGGAGTAATTTCTTTTAGATACGTTGCAAAATACTTAGACAAGTGCCCAAACCATTTTTCCTTTTTTCCTTTTCTTGTTTGTTTATATATGTATATTATATATTATAATAATATTTGCATAATTAATACATATAAACATATATATTATATATACGTGTGTGTGTGTGTATATATGTGTGTGTGTATATATATATATATATATAAACTTATTTAAAGAGAGAGAGACAGAGTGCACCCAACCAGGGGCAGGGGCAGAGAGAGAAGGGGAGAGAGAATCCCAAACAGACTCTGCCTTCGGCATGGAGCCCTATGCAAGGGCTTGATCCCACAACTCTGAGATCATAACCTGAGCTGAAACCAAGAGTCAGAAGCTTAACCAACTGAGCCACCCTGGCGCCCCAACCAAGCCATTTTTATTGAATGCACAGATAACTTGATTGTCTTTGCCTCGCTAAATTTCTTTGCTGGGTTGAAACTGTGATTACCTTGTGTGAACTTAGGGAGCATTTTTTAGTAAAGACATGCTTCTGTTGAAGTGGCTGTGAGAGGTTTACCATGGAATAAACTGACATCAAAGAACTCTGGCAGATCATCTGTGACAGACTCAGGTTCTCTGTCCCCCACATCCTTTCTTTCCTTCTCAGCCTCCTTCTTGGTGCACAGAGGGGGTTTTTTGACACAGTTACATCAAAGTTGTGCTATGAGGGTTGTGCTTATATTAACACCAGAGAGGCTGGTTTTATATAACAGATTTAAGAACTCTGAAAGGTTTAAGAAATCTGAAAGGTTTAAGCTAAATCCCATGGAGGGCTGTGAGGGGCCATCAACCCTGATTCCTCATCACCTTCTAGATTAGATCCAAGAACAGTGGTTTCCCCAGCTTTGACTGAGGAGAGCAGAGGAGTAAAAGGAGGATACCTAGGGGGAAAAGGGTCTACAGCTGACTCAGGCTAAAAGATCATAATGAGAACAATAAACAAAAAAACATTTTTCATCATACTCTGGATTCTGAGAATGCTTGCAGTCAGCTACTAGTAAGATCACATTTTTTCTGACAAGGACTGGATATGCCTCCTCAGACATTACAGGGTGTAATCGAGGATTACATGCACATTGTGAAATAAACTGCTAAATGTTCAGAAAATAACATCTATTTTACACATGGGAGTATTCTTGCTTTATTGCAATGTGGACTTCTGAGGATTATTTAAATTAATAGTTAACAGTAAGATGGCTTCGGCCCCTTCTAACCTCTAAAGGAGACTGGGCCCCCAACTGTCCATTTATTAAGAAACAGCTTAAATGGATAATATAAAATGACAGAAGTAGTAATCAAAGTTAGAAACCCAAATGAAGTCAGCTATCAGACACTGATTTTCATTGTTCCTGTATATAGTGTAGCAGACCTTGTTTAGAGATAGGGACTTTTTATGAAGCATTTATATGACTTGAGATTGCTTTTATGCAGACTGCATTATGACTGTATTGTACATTATGCTGCATTAGCTTCTCCTCCAGCATGATTCATAAAATCAGGAGAGTGGGCTCCTCCGAATTCTAATTATTGTAACTACTTCAATCATATGGAAAGAACAGGGGAAATAACATACCATGATTCTCTTATTATTTGATCCTCAAACAAGCACAGGTATTCGCTATATCCCACTAAGTGGTCAGACATGAGAGGAACTTGAGCTATATCATTCTTTCATCCGTCTAACCTGGCACAGTCATCGTGAGTGATACCAAGATAAAAGCAACTTCCGGACCCACAGGATGTTATGGCTCAGCTGAATGGGCTGCTCCTATGGGGTGTAGTCGTGGCATTTTACCCTGTGCTTCTGCCAGATGTATGACACCCTAGATACCCCATGGAGATCTTTTCCTTCAGCATTTTAGGTAAAATGCCACTTCCTCAAAAAGGCACTCCTGATCTGGGGAAGGCTTCCAAACGCTCATCCCTTCCTCATTATTGTCACTTACTATACCCCATTTTTATCGTACTTCTAACATAGTGTAATGAGATATTTATTTTTCCATTTACACAGCAGCAAGCACAATAGATATCTGTTGAGAGAGGAAATGTCATCAGTGGTGGCTCCACGAGGCTCTCCTCGTGTTGCTCCGTAAGGCCTGCCTGTGAGCTCCAAAGAGCCCCCTCCTTCTCACCTTCC
>CM052898.1:22289669-22306381 GCA_028534135.1 Potos flavus | reverse complement strand
TTGGGAAACATCTAAATGTTTAATACTTAAAGAATGGGTATAGCATAAAAAAGTGATAGAAAGCAGACATCAAAGATTCTGCAAACAAAACAAATACTAGGGGAAGGAATCTCTTTATCAAGAAGCAGAGTACAAAATAATATGTGTATCATACATTCATTCATTCGAAGTTACTTATTAAAAACGTGTTACAGGTTATTTGGCAGGCTCTATTCTAAGAACTGAGATATATCCATGAACAAAACAATCTCCCCTTGAGCTTCTATTCTAATTGGTAGAGACAGACAACAAACCACTAAGAAATAAAATTGATGATGGTTTTCCACCAATGACATTAATGTATCAGTCAACCTCCAAATACATGTCTATAAGCAAGCAAAGTAAAATAATTTTATTCCTTAAATAGAATCTTTGAAAATTTCAATGTTTATCTTCCAAATTAAGCATATCTAGGTTACTAATGATGCTAAGTGTGACTATTGCAAGAAGGCACAAACTCAAGGAAATTCTATTTCTAAAAAAAAAAAAAAGATGACAAGGATAAAATTAATTCTAGAAGCAAGCACACTTGGCCTCATCTATGGAGTCTAATCTACTTCTGCCCTTTCTATCCTGGTTGTAATTTTATCTGGTTTAAATAAAACTACATATTTTTACACAGCTGAAATTCCCAGAAACTATGTGTATATATAGAAAGATAGATAGATAAAGGTCAATTTCACTTATTTCACATGTTTATCCACTTTGGGTCTCTCTCTCTCTCTCACTGAAAGGTAATCCCCATAGCCAAGGCCTAGAATGTCTCGCTTGCCACTATTATTCCCAGCACCTAGTACAGTGCCTGGAAAAAACGATAGTATCATTCTGGACTCTCTTCCTCTTACATTCTACATCTGATCTGGGCTCTAACTAAAAAATACCTCCAGAATGCAGCCACTTCATACTACATCCTTGTTGGGAAACAATTCCCCATGGGTTTTTTGCTTGTTTGTTTTTACATTGCTGCTTATCTTACAAAAGAAGGCACTGATAGCTTTTGTTCTAGACTATCTTTTCAAGGAGTTTTGGATAGCAAAAAGCCTTGGAAGATAGTGATTGTATTCCTTCTGGAACAGAGACCAGGTTTATTTGCTATCCAATATAAAAAAGAGAGCAGCGGTTAGGCAAGTTTGCTTGTAGTCCATTATAAAAGATTGGGTGTTCCTAAACTTAGGGCCCCTCGGCTGTGATACAAATCCATTATACACACCGTCCACTAAAGCCACTCTGCATCACCTGTGAGACCTGGGGGACAAACAGGATGAAACAAACATGAAGCACGGGGTGACTGCTATGTCATGAGAAATAAGTCCTTTGTCTCTGATCTATAAATCTCATATTTTCTGCCAGTATGCAAGAAACTAGGTAATTTGATAACTTGCAAGTAAAGGATAAAATCTCAGACCCTCACAGTTCTTGACAGTGCTCCACTCCTATCCTGGCACAACTGACCATCCTCTCTCACTACAGTAGCCTCCTAAGGATCTTCTGCCTCCACCTTGGTTCCCCTACAGACATTTTTGCACATGGCAGTCAGAATGATCCTTTGAAAACTAAGTCAGATAAAGCAATTCCTCTGTTTAAAACCTTCCTGTGGTTTCCTGTCTTGACAATGTCCCACAAAGCTCAAAGTCTCTAGCTCTCCCCTATTTTCCTTTATCTCATTTTGTTCCACTCTACTCATTGTTCCACAGCTCTAGCCATACTGGTGTCCTTGCTGCTCCTCTAGGCATGCTTTCATCTCAATACTGTCTCCTCTGCCTGAAATGCTCTCCTGCAGAGTTGGGACCCTTCCCTCAACTCTTTTAGGCCTCTGCTTAAACACTGCTTTCTCAGCTAGGCCTTCCCTGATCACCCTATTCAAAATTGCAATCCCTCTCCCTACTCAGCCTCCTTTCTCTGCCTTATTTCTCTCTAAAGCACTTTTCGGTTTCCAACATACCACCTGCCAGAATGTAAGCTCAATGAGGTCTTTGCTTTGTTCATTTCGGTATCCCTAATCTAGAACAATTTCTGGTACACAGTCGGTGCTTAATAAATTCTTATTAAATTACTGAGAATGGGGGCGCCTGGGAGGCTCAGTGGGTTAAGGCCTCTGCCTTTGGCTCAGGTCATGATCTCAGGGTCCTGGGATAGAGCCCTGCATCAGGCTCTCTGCTCAGCAGGGAGCCTGCTTCCCCCTCTCTCTCTGCCTGCCTCTCTGCCTACTTGTGATCTCTCTCTCTCTCTCTCTGTCAAATAAATAAATAAAACCTTTAAAAAAATTACTGAGAATGGACTTCTAATCAGGCCAAGCTCAATATCTTATTATTAACTATATCACCTTGGGCAAGTTGCATAGTTTCTCTGAGACATAGCTTCCTATCTATAAAAAGAGAATCATCTTCTTCATACGACTGTTGGATTGATTGGACAAGGTACACATGAAAAGCACCTACTAGGTACTTAATTAATGACATTTCTACTTAATAAGATCTCAATGAAATTTATATTAATTATATACATTTTAGTATCACCAGGGAAAACTTGATATGTTTTATATATCACTAAGCACATCTTTTCATCTTTATATCCTCAGCACACAGCTCAGTTTCTAGAAAACACTAGTAATTCAATAAGGTGAACTTGTTCATTTACTTTCTCTCATTATAAAAATAATACCACATTAAAAAAATTTGGAAAAGGGGCGCCTGGGTGGCTCAGTGGGTTGGGGCCTCTGCCTTCGGCTCGGGTCATGGTCTCGGGGTCCTGGGATCGAGCCCCGCATCGGGCTCTCTGCTCGGCAGGGAGCCTGCTTCCCCCTCTCTCTCTGCCTGCCTCTCCGCCTACTTGTGATCTCTCTCTCTGTCAAATAAATAAATAAAATCTTAAAAAAAAAAAATTTGGAAAAGATAGAGAAGAAAAAAATCACCCATATTTCCTACATAGTAGTAACATGATTATCATTACTATTTTATTGTATTATCTTCTAGAATTTTTTCCAATGACTATTTTTAATTGAAATTATAATGTGCATTTGTATTTGTTCACTTATTTTTATACAAACATTTTTCCATATAGTCATGTTGTCTTTCTAGCCATTAGTTTTGAGAGTTGCTTCATTTTGTCAAGTAGATACATTATATAGTTTACTTGAGCATTTTCTCATTATTGGATATTTAAATAAATTCCTACTGTTTACTTCAATACATTTTAAAGGATTAAAAAGAAAAAGAATCTACTTCTCTCTCTCTTTTCTAAACTAAACCACGTCTGACCCTTTTGGGGGGAAAGGGACTGAATTTCTCTACTCTGCATTTGCAAGAGAACACTTCTGAATAATTCATGGGTACATAAAGATGGAAAAGATATACATCATCTAGCTGATTATTAACATAATACAGCCAAATGAAACATTATCCTAAAAAGTCATTTAATTGCAGCTGTGGAAATGAGACTTTGAACATTTTAGAAAGAAGTCATATTTGAGATGTAAATAATACATTTCAGAATTATTTTAAGGCATTGCCTAGTGCAAATTCTTTGCTGTAAATGATAGTTATCGGGTTTTTTTTTTCCATAAAAATGGAAAATCAGTCCTTCCAATTTACCAAGTTAGTGAACAATCTGGAGAATAATGTAGTAAACTTCGAAAATATCTATAAATAAAAAGTAACATTAAAATCACCTAGATTTTTGTATATGTATGTTACTAGCTTTTTCACTGTTTAGTTAAGGTTACATGACTCAAATGATATTAAAACTATGCTAATTACTTTAATCACAGATAATGTGTGATTATGTTATTCCTAAAGAAAGTAATACTTCTTATGCCTTTCCCAAAAATGGAAACTATAAACAGAGATGAAAAAAATAAGTATAAAGACATTTATTTCACACAGGGGCAAACCAAGCAAAAAGAAAATGGAAGGATGCAGCACTTCTAGCACATTCCTTATAGGTTATTGAATGCATCTATGATTCAAAACCTCTGAAGACATGAGTTCAAATGTTTTCCTTTAGTCCCCTTTCCCTCAGCCTGTCTGTTTCTATCTATGCCAGCTGCACTCTAAGCCTAATTGTGTAGTTGCATGCTGAACTTCCTTTCTTGGATTATTTCTTGGTTTATTATTGATTTTGGTTAAAGTGCATCCTCCAGTTGCTTCCTAAAAAGGTAAATGTTTTCAGCACTTGTATATCTGGAAAATATCTTCATTCTACCATTTATCCTACTTGATTAATCTCTTAATAGATTAGGAGGCTGGGCACATACTCTTACAATTATGAAGGCATTGCTACAGTACTTTTTAGCATCGATTTTTGGATTTGAGAAGGGCCTGAGCGAAGACATCTGGCTTTTAGATTTCTAAGATCAGAGTGGGGAGAAGGGGAAGTGCTGAGAGTTCCATTGTTCAGTAAATTGAACACATAATCTGTTGCAGTCCTTACCTTGGTGCTTCACTCACTCTGCTTAATGTCAGTGGTCAAGCCTCCTCCAGTTTAAATCCTCTAGAGAATGAGCCTGTTGCTCTTTAAAGGCAGGAGGCCAGGGTCCAACCACCTTCATTCCCTCTCTATCCCTGTACATATCACTCCCCCACCTTCTGCAGGACTTGGTGCTTCCAAGAGCTGAGACTCCAGAGGCTGTCCAGGAGCCAATGGCATACCTCTAAGTCTAATCACTCCAACCTCTTTATCTGCTTACTGATTCTGAAAATATTTCATCTACTCCTATTTCCTCTCTGTGCTCTCTGTCTTTGTGAAATAAAAACTATGTTTTATTCCTTTATTGTCTTTTTCTAAAACATGTTGGAAGGAAAAAAATCCTCTTTATTCTTCAACTGATGGCAAGTTCCTTCCTTTTTGAGGCCTCCTTGACTCCAGCCTCCTCTGGTCCACTGATCCATTCCTCCAAGTTATCAGAGTGCTGGGAACTGATCTCTAGTAGATACTTTCTGGTCTTTGTTGACCTCTTCTTCTACAAATACTACACCTACACTCTATATGTACATTTGAGTACTTGAACACAACCACCTTGATTTGCCTGTGTTTCATGTATCCGTAGGCATCTCATTGCAGGGACAAAGACTGACATTTCTTATGTAGCCCCACAATGCCTGAAATAGGGGATATCAGATTCTAGCATGCCTAAAGATCACTTAGAGAACTTGTTTAAAATGAAGATTCCAGACTTCACCTCAGAGAAACTGAAATGACTTCAGCACGGTCCTGAGATATAGATATCCAACAGGTACGCCCACATAATTCTGATGCAGGTAGTTTGGGATATATTGCCTGTGAGATATATTACCTAAGGACATGCCTGAGCACTTGTTCAGTAAAAAAATGAAGCGATTACATTGGTTGGCTTTTGTTCTTCCCTATTTCTTCCTTCTAAAGTTTAGAATTCTGGTTTCCCTTAATACGTCAACATGAATCTGACATTCATGAATTTATCTGTCTTTCCTTTAGACTTTTTGGTTTTTTCCCTTTAACAGCTTAGTATTACAAATTTCATAAGTTAATAGTTAGCTATATAAAGTATAGTTCTATGTTTTTCTGTTGCCCTTGATTTATTTTTTACAAGACTCACAGATATTCTAGTTATAAAATACATGGATTTGGTAAATGTTTCAGTCAGCTCAGGCTGTCACAACAAAACACCATAGATTAGGTGACTTAAACAACAGAACCTTATTTTCCCACAGTCCTGGCAGAGAAAAGTTCAAGATCAGGGTGCAAGCATGGTTGATTGTGATGAAAACCTTCTTCCAAGCTTACAGACTTCCTGGCTTGCTGCCTTCTCACTGTGGGCTCACATGACCTTTCCTCAGTATGTAGAAGAGAAAGGGAGAGAGAGATGGAGAGAGAGAGCTCTTCCTCTTTGTATAAGGCCACCAATCCTTTCAGATTAGGACCCTATCCTTACGACCTCATTTAACCTTAATTACCTCCTAAAAGCCCTACCACCAAATATAGTCACGTTGGATGTTAGAGCTTCAACATAGGAATCTTGGTGGGGAGGGTGGTGGACACAATTCAGTCCATGGCAACAAACTAACACAATATTTAGGTACAACTACAGCTACACATAATCATGTGCAGGCAGGACTTGGCACAATACATTGAATGTTCCAGGTGCCCGGTAAGCATTTGTTTGATAAGTGAAATAACAAAACATCTAGAAAACAAAGCTACAAAAATAGCTAAGAAGAATATCTGATGTGCTCTGCTTTACACAGTTAACATATGAAAATGTGGAAATTCACATACTGATATATTTGACATACAAAAGAATTCCCTAAGACTTCATTTGGGCATATGAATCATTTAAAAATTCCATTTATATATTTTTTCTGAAAAAAATGTTACCAAGCAAATTGAGGTATATATATAAATGGCTAATAAATTTAGAAGTTAACAAAAGGAACAAGTAACCAGACTGACAATTTGGGTGGTTTATCTACAAAGGTTTCATGAAGACATTACTTTCAGTAGCTTAGAGAAGAGAGAAGTAGAGATTCAAGTGCTGGAAATCAAATACCTCCACTGCACTTCACTGGCCAAACACAAGTCCCACGGAGTTCTCCCTTGCATAGGGAAAAGTGAACTGGTCAATGAATAGTGGTAAATGCTGCCACAGTGACTACAGGAGTTTTTTCAATGCAAAATCGTCTGTATTCTCAAGTTTTCTGTTGAAACATTTTACTTTTACTGATTTGAGTGTTAGCAACAATTCCCAACCACCGCGCAGAAAATGAAAGCAAGAGGTGGCTTAGAGATCTACAGCTGCTAGTTGATGGGCTGCAATTTCTTTTCCACACCTCTCTTTGGCATCTGAGTGGATCTGAAGAGACAATTTTGGTCTTTGAGACTTCAGAATTGATTGAAAGTGAAATAATTAGGGTCTCTTGCTTCGCCAGAAAAAGCCAGAACCTGAAAGGTGCCCCCAGGGGAAGAGTAGCAGTTAAACGCTATGCACTCTAGAGGCGAGAAATGCTGGCTCTTACAAATCTGCTGAAAGCCTCCCTCAACAGTTTTCTCATCCTTGCCTCCTCAGAGAGCTGAGCAGCGAATTCAATGAACAGAGACAGAAATCTAATGCAGCTGTCTAGCATGCCACTTACAAGAAAGAGACACTCATCTTCCTAACGACCACATTCTCAGGGCTCACAAAGCAGGGGAACTTTCTCCTTCTGAAGAAATGGTGAAGTAGGAAAATCAACATTCCCTTCACAGTGAGCTTCACCTCTTAGAAAATTTCAGGGTGGGAGCCTGAAGTTCTGCCCTAGAATCAGAACTGCATTGGGATTGCCCCACAACCAACCAATAAGTACCTCTAACTAACAAGTCTAAGATTCATGGCTCTGTGTGACTCTCCCAGTTAACACTGAGTAATGTAATTTCCAAATGAAGAGCTTCACATGGTGTAGGATAAAAGGAAAGAAAAGTGACCCAAATGTGTCCACTTGGGACTGCAAAAAAAACCTGAAGCCATTTTATTTAGCTCGACTGGGGGAATGGCCTTCACAGTAATCTAGACAGAAGAGATTATTCATAAACCAATCTCACCAGAGGATGACTTCAGACAGAACTTAGCTATGCATGAATAATACTGAATTCTGTTGCCGCTCAGGCCCGGTGAGTATTTCACTACAGTACACCCTCTCTAACCAATCTCCACTCAAGCTATCTACCAGTTTAACCAACTATCTACAGCGTCGCTGTGAAATATCCCAGCTGATATTACAGCACATGATACCCTATTCTTTTGTACATCCATGTACTTTTTCAATTCCCACCAACTTGAGTTGTATACTTGCCAAGAGTTAAGTGTATTTGTCCCCAAACTTGCTAATATCAGCTGTACTCATTTTAGTTATAAAATTTAATTACATGTCATGTAAACTAATGAAATGTTGCTTTGTCTATAAAAACCAGCATAAATGCTTTGGAAAGATTCAAATAAAAGTGTATTGTAGAAGAGATAAATGTAAACTACTAAAGGAAAAAAATAAAATAAATCTAGAAGAATTTTGTCTCACTGCTTTGCAACTGACTTTACTTAGTTTTACAATAACTGAAAATGGACATCCTTATAATTATGGTGTGATATAATGCAAGATAGATTCAGAACTCCAATTACTTATGCCTTACTTAAAGAGAAGTAATTGGCCTTATATTAAAAGGTTTTTAAATAATTCATGTTAATAAGTTTTATGTAAACATTTAATTCTTAAGATAATAAGTAATACTTTGTTTTTAATTTTTTCCAATTTTTTACTAGAAAACTGTCAAATTGATATAAAAAAGACAAATCTACAGGGCTATAAACACCTGTAGACCTTCACCAAGTTTCACCAATCTGAATATTTTGCCACATTTTTTATCTACTTCAATAGATATATACATACACCTGTGTATGTTTTAGGAACCATCTGAAAGTAAGTTGCAGATATTGCAACACTTCACCCCTAAATACTCCAGCCAGAATCTCCTAAGAGTAGATATTTTCCTACCTAACCATAATACCATTATCATACTCAGATAATTGAGAGTAATTCAATAATATCATCTAATATGCTGTCTTCATTTAAATAATCTTAGAAGCCTCCAAAACGTCTTCTATATCACCTTTTCCCACATGCAGAATCCAAATCAAGTTTCGCACATGGCATTTGCTTGTTTTGTCTCTTTATTCTCTTTTAATTTAGAACAGCTTTTTTATTCTGTTTTTCATGACATTGACTTTTTTTGAGTCCAGACCATCATATTATGAAGTTGTCTTATTATCTTCTCACTAGTAGATTTAGTCATAACTTTTTTCCTCAAGAACACTAGATAAGTAATATGTATTACTTATTGCATCATTATCAGGTTACAATATTATCGTCATTGGTAGCAGTACCTCTACAGGTAATAATAAATTTGATCACTTGCTGAAAGTACACTTTTCCTTCTTGTAATTAGAACTTGATCTCTGAGAAGGTATGTCACCATGGCATGAATATTCTATTCCACAACCACCTTTGATCCAATAGTTATAGCCTCTATTGATGATCATTGCCTAACTCAAGTACTACACAGAGAGAGGCAAAAGAGGGATTTCCTAATTCTACAATCACTTCTGCTTTGATTAGCTGATATTTTTGTATATATCTGCATGCAAAAAATTTAAAAAGCTTTCCGTCAGTTTTTTTTTTCTCTTGTAAGTACCTCATCAACTCAATTTCTTTTTTTTTGATGTGTAATAATCCATCCCTATGGTATAATTCAACATGTTCCTCTGTTTTTAGTATCTCCTATGGATTTGTTGTTAGATCTAGGAGCTCTTAGATTTCACCTGGCAGAGACAGCTTAAGAGATGTCATATACCTTCATTTGGAGGTGCGTAATACCTGAATGATTTCTTATATAGAATGCCAGCAACTAATGATGATCATTGCTGAAATCCATTAATTTATTAAGACTGCAAAATAGTGATACTGTAATTCTTCCTTCTTCATTAGCTGGAATACTCTTATAAATACACAAATTCCCCCTCAACAAATATTTAGTTACTCAGGGATACAATTTGAATGGGAAAAAAAGAATAAATATATGATACTTTCTCTTTATTAGCTATTTTTTCAGTATAATGAGTTGATTATCTAGATTTCCCCAAAAGTAGCCAATAATTTCTTTTTATCATTATAAACTCATGAATTTTAAACCTATTTGCTAAGCTTCAATCACTGCAATTATTTTCCTGTTGTATTCCATATTTTGTCCAAAAAGATCCTGTTCAAGATAGCGCCCACATCCCTCTGTCACAAGAGTTGTCTTTGGCATTTATCTTACTTTTTGATATGGTAAGATGTTTCAGGCTTATCTTGTAAATTCTCTGCCCGAGATTCTGGAATCTGCCACTTCTTCAAGTTCTGGTTTCTTTTAGTGGGAACTGAGATATAGAGACCACAATAAGGCCTCTATTCACTGCTATGGGTCCACTATTGTTTTTCAGGTTATTTTAGAGGAAAGGGCTAGAAAATGCTTTTAAAAAAAAAAAAAAAAGCATGTGTTCATATTGATAATTCCAATTCAAATTCAGGACCACAAGACTTTTATTAATCTCACAAATCTTATTATCTGTATCTCCTTTCTCCTATATTTTGTATATTTTTTCAGCTCTCAACATCCTATTATTATATTATACCCCTTTTACTTTATTTCACAATACACATTCCCCAGTCTCAAAAGAGTGCCTACATTACCACCAACATGTTTACCAAAAAGATTATTTTGTCTTTTCTGCTTTTTTCTTTTGAATATAATCCACTGGGGATATACAGTCAACTTTAATTCAATTATCAACAGCATATACATATAATTGAAATAACTCTCCTTTATGGTTTTGCCACCAACTCCACACATTTAGACATTTGTTTCATTTTGCTTCAGATTTTTAGGATCATTTTTAATTTCATTTTGTTTATATAAAATATTCACACTGATACAAACTCAAATCTGTAAATCAGAGTATAATCAGAGAAGTCTAGCTTTTATCTCTGTCTCCTTCATATTGTTTACTCTTTCTCCCAAAGAATAATCAATATATTTATTTATCCTTCTATTAAATATATATATACATATATATACACACACACACAAACATACACATATATGTGTGTATTCCTATCTCCTCCTCTTAAAAAATGGTAACATAAAATGCACACCTTTCTGTACCTTACTTTTCTCATTTATACAACACATACTGGAGATCCTCTATAGAAGATATTACTCATTATCCTCTATGGCTGCCTGATAATTTATTGTGCAGTGCTCACAAGTGCCCTACTGATGAATATTTAGAAATTTATTTTGCTATCATAAAGAACGCTGAAAGGAAGAGCTTTTTGCTTATACTTTATGTATTTTGGCTACTATACTGCTTTTGCTACTGTATCTTCTAGAGCTCTAGAAGTTAGACTGCTGGATTAACGTATAAATGTATATGTAATTTTTGCAGATGTTAACAAATTCCTCTTCAAATTATTTTATTATTTTGATTCCTATCAGCAATTTATGACAACATAAATTTCTCCATAGCTTCACCAATGGTGTAAGCTGTCAAACTTTTGGACTTTTGCCAATATGATAGATGAGAATTTTGTTTTAGGGGGTTTTAATTTGCATTTCTCTTGTTGTAAATGAGAAATGAGGTTAAGCGTCATTTTCATAGTTAAGGACCATTTGCAGTAATTTTCATGAATTGACTATTCCAATTACTAGTCCATTTTTCTATAGAGTTGCTGGTCCTTTTTCTTTTCTATTTCAGATGCTATTTACATATTTAATACTTGGTCTGTGATAAAAGTTGCAACTTTTAAAGATTTGTCCTTTGTCTTACATATGGTAAAAATATTTCCTTTTCTTGTTTTTACCATGCAAAAGTCTTTCTTTTTTTATCGATAAACAATCTTCTCCCTTTTGGATTTCATGATTTCACTCCTATGTCTCCTGCCACTCATATGATTTCTTTTATTTTAACATTTAAATCTCTAATCTGTTTGAAATTTATCATTATATTCAGTATTAGGAATATATTTGATTTCATATATTTCCCCATGACTATCCAGTTCATCTCAATACCATTTATTAAAAGTTCATCATTTCCCACTAATTTGGGATGTGCCTTTATGGTGTACACTTTATAGCATACATGACAACCTTAAGTGTTATGGGTTTTCTATTCTGTTCTATTATTCTCTTTGTCTATTCGGACACCATGATCTCACTGTTTTAATTTTTTTTCTTTTTTTTATTATTAACATATAATATATTATTTGTTACAGGGGCACAGGTCTGTAATTCATCAGTCTTGCACAATATATAAAGTAGGTCTATTCTACTTCCATTGTTCTCCATTCCCAGTGACTTCCTACATATATTTGACTACTCATTTAAATGAACTTTATAATCAACTTTTCTATCCCCAAAGGGAAAAAACCTGATAATAGTTTATTGGAATTCTGTTAAATTTATAAAGTAACTTAGAGAAAATTGACATCTTTATGATGCTTGCTCTTTCTATTCAAGCATATGGTAAAACTTTTTACACATTCAAGTTAATTTTGGTGTCTTTCAGGAATATTTTTATAGTTTTCTTTATTATATGTTTTAGATACCTCTTAATTTTATGCCTAGATATTTTATTTCGGATATAATAAATGATACCTCTCTTCTACTACATCTTCTAAATGGTTTATCTCTCTATATAATAAGGCTGTTGTTTTGAATATTGACTTTATAACCTACTTTACTAAATTCTCTTATTAACTTGTATTAGTTTTCCCACTGATGTTTTGGGCTTTCCAGATATAAAATAATATCACTTGAAATAGAGGTCATTTTTCTTTTTTCAAATTCACATACTTTTAATTATTTTCTCTTGTCTGAGTAGAAAAGAAGAAAGATCTAAAATTAATAGTAATAGTTTCCACATTAGAAAACAAGAAAGAGAAGAGCAAATTAAATCCAAAGTAAGCACAAGAAATACTAAGAATTATATCAGAAATCAATGGAATTAAAAACAAGAAATCAATGGAGAAAAGTCAATGAAACTAAAAGCTGAATCTTTGAAAAAATCAGTAAAATCAATAAACCTTTACGAAGACTAAGAAAGAGAGGATACAAATTACTAATGTCAGAAATGAAAAAGGAGATATAACTATAGATCCGATGGACATTAAAAGAATAAGAAAGGAATACTATGAACATTCTATGCACACAAATTTAATAACCCAGATGAAATGGACCAATTCCTTGAAAGACACAACTTGCTAAAACTCAAACAAGAAGAAACAGACCATTCGAATAGGGCTATATCTATTAAAGATATTGAATCAATTATTAATAACCTTCTCAAACAAAAAGCACAACCCAGATGGGCTCATTGGTGATATATACCAAGCATTTAAGGAAGAAATTATACCAATTCTCTATAATTTTTTTCAGAGAATAAAAGCAGAGAGGAAATGGAGTAACAGAAATGCTTATTCATTGCTGGTGAGAATGCAAAATGGTACAGCCATTTTGGAAGACAGTTTAGTAATGTCTCACAAAATTAAATATATTCTTACCATACAATCTAGTGCTGACACCCTTTGGTATTTACCCAAAGGAGTTGAAAATGTATCTCCACACAAAAACCTGCACACACGTGTCTACAGTAGCTTTATTTGTAATTGTCAAAACCTAGAAGCAACTAAGATGTCCTTCAGTAAAAGAATGGATAAATAAGCTGTGGAACATTCAGGAAATACAATATTATTCAGTGCTAAAAAGAAATGTACTCTGAAGCCATGAGAAGATATGGAGAAACCATAAATGCATATTTCTAAGTGAAAGAAGTCAATCTAAAAATGTTACATAGTATACAATTCTAATCTGAAAAGGCTACATACTATAAAACTATATGACATTCCGAAAAAGACAAAATGATGGAGACTGTAGAAAGATCAGTGGTTGCCAGGAGTTGGGGGTTGGGGGGGGCAGTGAATAGGTATAGCACAGATATTTAGAACAGTGAAAATACTCTGTTTGATACTATAATGAGGGATAAATGTCATTATACGTGTGTCCAAATACATGAAATGTACATCTCCAAGAGTGAACCCTAAGGTAAACTATGGACTCTGGATGATAATGATGTATCAATATAAGCTCAATAATTATAACAAATGTACCACTTCGGTGAGAGATGTTGATAATGAGGAAGACGTATCATATGTGGGGGCAGGAAGAATATGGGAAATCTTTGTACCTTCTGCTCGATATTGTTGTGAACCTAAAACTGCTCTAAAAAAACAAAGTCTTAAAAAAATCTTAAAAAATTTATATGGAAATCTAAGGACCTCAAATAATGAAAAGCATTTTAAAAAATCAAATTTGGAGGCTTTACACTATCTGATTTCAAGATTTATTATAATGCTACAGTAATCAAGACAGTGTAATATGACATAAAGGTAGACATATAGATTAATAGCACAAAATTATCCAGAAACTGACCCACGCATATCTGATCTACATATTGTTGACAAAAGCACCAATATAATTCAATGGTGAAATTATAATTCTTTTAATAAATGGAGCAATAACTGGATATCTGTATAGAAAAAAAAAGGTGAGTCTCAACCCCCACTTCTCACCATACACAAAATAAGCTCAAAATGAGCATTTCGTAATAAAGGGGTCTACCAACAAGAAGATCTAACAATTGTAAATATTTATGCCTCTAACCTGGGAGCAGCCACATATATAAACCAATTAATAATAAAATTAAAGAAACACATTGATAAAAATACAATAATAGTAGAGGACTTTAACACCCCATTCATAGCAATGGACATATCATCAAAAATGAAGATAAACAAGGAAACAAGGGCTTTGAATGACACACTGGACCACATGGAATTCACAGATATATTTAGAGCATTTCATTCTAAAGCAACCAAATACACATTCTTCTTGAGTGCCCATGGTACAATCTCCAGAGTAGATCACATACTGGTTCACAAATCAGGTCTCAACTGGTACAAAAAAGATGGAGGTTATACCATGCATATTTTTAGACCACAATGCTCTGAAACTAGAACTCAATCACAAGAGGAAATTTGGAAGGAACACAAAAACATAGAGGTTAAAGAACATCCTACTAAAGAATGAATGGGTCAACCAGGAAATTAAAGATGAATTTAAAAATACATGGAAACAAATGAAAATGAAAATATGACAGTTCAGAACTTTGGGATGTAGCAAAGGTGGTCCTAAGAAGGAAGTGTATAGCAATACAGGCCTTTCTCAAGAAACAAGAAACATCTCAAATACACAACCTAAAGACTTGTAAAAAGAAAAGCAAATAAAGCCTACATCCAGCAGGAGAAGAGAAATAATAAAGATTTGAGCAGAAATCAATGATATAGAAATTTTTTAAAAAGTAGAAACAGATCAACAAAACTAGGAACTGGTTCTTTGAAAGGTAAGATTGATAAACCCCTAGCCAGACCTATCAATAAGAAAAGAAAAAGGATCCAAATAAATAAAATCATGAATGAAAGAGGAGAGATCACAACCAACTCTGAAGAAATACAAACAATTATAAGAGAATAATATGAGCAATTACAAGCCAACAAATTAGGCAATCTGTAAGAAATGGATGCATTTCGGGGCGCGTGGGTGGCTCAGTGGGTTAAAGCCTCTGCCTTCGGCTCAGGTCATGATCTCAGGGTCCCGGGATCAAGCCCCACATCAGGCTCTCTGCTCAGCAGGGAGCCTGCTTCCCCCTCTCTCTCTGCCTACCTCTCTGCCTACTTGTGATCTCTCTCTGTCGAATAAATAAATAAAATCTTAAAAAAAAAAAAAGAAAGAAATGGATGCATTCCTAGAGACATATAAACTACCAAAACTGAAACAGAAAGAAATAGAAAACCTGAACAGACCCATAACCAGCAAAAAAATTGAATTAGTAATCAAAACTCTCTCAACAAACAAGACCCCAGGGCTGGATGTCTTCCCAGAGGAATTCTACCAAACATTTAAAGAAGAATTAATACCTATTCTAAAGCTGCTTCAAAAAATAGAAATGGAAGGAAAACTTCCAAACTCATTCTATGAGGCCAGCATCACCTTGATACCAAAACCAAAGACCCCACCAAAAAGGAAAATTACAGACCAATATCCCTGATGAACATGGAGCAAAAATCCTCACCAAGATACTAGCTAATACGATACAACATTACATTAAAAGGATTATTCACCACGACCAAGAGGGATTTGTTCCTGGGCTGCAAAGATGGTTTAACATCCACAAATCAATGTGATATACCACATTAATAAAAGAAAGGACAAGAACCATATGATACCCTCAGTAGGTGCAGAAAAAGCATTTGACAAAGTACAACATCCTTTCTTGATAAAAACTCTCTGCAGTGTAGGGATAGAAGAAACATACCTCAATATCATAAAACCCATATATAAAACACCCACAGAGAATATCATCCTCAATGGGTAAATACTGAGAGCTTTCTACTAAGGTCAGAAATATGACAGGGGTGTCCACTCTCACCATTGTTGTTCAACATAGTACTGAAAGTCCTACCCTCAGCAACTAGACAACAAGAAATAAGTAAATAAAAGGTATCCAAATTGGCAAAGAAGTCAAACTCTCACTCTTTGCAGATGACATGATACTTTATGTAGAAAACCAGAAAGACTATACCCCAAAATTTCTAGAACTCATACAGGAATTCAGCAAAGTGGCAGGATATAAAATCAACGCACAGAAGTCAGTTGCATTTCTATACACTAACAATGAAGCAGCAGAAAGAGAAATCAAGGAACTGATCCCATCTACAATTGCACCAAAAACTGTAAGATACCTAGGAGTAAACCTAACCAAAGAGGCAAAGGATCTGTACTCTGAAAACTATAGAACACTTATGAAAGAAATTGAGGATGACACAAAGAATGGAAAAACATTCCATGCTCATGGATTGAAGAACAAATATTGTTAAAATGTCTATGTTATCCAAAACAATTTACACATTCATTGGAATTTCTATCAAAATTCCATAAGCATTTTTCATAGAGCTGGAACAAACAGTCCTAAAATTTGTAAGGAATCAGAAATGACCATTAATAGCCAAAGTAATATT
>CM052898.1:22266799-22289169 GCA_028534135.1 Potos flavus | reverse complement strand
TATCTAGCTGAACTTCTGGGATCAGTCACTATCTCCACCTCCTACTTCTCCGCCATCTTGCTCCTCCTCCTGGCAATTAGAGTCTGTTCTATTTTTCAAAAATAACAATATAGACTCTAGCTGGCTAAGTCTCCTTACCATATCCTTTATGAAACAAGCTGTTTAAAAGCCAAGGTTATGAATTCCAAGTTGAATATTCTAGAAAAGGGTATTAAAATAACATATACCTAAATATCAAAAGTAGTTCTCTCTAGGGGGAGATCACAGGTGACCTTTTCGTTGTTGTTTTCTTTGTTTTACAAGTTATCTGCAATGAGCATGTGTTACACATATAATTTCAGAAAGGAACATAATAATACTAAAAGAAAAGAAAGGTGCTTTTAGTAAAACTTGCAATTAAATAACTGCAGAGGGCACCTAAGAGGAAGGAAAAAGAAGAACATTATTCTACAAATACTAGATACCTCACTGGGCTGGGCACTTAACATATATTATTTCATTTAGGTATGTAAAATAAAGATGTCTTTGAATTGAATCACATTTGGAGAGTAATTTTATGTTTAGGAAGCCACTATAACTTCACAACAAAAATGCAAAGGCATGCTTTTTAAAATTCCGGTCATGCATTTTTTTGCTCCTACACTGAAAACACAATTAGTTACCCACCACCTAACATGTCATCTACATTTTTTTCTTGTCACATATTTTTATTTGATCTACTTCTGAAGAGAAGCCAATATACCATGTCATGCCTATATATGAATCTCTTAAGCTAATTTTATGCTTCATTGTGAAATAATTGATTTGTGATTCACAGGACATTAATTAACTCATAAGCCTTTAATAGTAAGTAAATAATGAAGTTTAGAAAATGATGGCATGTAATTGAGTCTAAAGAGACTCTTTCCCACACTTTTTGTTTTGCTTTTTACATTATTTCATATAAAGATGGACAAAATTGTAATCACAGTCATCACAGATGTTAAGATCACAAATTTTAGATATATGTCAATATTTTTAAATAGGGTCCATTTTCTGGGAAAGCCTATCTCAAAATCAAAACTATAATCAATAATCAACATATACTGTTCTTGCAAGTGATTGCTGCAAGTGGATGTTCAGTAAGTTTGTACACTTGTAGATTTTAGGTTGTTTTCTCTAAAAATTTCCAACAAACATAGAAAAACCTGTCCCCTCCTTCCCCCCCCCCCCGCCAACACCTTTTTCTGGAGGTGACTGCTAAATTCCAGAGAGTGACAACACTATAATTATTGAATGCTGGCTTAGCATTTTATCATGTAGTCTGATTTAATCCTTACAATAACTTGTGGTATAGGTACTATTATCCCCACTTTACAGAAATCTGCACGAAGTCACACAGCAGTAGGTAGAAGAGCTATGTTTCAAACCTGTGTTATGTCTCATTCCAAAGCCCAGAGCCTTAACCACCCTGCTGAACTGTTTCTTAGCATTGGTGCCTCTATTTGAGACTGAGTTAGCTTGGGCTCCTTAGCTTACTGAGCTCGCCCTGGGAAGTTGACCTTACCCTAGTTCTATGCCATCTTGCCCAAACCACCCTCATCCGTCACCTAGACTACTGCAGCAAACTCCTCTGTATGGATCTATGGTCTTCCTCATTTTTTCTTTATGTCTCTTTCCTCCATCTCCACTCCCAGCCTTAACCCATTCTCCACACTGTAACCACAATGATTTTTTCATCAGGCCTACAAGCCATTATCTGTTTGCTGTGTGAATTTCCACCTTTACCTTTCACAATGCTACCCCTCACTCTCAGTGCTCCTGCCACTCTAGTCTTCTTTACAGATGAATATGTACCATGGTCCCTCCTGCCACTGTACCATTGTATACCCTATTCCCTCTCGCTGGAACACTCTTTGCTTAGTTAGCTCACCTCTCACATAACAACTCATAATAGCAACAAGAAGCCTTCCTTGACTTCTATATCAAGACAGAATTCCTCCTATTATACACTCCAGCAACATGCATCTCTGTTCCATTACATGCTATCATTACAATGTTATGTTTGTTTTTGTGATTACTTGATTAATGTCTGATCTAAGCCCCTATGCCTTAGTATGCCATCAGATCATAAGCTTGGTGAAGACAAGGGCTCTGTTTGCTTTTGCTCCCTTCGTAATGATTTTGCATGCAGTAAACTTCCAACAAATGCCTATAGATGAATGACTATTCCCATTCTCTTCCACCATCATCTCCAATAGGAAGATGTTCTCTGCCCTTCCACAAAGTCAAAGGCAGGAGTAAAACTAGGGCAAAGAGGGAAGAGAAATGTAAATAGTAGTGGCTGCCAATTAAACTTTCTGGGATCCATGGACCACAATTTCAACAGCTACTTTAAATTCTAGGTATTAGTTTCAAATGTATATTTCCAGCCTTCATTTATCCCCTGAACTACAAATTTCTATATATGTCTATTTAACATCTCCACTAGAATTTCTAAGAGGCATTTTAAATTCCACATACCCCAAACTGAACTATTTTGATTTTTCCTCAAAATTCATTCCTCCCTAGTTTTCCCCACCTCAATAAATGGCATCACCCTGTATCTAATGCTCAGGCCAGAAACCTGAGAATCATGCCTGATTTTCCTCTTTCTCATACACCCTACATCTAAATCCAAATCTGTCCCCAGTTCAAAACTCTCCAATGGCCCCTATCGTACTTAGAATAAAATCCAAAATCTTTATTCGACCTTAAGACTTCATAATGTGGCTCCTCATCACCTCTTTGATCTCATTTTCTCCGTTGTTCCCTTCCTCATGGTAGTTCAGCATCAATGGCTTCTTTACCAATGTTCCTAGAAGATGCACATGACCACCTCAGAATCTTTGTACTTGCTTCCCTGTGCCTAAAAGAGTCTTACCTTAGATATTTGCTCAGCTCATACTCCCTCACTGCTTTCAGGGCACTGTTCACATGTTCCTTTATGGAGAGGTCTTCCCTCATCACCATAGCTACATAGCCCTCAGAGCTTAGGGATCTGTATCTCTTTCCCTTTTCCAAACAGTACTTATCACTACTGTATTAAATCATATATTTATTTACGTATTTATTCATTTATGAGTCCACTGTTGTATTTTAAACCCCTCAAGTGTTATCTATCCTGTTAAGCATCTAGGAGCTTAATAATTATCCCATGAATGAATGAACATTATTGTCAAGCCCAATTCTTTTGAATTATTTAACAGTTTGAATTTTTTATATCAACTAGACTTGGAATAGGAAATAAATGAACTATTTAATAACTAATGTTAAAAAAGATAAGAATGAAAAAAGATAGCTATGCAAAATGTAATCTTTTAATGATTAGCTAAGAATGATTACGAATCTGTTCCAAAGAGTTGTAAAAAAATAAATTAATTAAAGCTTTATTGTTATAGTTTCTTAATTGGTTTAGGAAACTTTAGAATCAGATGAATTATTTCCTTTATTGTTTCCCCTTAGCCTTCCTCTGTGAAGTCTGTCATTAGTAGTTACTCATGACAATATTATAGTAATAAAACTGTGTCAATGCAAAGATCATATAATTTATAAAAAAAAAAAAGACAATAATGCTAAAAGCAATAAAATTGTTAAGTGATTCACCCTGTGATTACTCAGTAAGTAAAAGCATAAGAGATATGGGCAGAAGCTCACTGCTAATTTTTTTCTTTATGTTATACTAACGGCACCAAAGAATTACAAATTTCTGATTCAAGCAAAAAAGAAAGATGATAGGCAAATTACCATTACATTTCCTATTTTAGATGATGGATACTTCACCCTAAAATTTCCAGCATGCCAGAGAAAAGCTAAGAAAGCTCAAAAGGACCCACATCTACTTTTTTTTTTTTTTCACATCTACTTATTTAAGCAGGTCAGAAAAGCTGGAAGTCAGCCTGGACACTCCTCTTCCCTGTGCTTGGCACCCACCTCCCCCACTATTCAGTGGATCATTGAGTCCTATTTACTAGTATGTCTCAAAGTCATCAGTTTAAGGCTTGGGTGGTCACTGCCCTAATCCTCTTACTCAGGTTATAAAATAGTTTCCTGAAAGGTCTCTCCACATTTACCTGTTTTCCTTCAGACCCATTCTTCAGTTTATAGCAGAGGATATTATGCAAATCTAATAATTTGCCCCCCCGCCTTAAAAGCATACGGTGACTTCTCTTTGCTTCTAGGAGAATAATTCTGGTCCTTAATGTGACATAAAGGCCACATGTATTCTGGCCTCTGCCTAACTTCCTAACCTCATTATGAACCAATTTCACCTTTGCTCTTTCCACTTGAGCCACACTATTCTCCTGTTAGATCCTTCCAAGTGCCAAATTCCTTTTTGCCTCAGAGCCCCCTCATAGGTAGTTCAGCATCAATGGATTTCAGATCAAAGGTCACTCCCTCAAGGGAAGTCTCCCAGTCCCTCCAGACCAGGAGAGGTTCTCCAGCTACAAATCTTCATAGGTGCTCTCTGTACTTTTCCATCCCAACGCATGCCATAATTATACAATTTACTTATTTACTATTTCTCTTCTACCTTATACCTTGTAAGCATCCTAAAAACAAGAACCACAGTAGTGCTGTTTGCTATTATATCCCAAAACCTAAGTAAATATTCACTGAATGATAACAGCATGAGATGAGAAGAAACAGTCAAATGTTGGCATTAGGAATCCATGCTACATTTAAGAGCACATTCCCAGCATCAGTGAACGTTGGAATGGGCTCCCCCAGAAAGGCTGAAGAATCATCCCCTATTAAGACTCTTAAAAACAATATATATCTGTCTAGAACTTTACTATCTAATATGGTAGCCACTAGCCAAATGTGACTATGGAGTTCTTGAAATATGAGAAATGTCCTAAATTTTTATATTGACTACATGTTGAAATAATATTTTGGATATATTGGGTTAAGTAAAATACATGCTAAACTTAATTTCACCTCTCTTTTTATCTTTCTTAATGTAAGTACTAGGAAATTTAAAATATATGCATCTCACATTATATTTCTATTAGACCATGGTAGACTATAGTATTTCAGGATGATACTGCCTAAAGATAGGCATGACATAGTGAGACAAGCTCAAGCTGTTGACATGGATCTGAATACTGTAAAAAGTCCTGAAGACTCTTCTTGTGCTAGCAATGTGTTTCTTTCTCCCAATATCATCCCGTCCCACTTAGCTGTGGCTGTGGTATTTCACCACACACCCAATATTTGTTCAACATATGACCCCACTTGTTCAAACAATCTTTACGAACTGAATTTCAAAGCTTCTCCTTATGTTTTTATTTAATCAGTATCTTAAAGTCTAACATAAAGTTTGCAAAGTTCAGCTTTCTCACTTCACTGAATTCCAAATGGTCAGTTTGTTGATAGAGGGCTTGGGACAAAGTGTCATTTCTACCCAAGGTAACTAGTAACCAAACATTTCAAGCAGCAGCTCTGTTTAGAATTGTAGATGCAGGGTTTCATGGATTTTCTACATGCCTCAGAAAGCTTTGCCCCTCAGAGTTTTCTTTGTGTTCTTATAGCAGTTTGTCCATGAACTTTTCACATGCTGTCTTCCTCTTCAGATCCTGAGGCAAGTGAATGTATGGATTTATCTTGGTATCCCTAGCATGTAGCCTACCACAGTGCCTGACACAAAGTAAGCACTCAATAAATCTTTTCTAGAATGTGTTGAGTGAATGTACTTTTCCTTACTCTGATCACTCCTTGACTCTAACCCCAGCACTGACTAGAGATTCAATTTATAGGCTTGTACTTAATGAACCATTGTCCAGGGATTATTTTAGGACCATTTCATGAGTATGTGTTTTGAATGGCTAAATCAAAGTCAGAGTATCGAACCTCCTTAAAATGCTTAGGGCTATGCTTTAAGCATTTCACAGGTTCAATATACACTAACTGACTAACAAATTCTGATCGTTAGATCAACTACTATTCCCGCATACAGGTAAAGGACCAGACTATGATTGCTCTTAGTGTACTCCATTTCCTGATCAAAGGCTATGCTTAGGTATACAGCTAGTATTCACACAACTTTGTGAGTGTACCTCTAACATGCAAGCTACAGTTTAGGATAAGCAGCAGCCACTGACATATGGAGTCCAAATAATTCCTTTTGAACATATACTCTTCACAACATAAAGATGATTGAAAAACTGCGTTAAAAACGTGTACTGAAAAATTTATCTTAGGCAATTAGGTCTAGGTGAATAGAGCCACGAAGTAGTCGTAGGTACATGATAGACTAATATATACATACTTCATGTTTGACCAGCTGCAACCAAGACCTTGCTTTTACACAAGGACATTGAGAGCCACAGCGGTATGCCTGTTGACTGCCAGGAATCAACACGAGGAGACAGATAACCATGGTACTGGCACGCTTAGAGATTCGCTCTTTCAGCAAAAGCATCAGGCAGTCTAACCAGGTGAAGGATGATGCAGCAAATATCCAAAGTTCCAGAAATTTTTGCTAATGGGAGGGAAGTCCAAGTGTACTCTTGAGCTGAGTTCAATATCTGAATGAAATCTGAAAGTTAACCAGTCAGGTATAAGTAAATTGGAAATTCAGTTTTGGGGATTTCAATTGAATGATTCTCATCAAGAAATCACAACCTCAAGACAAAGAGGTTTTGTTTTACAGCAGGTTTTTCTTCTACACTGGTAGCCCACAGAGCAATACTATATCACAAAATGGTTTTCAATAGTTAAAGGTGTGTGTGTATGTGTGTGTGTGTGTACTCCTCCAAGTTTTGTAAACCTTAACAACCAACATTAATATAAATGGCTGACCTAGTCTACATCCAGGTCATTACTACTTTTATGCTTGGTCACCATCAACTGCCTTATCAATGGTCTAGAGAAAATGCGTATGGAGAAATTGCAATCCCATTTCAGTAATTGATAGATAGTGGGTTCTAGGCATTGTGGCAGTCACAACCTCTAGCTATTCCATTTTTCCATAAACAAAGGAATAATCTATTGATGTGGATTCAACTAGAGGCATTAACATTATCTTTGCCAACACATTCTCTTCTTGCTAAAAATTGCAACTTGCCATTTTGCAATCAATGTTCCAAAGAGAGTCATACAAAGTCATAAAAGGCTATTTAACCCATTATGTGGATGAGATGATATGGAAGGAAAAAATGACAGGTGAATGGGGAAAGGACAGGAAGGAAAATATGGGATTCCCTAGGGCAATGACAACCCATAGGAAAATTCCAAGGGGAATTATAAATTCATTTCAGCTACATTATGAATTAGGATATTAGATTATCTGAGAACCCAACTACATTTGTAATGATGTTTCCATGGAGAATGTCTCTAAAATGATTTTCTGAAATTAAATCTGATTTATGTCACTTTTTGCCTAGAAAAAGATTTAAATGAAGAGTAGTAAAAGATAGTCATGGCTAATAAAAAATAAAAGGAATTCATTTATTCTCTTCTACCTACTGGAGATACAGGAAAGTAAACAAAGCATGTGGTAATAAGCTAACTGCTTTAACAGGATGTAGGATGCCATGAAATACAAAGGAAGGGCATGGAAGTAGAGAGGTAGTCAAAGAAGGCATGGTGAGGGGTGATTTGAGAGCCTTGAAATGTAAAGGACAGATAAGAGTATTCTTGGCCAAAAAAATAAATATTTCTTGAGGCAAGAGAAATAGTAGAGTCAAGGAATATTCCCAGGTTTCCAGAGAAATAGGGGTACCATTCACCAAGAGAGGGAACAAAGAGAGGTCCAGAACGAAAAGGAAAATGTAGAATTTAGTTTTGGATGTGAATCAAAAGTACATACAAGTGGTGGTATCTAAGAGTCAGGTAGATATCTGTATCTCAGGATCATGAGATTTCTGGTCTGGAGACACAGATTTTTAAGCCATAGGAATAGTAATTGGGGGCTTTGGAGAGAAAAAAAATCCCCTTCTCCGAGAGTGTACTGATGTGAGAAGGGATAACCCCAAAGAATAGGTAACATAAGAGAAATGGCCAGAATGGTTGGAAGAACAATAAAAGATGCCACTGAAGCAAAATAAAAAGGAGGATTTTAAGAAGGAATGGGTGATCGACAAGGATGATCAACTAATATGAGGGCTGATAAGTACCTGCTGGATTGAGTTACCTGGGGGCCACTGGCAACTTTGGTAAGGGCAGTACAGTGAAATAGTGCAGGAGTACAGTAGTTGAATTGTGGTGGACTAAGAAGTAGAAGCAGGTAGGTAGATAATTCTCAAAAAGTGTGCCTGTCAAGAGGCAAATAAAAATATGGATGTACTGGGAGGATAACATGGGCTTGAAGGAGGGAGGGCTTTTATTTCATTTTGCTTTGTTTACATAGTTAGGTAAAGGAGCCAACAAGAGAAGGGAAAAATCTGAAGATATGAAAGAGACAAAATCAAGAAACCGAGAGACTTATAAAGGAGGGAAAGAATGGGACTCAGAGACCACGTGGAAGGAATTAGCCTTAAATAGGAAGAGATCTATATTCTTCATGGGAGGAACAAGGGAAAAGGAGAAAAATATAAAAGTAGGAAAGGAAAGATAATAAGTTTGTTGCCTGGAGTTGGAGGTGTTTTCTCTGATGATTTCTATTGTCTCCATGCAGTAAGAAATATGCTCATCAGCTGAGAAGCGCTGGGAGTAAAAAGGTATAGAGGGACAGCTTTGCACAGAGTGGGGAGTGGGAGAGAAAACTGATTCTACACACATGGAAGGCTTACAGAACTCTACCAAAAGCATAACAAGGTTTGAGGTTTTTGCCAGCAACTGGCTAAAGTGCTAGCTCATAGGCTGTGAACTCTACAGTTTATGGACTGGGAAAAAAGGAGAAATGAAGAGACCTGAGGCTTCTATGAGAAGAAAGAGTAATTGTTAGGGAAGGGACTGAAAGACCTGGAAAATTAGATTTTTAAAATTAATATTGCAAAGGTAGAGCAATTCCAGGTAATAGCAAGAATCAGGGCATGCTCACTGTTGTAGGTGGCTGAAGTTGAGTGGACATAAGGATCATGAGAGTTGATAAGATCACAGAAATAAGATGTTACAGCTGTTGGGTAAGTTGTTCACAGAGGCAAGGAAGTCACGCAGAACAATGGTAAAAACTGCAACAACAACAAATGAACAGATTGTCTTTAATTAATGAATAGAAAAGCTGCGATGAATGCCAAAATTGAAGGGCTCAAAAAACAGGAATCAATGAATAAAGATAGAGGAAGGAAACAAAAAACAACCTAAAAAATTTCCAATGGCCTAGCTTTTTGAATGAAACCATAGGATTATAGCACAAAAGTAAAATAAACATCCATAAGTTTATATTGATATAAATAAGTGATTAAATAAATAAATACAGGGAGAAGTGACAAATTTTCCATACAGAGTAATTCTAAATAATAAAAGTAGAAAGAATGAGGAAAACAGAAAATTGCTACAGCAATATTTGCTCTAGGCAAGATCCACAGATGAATACTAAAAGTAGCTACCAAAATATTAAGGAGAAACAGGATATTTACATAGCCTCAAACTATCTTCCCCAATATATGTATTAATTACTGTGGTGATTTTAACATATGTCTAAACATTTTTCAATATTTCTCCCTCTAGGAAGTGGAGCTGAATTCTCCTCCTCTTAAGTGTGGGCTAGACTTAATGACTCATTTCTACCTGAGATTCTGAAAGGGGAAAAAATAGGAACTTTACAGTGGAGAATCCTGACAGACACTACCTTAACCTAGTGATCAAGGTTTATATTACCAGTCCTAAGTCATACTGACATCATGCACCCCCTGACATGATGTGATGGGAAGGGTACTTTACTTCTGTGATAGTCTTCCTCCAAATCCATAACCCCAGTCTAATCATGAGAAAACATCTCATGATGAGGGACAAATTGAGGGATATTCTACAAAATATCTGGTCAGTAATTTTCAAAAGTGTCAAAGTCACGAGAAACAAGGAAAGACAGATTAGAGGAGTCTAAAGGGACATGACAACTAAGTGCAACACGTACTGGACTGGATCTTGGAACAGAGGACATTCGTGTAAAAACTGTTGAAATCCAACCACTAAAGGCCACTAAAGCCTGTCATGTAGTTGATATTGTTGGACCAATGCTAATTTCCTTATTTTGGTAAGATGTTAACATTAAGGGAAGCTGGCTGAAGGGCATATGGGAATTCTATATACTTCTTTAGGACTCTTTTATAAATATGAATTCATTCAAAATAAAAAATTAAAGAGCTTTAATGAAGAATGGATAGCTAGGAGACCACTATATTATGCAGTAAAAGATACGGGATATAATGAGTATGGAAGAAAAATGGCATGAGGATCAATGGAGCAGGAGGTTTTACAGAAAGATGAAGAAAGAATGTTTTGAAACATCATTAATGGAGTGAGGAATATAGGCCAGCTTATCAACTCAGCATTAGAGCCCAACATTTATTTGACTAGATGCTATTGCTATGTCTGGAGGTCAAATAAGAATTGAAAAGTGTTTACTGTATTTGGTAATTATCTGATCCAAGTATTATGTGGACCACTGGTCCTGATAAGAAGGCCATCATCCTTGAAATCTATCAATACCAATCAGCTCCCTTCCATTATCCATGGCAAATATATGCTATTTCCTGCTTCAAAGTTTGCAGCCCCCATGGGCAAACTTTTATAAGTGATCTGGGGAATGCCACAAGTCCTAAGTTGTTTTGCATAGTAGAGATGACTGGCATATTTGGAAACTAGCAAATGATCAAGTTCCCTGCTCATATTTCCAGCTTTCCTCACCTTTGACTGCCTCCTACCAAGGCAGAAGTTTTTCTACAAAGTACTCTAAACATTAGGTCAAAGTAGCAAAAAATTTAACAAGGAAAGGAATTCTAAAAAATCAAAACTAGACTTTGTTGAGTTTTTGTCAAGAGTTCAAGCTAGTAATTGATACTTTTACATAAATGATCTCAATTAGGAATAATTCAGAAAATGTGAATAAAAACAGTAAAATGAAACTCTGGTAAATACTATTCACTATACTAACTGGAAAAATTAATAATATATACTACTTTAAATTTAAGATTTAGGAAAAACAAGAATGGGAAGGAAAAGTTTTAAGGTACAGACAGCTAGACTCTTCAACAGTAGCTTTGGGTATCTTTTGACCCAACCTATGGTTTATTTATTGTGGTTAGGTGCCAGCCTACAACATGGCAAAGTCACAGATGCATACAGAGCTATGCAACGAAGACGACTTGCCAAGGCACACAGAGTCAACACTGTCCATCATAACCAGCAAAACAACTCAAATCTGCATTTAATATTCATCCCAAAGTTCCAGAAAGAAAAAAATAAGAACTCCCAACTTTTCAGAAGAGTTTCAGTTGATATATCAGTTTAACAACTAAAACTAGAATTAAAATGATGACGGACAAATGAAAGAGAGATGATACATTAGGTAGAAAGATACAGAGGGACAGACAGATGAAACAATAATAAATGTGTTCTAAGAACCAGATCTGAAACTTCAGTTAATAACATCCATTAGGTTAAGAAATGAAAAAAGACCTTTTCTAAGACTAGCAATATTTGAGTGCTTAAAAAAACAATAAACAACTGCAATAAAACATTACAGTTTTTTCAGCACTTGACTTCTGAGAAGCTTAAAGTGCTTTATATGTAATGTCAGTCGCACTCCCAGAGAATTAAGCTGGAATCGGCATCATGAATAAAATAAACTGATCTGCTCAAAAGCACATAGCAAAAATGACCGGGCCAAATCAAATCCTAGAAGAGTGTTTTATGCAGCACAGAAGAGTTACAGTGGAAACCTGGAAAGACACACTGAGACTGTCCTAAAAGACATTCAAAAATTTTTTTCAGAAGTAAAAAATCATAAGTTAGAAACAAGAGAAAATGAAGAATTTGAACAGATGGGGATTTGTAGGCTTTATCTTAGATGGTTCAAGCAGTATTCTCACACAACTCAAAGTTTATGCCAATTTTAATACATACACTGGGCCATATAATTCACTGGGATAGGGCACATATAATATTTACACTTTAAATTATTTAATCAGGGGCACCTGGGTGGCTCAATGGGTTAAAGCCTCTGCCTTCGGCTCAGGTCGTGATCTCAGGGTCCTGGGATCAAGCCCCGCATCGGGCTCTCTGCTCAGCGGGGAGCCTGCTTCCCCCTTTCTCTCTCTGCCTGCCTCTCTGCCTACTTGTGATCTCTCTCTCTGTCAAATAAATAAACAAATTTTTAAAAATAAATAAATATTTAATCAATATGAAGATTCAGATAATTTTATTCTGTTTCGACACTGTAATAAACAAGATTTTATTTACCTTTTTTAAAGATTTTATTTATTTGTCAGAGAGAGAAAGAGCATAAGCACAAGCAGGGGGAGCGGCAGGCAAAGGAAGAAGCAGGCTCCCCGCTGAGCAGGGAGCCCAATGCGGGACTGGATCCCAGGACCCTGGGATCATGACCTGAGCCAAAGGCAGACACTTAACTGACTGAGCCACCCAGACATCCCAATAACTAAGATTTTAAAAACCTTTTTATTGAAATATACATATAGAGAACACATATCTTTTTTATTTATTTTGTTTTTAATAGACTTTGTTTTTAGAGCAGTTTTATTTTCACAGAAATACTGAGTAAAAAGTACAGGGATTTCCCATATTCCTCTGCCCTGCACATGCATAGCCCCTCCTTGCCCTTAACATCCCCCACAAGAGTGGTATATTTGTTACAACTGATGAACCTACACTGACACATTATTATCACCCAAAGCCCATAGTTTACATTAGCATTCACTCTTCATAAGTGAACATTCCGTGGATTTGGACAAATGTATAATGACATGTATCCATGATTATTATAACCTACAGAGCATCTTCTTTGCCCTAGCAATACTTTGTACCTCCCCACTCCTTCCTCCTAACCCGGGCAACCACTGATTTTTTTACCGTCCCCATAGTTTTGCCTTTTCTAAAATGTCATATAGTTGGAATCGTATAGTATGTAGCCTTCATATAGTATGTAGATTGGCTTCTTTCACTTAGTAATATGCATTTAAGCTTCTTCCATACCTTTTCATGGCTTCCTAGCTCATTTCTTTTTAGTGCTGAATAATATTCCATTATCTGGATGTACCAGTTTATTTATTTATTCAGCTACTGAAGGACATCTTGATTACTTCTAAGTATTGACAATTATGAATAAAGTTGCTATAAACATCCGTGTGCAAGTTTTTACATGGATGTAAGTTTTCAACCCCTTTGGATAAATACCAAGGAGTGAGAGTACTGGATTGTATGCTAAGAGTATCACCAAAATGCCTTCCAAAGTAGCTGTACCATTTTGCATTCCATCAGCAATAAATGAGTGTTCCTGTTGCTCCATATCATTTCCAGTATTTGGTATTGTCAGTGTTCTGGATTTTGACCATTCTGATAGGTGGTGTATAGTGTCCGTTTTAATTTGCATTTTCTTGAGGGCACATGATGTGTACCATGTTTTCATATGCTTCTTCAGCATTTGTAGATCTTTGGAGAGGTGTCTGTCAAGGTCTTTGGCTCATTTGTTAATCAGGTTGTTTGTCTTCCTATTGCTGAGTTTTAAGAATTCTTTTTATATTTTGGATAACAGTCCTTTATCAGTTGTTTCTTTTACATGTATTTTCTCCCACTCTGTGTCCTGTTTTCTCATTCTCTTGACAGTGTCTTTTGCAGAGGAGAATTTTAAAATTTTAATGGATTCCAGCTTATCAAGTCTAAGAAGTACGAGGCCATCCAATGTTTCTTCGGTGTTGTCTTCTCGGACTTTTACAGTTTTGTATTTTATATTCAGGATTGTGATCCATTTTGAGTTCATTTTTGTGAAGGGTATATGGCCTGTATCCAGATTTATCTTTTTGCATGTGAATATCCAGTTGTTCCAGCACTATTCGTTAAAAAGACAATCCTTGCTCCATTGTATTGTGTCTGCTTCTTTGTCAAGATACATTTATGTGGTCACATGTCTGAAGTATAAAGAGTGGAAATTTTCACACATTGAATAAACCCAAATAACCATGTTTTAAATGTTATGAGTACATCTAACTAAAGAAATACTCTTCAGTCTTCCATATATATGCTCAAATATTACCAAAAAACACTTGCTGGCATTTTTAATCCTCAGAAATATATAACCATTTTTATCTCCTGAATTTCTTCTTTCACTTATCAATTTTAAGAATTCAGACCCAATGTTAGAAAATAAAATTATCTCATCACCTGCAAATTTGACACAGAACATATTCTTCAACCTATCTCTTTAAGTATCCCACTCAATTCCAGGTTAAGACTTTCTAATATACAAATGAGATGAGAAAGTTTTATTCCAGGTTTCATGTCCTTTTTAAAGTTGACTCAGACACTAATGATGAGTCCAACGATATGGACTCAGTTTTTTTTATAGGAATGATGATCCTGAGGCTTCTTCCACCTTCCTTGTAGCTGTAAGAGAGATAGGGTTGGCCAAGCTTCGGACTAGGATAGAGAGGAATGAGGATTAGCTCAAGAGTAGCTGCTAAACCTTTCAAAGTTGTCTTTTTTTTTTTAATTATGTTCAGTTAGCCAGCATATAGTACATCATAAGTTTTTGATGTAGTGTTCAATGACTCATTAGTTGCATATAAGTCTTCTTAAAGAGGGAGAGTCTTGAGATCTAGGGAAATTGGGAGGGATTCCAAACTATCTCAATGATGCCCCCGTGTCAGCAAATATGACCTCAACTCATATACTTCCTCACACCCACAACCCTGTACAGTTGTTTATTCCAACCCAGACTAGATGAAGCAAAATGAGAATTGCTTAGATAACTGAAAAATCCAAGGGTATATCTGACTTTATAGGCTTCGCTGGACCCAGGGGCTCAAAACCATCCAAATTTAGCTCCTGTCCCACAGTGGTCTCAAGAGACTTCCTAGAAGTCCCAAAGATATATCTTTTCCTCATTCTTGTCCAGTAGAAAATAGTGAGAGTTCTTATCCCAGCATTCCCACCTAACCAAGGATTCATTATGTCTCATTGTTTCCAATCTGATCACATGACCTTCTCTGAACAAATCATCAGTAACTCCAACAAGCACTAAGAGTTAGAGAACCTGGTTAATCTGTAATGACTTCCACACAGAACAACCTGCCCCATGTCAGTATCATCCTCTTCTCACTGAAGTGGGCAGTCTTTCTCAACATTGTCCAAAAAACATCTTTAAGTAAAAGGAAGAAAAGAAGTTTGAATTGTTTGCAATGTTTTCACTGGATAGATTAATTAATCTGTGAAGTAAAATGTGGACGTGATTAATACATAAAGCACTAAACCCTAGGATTTCAAAAAGGGCATCCATGGAAATCAGAGCTGTGCTCTTAAAAATAAATTGGTTGCTCACTGAAAAATTCTGATAGACTTTCATTGTGGGCATAAATAGAAATAAAAAGAGAACTCATATAGAGGTAAAGACTCAAGAAAAGTAATATAGCACAGCCCATTCAGTAACATCGTTTATATTAAAATAAACCTGCTGGCTAATGCTGCCTGAGCAGGGTGTGGAGGCCTAATGAACTCAGGCAGCAACCCAGAAAGACCCATCCTGAGAATTTAAACAATTGATAGAGTAGCAAACACTCAGTCAGGGTTTACTTTAAAGGATAAATAGAAAACAGTGGGGCCAGGGGCTAATCGTATAGTATAAAATGCTAGATTTTTTTTAGCAACATATTCACAAAGCACTATAAAAATACACACTAAATCTGCAATATTATAAATTAATGGGTAATCACAATAATATGCATGTAATTACACAATGATAGCATATAATAGCAATGGGTTAAATTTCCTTCACTATTTGTAGAGATCTCTCCAAATTCCTTATCTATTAGATCAGTAGTGTCATTATTCTTTATTACATGTATTAAATGAATAGATGGATGTAGGCATGAATGAAGTGAATTAACTAGTGATTGAACTTAAGTTTTCACACAGGGTTAATTTTCTTTTATGAACTAGTGTGAGCAAGAGTTGGGAGTGTTCATTCTCGCAAAACAAATTTTGCTCTATAAGCTAATTTCAGATTGTGTTACCGTGCCATTTTTTTAGTATGGCTATAATGTCTATATCAGAGCTATTCTAGTCTCTACAGGGTCTTTGGACAAGTTAGAGGTACCCTTAAGGAAAGATGCAACTCCTTGGACATGGGACTTGGTGAAAAGGGGGGAACCTTGTATAAAAATAAGAAATAAAATGTGCCCCATTCTCTAGAAGACTTGGGGGGGTGGTGAGGGACTGGGCTGGATTTCTACCCCCACTACCTCATCTTTGTTGGAAGCATAAGTGGTACAACCTTAGCTGTCTAATACAGAATAATCACAAAGAAAGGAGTAAAAATCATACTTCATTGCTTTTCTGTCTTGTGGAGTCATTTTCCTCAGGCCAGATTCTATTAATAAACAATATAATCGATAGTTGTAAAAACTACCTAAGAGAATGTATTTAAATGTTAAAAACTTCAAATTTCCCTCGAATTGTTTTGCAATCTATTCTTTCTTATCAAATATGATTTTTCCTGAAGGCCAGGTGAAATAAAATCATTAAAAAAAGTAGTACACAGGAGCGCCTGAGTGGCTCAGTGGGTTAAAGCCTCTGCCTTCGGCTTAGGTCACGATCTTAGAGTCCTGGGATAGAGCCCCGCATCGGGATCCCTGCTCAGAAGAGAGCCTGCTTCCCCCTCTCTCTCTGCCTGCCTCCCTGCCTACTTGTGATCTCTCTCCCTCTGTCAAATAAATAAAATAAAAAATCTTAAAAAAAAAAGTCATACGCATTTATGTATATAAATATACATATACATATAGTTTTAAAAACTTTCTAGTCTAATCTTATGGAAATTTTTCAAAGTAAAATGTTATTGCTATCTAGTGGCTATTTGTTTTACTTCTTCTTTTGCATCCGTGAAGGTTATTTTTCTTTCTTTCCCCTGTGACTTTCCAATGGCTATTGTGATCAACTAAAGTCCCCCATTCTAATTCTAAGAGATGCAATATGCTCAGAGCAAGGAAAATGGGGAAACAGTGATGGAGAATGGTAATGGAATCTATTTTATCCTGAAGTAATAAGAAAATGAATTCAATTTGCACAAAAGGATTCTGATTTGCAGCCAAAGGAGTAAAAATGTCCTTCTGTTTACTTTTCATTAGGAAAGTATACATGCCACATTCTTTTCCGGCTGTCTTATATCCATGAAATGAGTTTGCTCCCCCAGCTGTTAAGCTCTGCAAGCTGAGGCTAGTTCTGCATGTTTTTTTATTTTATTTTAATTCCAGTAGAGTTAACATACAGTGTTATCTTAGTTTCAGGTGTACAATATAGTGATTCAACAATTCCATACATCACTCAGTGCTCATTATGACAAGTGTACTCCTTAATCCCCATTCCCTATTTCACCCATCCCCCCACCACTTCTCCTCTGGTAACTATCGGTTTGTTCTCAAGAGTTAAGAGTCTGTTTCTTGGCTTGTCTCTCTCTCTTTCTTTTTTCTCTTTGCTAATTTTTGTTTCTTAAATTCCACGTATGAGTGAAATCATATGGTATTTGTCTTTCTCTGTCTGACTGACTTATTACACTTAGCATTATACTCTCTAGTTCCATTCATGTTGTTGCAAATGACAAGATATCTTTCTTTTTATGGCTGAGTAATATTCCATTGTATATATACCACATCTTCTTTATCCATTCATCTATCAATGGACACTTGGGCTACTTCTATAATTTGGCTATTGTAAATAATGTTGCTAATAAACATAGGGGTGCATGCATCCCTTTGATTTAGTGTTATGTTTTTTTAATAAATACCCATGTATTTATTGCCCATGTATTTAATAAATACCCATGTAATTACTGAATCATAGGGTAGTTCTATTTTTAACTTTTTAAGGAACCTCCATACCCTTTTCCACATTGTTGCAGCTGTTTGCATTCCCACCAACAGTGCAGGAATGTTCCTTTTTCTCCACATCCTCGCCAACACTTGTTGTTTCTTGTTGGTTCTGCATGTTGAATTGGAAAGTGGACTGTGAACCAGCAGATCCAGGTTTGAGTCTCAGTTTTTTAACAACCGACCTTATTCTTGGCAAACAACGGAGTCTCTCAGTTTCTATAGCTGTGAGATGGGGGAGGGCTAAGTAAGTGGTTATATTAATGATAGCAGCTGCCATTTATTGAGCGCCTACTATGTACAAGCACAATGGTAAGCATTTGCAGTATCATTATCTCATCTAACTATCAGAAGTCCGGTAAACTGAGCAATTTTATAGGAAAGAAGCTAAAGCTTAGATGGGTTAAATAACTTACCAGGGTCCTAGAGCCAAAGGTATCAGAGTGAGGATAGGATCAGAAGTCTTACTTAAAAGTCCATCTGACATATTTACAGACTGAGTGAAAAGCAATCTATGATGTGAATCCCAGACAACAGCTACCTGCAGGTTTTCTCTCTTTCACATACCTAAGTGAATTGACTCTAGAACCATACAATGAGCTTCCAAACATGTTAGTGAAAAAGAAACAAGACTGCTCTCTTAACGAGCATGCTAATGGTGCCAAATCCACTACTGTGTCATATCATCATGCATTTGCATGTCTAATAGTGCAGATACAGATTTCATCTTACACAATTCATATTCTTCTTAAGAAGTGATACGATGCAAAGAAAATGCCATGGGCTGTGAAGCCAATTCCCAAAGATTTCACTCATATGTGGAATTTAAGAAAAAAAAGAATTCTAAAAACATTTTGAAAATGGTATCATCATGAAACAACTCAGTAGTTTCTGAAGTGGCTACTCTAACTGGGAGAGTCTTTAAGTGTGTAGGTGCAGGCACGTTTGTTAAAATCTATCACATGACTTCAGACACATACAAGTATATGGTGAGTGTTTATTTCTTCACTGATTCATTCAATAGAATGTGTGGAGTACTTATTATTCTGGGCACAAGAGACACAATGCAATCAAGATGGAAATTGTCCCTGTTCTCATGAAACATAGATGAAGAGACAGAAAAGGAACAAGGAAATAAACATAAAAATAACTACAGATTGGAATAAGTTCTATGAAGGATATAGGATGCTCTTCTAGAGAAAAATAATTGGAGAAGGCAGTCCATCTTAGCTGGGGTAGTCAGGAGAGGTTTTTTTGAAATTTGAAGGACGAGAAGAAGCCAAACATGAAAAAAGGAAGGATGGCAAAGACTCAGAGGCAGGAAAGTTTGTCAAGTTCTAAAAACTATGTGTGGTTGGTGCATAAGAAACCATGGATAAAAAAACCACAGCTAATATTGCACTTATTGATAAAACACTGAAAAACTTTCCCTGTATAATCAGGAGGAAGACAAGAACATCAGTTCTCACCATTTTTTCCAACATATGTTCTTGGGCACAAAAAAAGAATAAAAGGCATATAGACTGAAAAGAAAGAAGTAAAACCATCTCTGAAGATGACATGATGTTGTACATAGAGAGTCCTCACGTCTACAAAAAAACTATTAGAGCTAATAAATGAATACAGGAAAGTTGCAAGATACAAGATCAATATACAAAAATCAATTGTATTTCTACAAGTTTATAATGAATAATTTGAAAATGAAATGAATAAAACATGCATTGACAAAGCATCAAAAGAAAATATTTAGGGATGAATTTATTGAACTAAGTCTAAAACTTTGTACACTAAAATCTACAAAACATCACCAAAACAAAATGAAGATGTAAAAAAACAAAAATTAAATTAAAAAAGAAATTAAAGAAGATCTAAATGAATGAAAAGACATCCCATATTGGAATAGATTATATTATTGGAAGATGTAGTATTATTAAGATGGCAATAACCCCCAGATTGATGAAGAGATTCAAGACAACGCCTATTAAAATCTTAGGTGCCTTTTTTGCAAAAATTGACAAGTTGACTTCATAATGTATATGGAAATGCAAAAACAAAAACAAAAACAAAAATAGCCAAAACAATCTTGAAAAAGAAGAAAAAGGTAGGACGATTCACACTTCCCTAATTTCAAAACTTACTACAAAACCACAACAATCCAGATAGTGTGGTACTGACATAAGAACACTTATAGATTAATGGAATAGATTTGAGAGCCTGACAATAAACCCACATACCTGTGATCAACTGACTTGTAAAGATGGTGCCAAGACCATTGAATAAGGAAAGAACAAGTGGTGCTGGGATAACTGGATTACAACATGCAAAAGAGTGAAGGTGGATCCCTTCCTATATATACTATATACAAATACTAACTCAAAATATATCAACGACCTAATTGTAAGGGCTTAAAAATTAAACTCTTAGAAGAAAACATAAGTTTAAATCTTTGTGATCTTGGATTGGGCAATAGTTTCCTAGATATGACACAGAAGCACAAGCCACAAAAGAAAAAATAAATTGGTCTTCATCAAAATTATAAATATTTGTTATTCAAAAGACACTATCAAGAAAGGAAAAAGACAATCCACACAATGGGAAAAAATGTTTGCAAATCATTTTTCTGATGAGAAACTTCTACTTAGAATATATAAAATAACTCTTACAATGCATTAAGAAAAAAACAATCCAATTTTTTAAATGGGCAAAAATTCTGGATTGACATTTCTCCCAAGAAGATATAAAAATGACCACTAAGTGATAAAACAGATGTTCAACATCATTAGCATCTGGGAAATGTGAATTAAACCCACAATAAGATACCATTTCCCACTAGGATGGCTATACTAAAAAAGACAAATAGTTACAAGTATTGGCAAGAATGTGGAGAAACTGGAGCCCTCATACACAGCTGGTAGGAATATAAAATGGCACAGTTGCTTTGGAAAACAATTTGGCAGTTCCTCAAGATTACAGTAGTCCCCCCTTGTCCACAGTTTTGCTTTCCACAGTTTCACTTATCTGTGGCCAACTGTAGTCCAGAAGCAGATGATCCTCCTTCTGACATATGATCAGAAGGTAAACAGTAGCCTAATGCTACATCACAATGCTATGTCATTCACCTCACTTCATCTTACCACACAGGCATTTTATCATCTCACATCATCACAAGAAGAAGGGTGAGAACAGTGCAAGATATTCTGAGAGAGAGAAAGAAAGCAACCAGTTACATAACTTTTATTACAGTATGTTGTTATAATTGTTCTATTTTATTATTAGTTATTATTGTTACTCTCTTACTGTGCCCAATTTATAAATTAAGCTTTATCATAGGTAATTAAAGGAAAAAACATACTATATAAAAGATTTTGTACTATCTATAGTTTCAGGCATCCACTAGAAGTCTTGGAACATATCCGCCATGGATAAGGGAGGATCACTACAACCATAGAGTTATGATATGACCCAGCAACTCTACTCCTAGGCATATATCAAAGGGAAATAAAAATACATGTCCACTTAGAGACTTGTATGTGAATGTTCGTTGCAGCATTATTCATAATAGCCAAAAAATGGAGACAACTCAAATATTCACCAAGTGGTGAATGGATACATAACATGTGATACATCTACATAATGGAGTATTCTGTGAAAAAAATATATAGTGCGGATACACACTACAACACGGATGAACCTGGAAAACGTTATGTAAGTGAAAAAAGCCAGTCATAAAAAATCATACCTTTCTTGATTCCATTTAAATAAAGAATAGGCAAATCTATAGAGATAGAAAGTTGATTAGCGGTTGCCTAGGGCTAAGAGTGTCAGGGTAAATTAAGGATGACTGTTAAAGGGTACAGGGTTTCCTTTCAGAGTGATGATAATGTTCTAAATATGATTATGGTGAAGGATGCACAGTTTTCTGGCTATATAAAAATCTACTGAATTTACACTTTAGATGGTTTAATTGTATGGCATGTAAATTACGGTTCTATATTCCTGTAACCAGAAAAAATGCTGAGAGAAAAACAGACTAGGGATAGAGACGAATTTGGAGATACAGGCACATGTGAGAGCTTGGAGGGCTTTGTTGGCCATTTTATGGAACTAGAATTATATACTAAGGGAGAAGGGAAGCCACAGAAGGATTTTAAGGAGAGGAATGATATATGATTGATAGTTTTAAAAGTTCATTCTGGCTGCTTGGAGGGGGGCAAAAGTGGAAGCAGGGAGAGCAGCAAAAGGCTACAATAGCAGCCCAGGTACAACATGATAATTATTTGAATTAAGAAATGTTACAAAGGAGCTGGAGAGAAACAAATGGATTTGAGAGATGTTTTAGAGATAGAATATTTATATGTATCCATATATATATAT
>CM052898.1:22241895-22266299 GCA_028534135.1 Potos flavus | reverse complement strand
AACAATCTACATTTTGGTTGAAGGAAGTTCTAACACAGAGGAAGTGGTTTGTTAGAGCAGTAACAGCATATTTATTGGTATATTTCAACCTGAAATAAAAATTAAAATCTGTAAATTGTGTATTTTATTAGGCTAACCTTATGACAATACCTACATGTTCTTACATATTAAAAAGTTCACCTAAGATTATATGTTACAGTTTTAAAGAAAATCATAATTCCAACACTGGTTCTACTATTTATAAACAGGATTGCTTTCCAGCAAACTAAAGAACAATTTCCAAAACAAGCAAATAAACAGAAAACAAAGCTCCTAAAGTCCCTTTGCAGACTTATATTTTTCTATTTAGTGTTTACGTTTTAGCTTACACATATTAAAAGGAATATGATCATGAAAAACATAAGGATTAGAAAAAGCCCAAACAAGTCAATCAAGGAGATAAATGGGACAAAGAAGTGGGGAGAGAAAACTAAAAAGCTAAAACAATTCAGTAAGTATTAAGTAACTTAATTCTAATCCCATATCGGGGAGTATCAGATTCCCTAAGCAATATAACAGAGATTAAATTTTTGTTCTACAGAAATGAGTCCTATTTTCAATAGAACTATTTCAATAGAACTAAATATAGCTACAATTAATTTTAATTTAGCTAAGTGCATTATCCATGATTATCCATTTGAAAGATTATCTTTAGCAATCTGTCAAGACAACAAAGAAAATATAGGATTGGGAAGAGACCAAAGACAGCAGTGGAGGGCAGAACCAATTCTTGTGCATTTCCTACCATGCACCACAGCAAATACAGTATGGCATCACTCAAAATTCTGTGGATCTGAATGATAGAATATCTTTTAAATAATCCTACTTTGTAATTTTAGATATACAAAATAAAGCTAGTGGTGATAGCAGTAGACAAAAAGAGATTATGATTTTGTTTTGAGTAAATATATTTTGATATTCTGCATAGTAACTGTAAATTGTACATCTTTTATTCTACAGTTTCATCCCCATGCTCATATTCACATTTACAAATTTCATCCGCTCTACAAGAGATGTTATATCCTCCAAGAAAAACTAATTTATACCTCTTTTATGGTATTTTTCAGTAGAGCAGTATAGGTAGCCTAGCATGGGCTTACCCTTTACTGTATTACTTTGAGCAAGTTGTTTATCCTCTCTGCCCTACTCTGTTTATTTGTAAAATAGGGATTAAATTAAAACTACTTGTTAGGGGTGCCTGGATGGCTTAGTCTGTTAAGTGTCTGCGTTTGGCTCAGGTCATGTTCCCTGGGTACTGGAATCAAGCCCCACATCGGGCTCCTTGCTCAGCAGGGAGCCTGCTTTTCAACCTCTCCTTCTGCCTGCCACTCCCCCACTTATGCTGTCTGTCAAATAAATAAATAAAATCTAAAAAAAAAAAAAACAACAACTATCTCTTAGGTTGGTTGTGAGGATTACAAGAAAGAATATACACAAATACTTAGACTAGGACCTGACACATTAAGTTCTCAATTAATTTTAGCTCTTTTGATTATAGAGAAAGCAGAGGATAAACTGCATTGTTGACGGTTATATTCCATACCTAACACAGTGCCTGGCACTAGTAGCTCTCAACTATCTATTTTTGAATGAATAAAAAACTTGGCCTTGAGAATTACTTTTAATTAGAGAGAAAGAAGAGCCAGCAAAGGAGTTTTCAAGGTGGAGGTGAGCAATAAGTTTGTTTTTATTTTTTTTAAGAATTTTTATTTATTTGACAGAGAGCGCGCGCAAGCAGGCCAAGGGAGAAGGAGAAGCAGGATCCCCACTGAGCAAGGAGCCAGATCTGAGGCTAGATCCCAGGAAGCTGGGATCGTGATCTGAGCCAAAGGCAGTTGCTTAATCAACTAAGCCACCCAGGCGCCCCAAGCAATAAGTTTTTAAAACTGAAGGACATTCAAACAATGCGGAGACTAGGGGGAAAAGGAACAGGGTCCTATGGTCAGCGCATTAAAGTAACTTGCTTCCCCTAGGGATTATACTAGGGATTTTATTAGGAAAATGGATTATAGTAATAAAATATAACCAGACCCCAAATCTTTGATTAAATTTGGTTAATTAATCATTTTTATATTAAGGAAGAGAAGCAAATTTAGAGAATCATAAGGTGTTGTTGTATAATAAATATGGCTAGTATATACTTTAGATATACCTGAAGATCATTTTAAAAATACTTTCACAAAAAGTTTGTAAAACTTCCTAGTCTTTTCAAAAAAGGTTGTCTTAACCAAATTATCAATGAAGAAACCTTTATCTTGTATGTTTGCTTTGAACTTTTCTGTGTTTTTTCAAGGGCTTTTCAATTGATTAAGGGGTATTTAAAGACTATCATTATGTAAAAAAGACTATCATGTATACATGTGTACATGTGCATTATGCATGTACTATAACCACATAACCACTATAAACCACCAATGGAAGTCTGCGAACAGTAAAAAACATCTTTTCTTTTAACTTATCACAAACATACAAAGACATTAGATATCAGAAGACCATGCAAGATGAGCATCTTGGAGTCCTTTCACCCTCTTACTATCTTTGTTTTGACCTTTCCTACCCCTCTGCACTCCCTGAAGCTCCATTCTAGAAGAGTAGCTTACGTAGAATGAGTGGCTCATTCCAAATTCTATCCATGCCTCCATCCTGGTAGACATGGCAGGTCCTTTCCCTGTGTTAAAAGAAGGGACGTGGAAGCCCTTTAGATTGGATCTTCTAGGAGACAAACTTTTCTCTTCATATTATCAACTATATACCCATTGCTTAATTTCAATTAATATGCCAAAAAACATATCTGACTCCTATGGGATGAGAAAGGGTAATAAGGAGAAGAAAATCCCATTCTGCAGCACAGAGTTTTGTTAGTGAAATAAAGCTAGTAAGAGGATATCTGAGTAGAATTGGAGCCCAGATGCTTTTGTTCAGTGGAGTTAGACAACATCCCTCTTCACAATATCAATTTGGATTAGGATTAGATGTTTGTAGATACCGAAGCAGAATAAATTACCTTATGCATGTATGTATCTATTTGCATCCTGTGATTTGCACTGGGGCCAAAGTCTTCCAGGAAAAAATATTTAAACTCTATCCACTATTGAGGCTGAGATATAACTAACTGACAGAGAATTGGGGGCCCTAATGAAAGTTAGATTTTAGGAGGGGATGTGCCAGGGGATCCCCCATAAGAGAAGAATACACAATGAGTTAGACCAGTAACACAGCCAAAATGGTAGCAGGATATTGGTTATAGATACAACAAATAGCCAAACTGTCCCAACCCAACCACCCCAGTGGAATTAGTCTATGGCACTCAGTCAACTTCATGTGGAGCCCTCCTGACCCCCAAAACCTTTCTTACCTTGAAAAAACATCTTTGCCTGGGTGAATAGATGAAGAACTATACCAGAAAACCAGTTATCAACAGTAATAGTTACAAACAGTTTAAGTGATACTCAGGACAAGAGAGTGTAGGTGACTCTACTGAAATAGTTCTACTTGAAGTCTTGGCTTCAAAGTTAGGGCTTGACTAGCTTCAGCATTTGAGTAAGAAATTATCATTGCTAATCACTGAACACTAGGACCCAAGTAAGTTTCCAGAAGACTCCCCTACCTTCAGTCCTGGCAATTGAATGAAATTTCTACAAACTTTCTGTCTGCTCCTAAGAATAAAAACAGAGAGTTCTAGATTTACTGGTGTTAATGCCCAATAGCTAAAGAACATCAAGAACATAGCAGTAATTGAAGAAGTTGGGTTCATTGCTTTTATTGCAAAAAGGGAGAAAATACCACCATTGGGGAACCATGGGCATCTCAATGAGAGGATGTTAAAATTTATTTTAGAATTTGGGCTTATGTTAGTTGACATGGGGGAAAGTTTAGGGAAGCAGGTCTTTATTTGGGATTGGATCCTGTCAGGAAGCAAGGGTAATTCAGAAGTTGGGAATATTAATAAATCTTATCTATACAACAGGAGGAAGCAAGTAAAGCTTAGCTGTGGGTGATAAAGAGCAGTAACTCATATTAACCAAGATAAGGAAATATTTGGTTATCTCCGTAGTTTGCACAATGTTCATGTTTTTGTCTGTGTTCAGGCATGGTTGTGGAGTGGTCTTGTTTTTGTATTGATCCATCACAGTCACAGAGTAGCCTTGTCGGATATTCTGTGAAATTATTCATGCATAATGACCCACTAAGGCCTAGCTGTGAGTGGTGGGCCAGCTCCCAGATGTCTCTTACGGTGACAACATTAGCTAAAGTAGTTACAGTCTAATTTCAACTTCAAACATGACAGATATTCAGTGGCAAGAGTGGCAACCAAGTGGAATCCTTCATAAAAATGTTGGGTCTAAGGAACAGTGCAACCAAGTGCGCACTCCCAAAGTGATTCCCAGATACCTAATACTCCCCTAAACATCCCGGAAAATACATGATCATCTAATAACATATTGGATTTCCTATGTCTATGCAGGTAAGGTCTTAGAGAATCCAAGAGTTAATGTGAAACCTGGAATAATTAAATGGGTAGTGGACTAAACTAATATTTGTCTGTAATCTCTACAAAATCACCACATATATGACAACACTATAATGGACATCTGCTTTTGGCTACCCAATATCTATTCTCCTCCTTTCTTATGAGGACTCAGAGTTTCCTTTGGAAACAATCCTTCCACATTCCCAGGCTGAGTTTGGAGGGCTCCATTCTGAGTCAATCAATATATTTCATTCCTTTAGTTGCAGTGACTGGCTTAAAGACACAATCCTGTCTTAAGCCAATTAAGATGCACAATTATCTGACCACTGTGGTTGGTAGAGATAGGCATATGATCCCAGTTGACGCAAATGAAGGTGAACTTAAGGACTTTGGCTCAAAATGCTCTACTTTGATATAAGGATATAAGATTGAGAAAGCTGCAGCCATTTTGTGAGCCCAAGGAAAGCCAGCCTAGGGACTGAGCTAACCTAGAAGAAAGAATGTAGAGAAAAAATCTGGCAACGCTTTTTGAGCTCTGGATACAGCTGGATCTACTCTGGGTAGCTAAGTTACATAAACCAATAATCAACTACTTATTGTTTGAGCCCGTTTCCATTTAGTGTTCAATCACTTTATACAAAAAGAGTGCTGACAGAACAAATGTGCAAATTAGTAACTTCTGATTTGGGAAATGTACTCAAATGTACAAAATTCCTACTATACAAAATACTAATATAATACCAAAATATAACATGATCACCAAATCAGTTCAAATACCTTCAAGATCCAAAACTTCGGATACCATAATCTGGTTTTGGTTTTTTTTTTTTTAACATTATGATCTGGTTCATAATAAGTAAAACCACCTACATGAAAGGGTACTGATGCAATTTTCCTCTCCAATGCTAACAGTGACTAAATTTTTTTTTAAGATTTTATTTATTTATTTGATGGGGGTAGAGAGAGACAAACAAGCAGGAGGAGCAGCAGAGGGAAACAGAGAAGCAGGCTCTGACCTGAACTGTGGTAGAAAACATGAGGGAAATGATACTTTAATGAATGTTATGTGCCAAATACAAAAACAAACACATTGAGGAAGAATGTTTTTTCTTTAAACCAAATGTTAAACTAAACTTATTAAAAGTAACATATTTCTTCCTGCTACATCATCCCTTCAGAAAATCTGCTCCCTTAACAGCACTATTTTCAGTGTCCTTAGCTGATTGAATCACCTATGGATATGTGACTTCAGAAAACCATTACCACTGGGGTGCCTGGGTGGCTCAGTCAGTTAAGCAGCCCAACTCAAGCCCTGTGTAGCAGCTGGCTCCTCACTCATCAAGGAGTCTGCTTGAAAGATTCTCTCCCTCTGCCCCTCCTTCCCCACCCTCACTCCAGCTCGTCTGGCTCCTGCTCTCTCTCTCTCAAAATAAACAAACCTTTAAAAAAAAAGTACCCTAGACTAGGTTAAGCCATTTAAGAACTCCTTTACAAGGTGCATGGAATGAGGATAGATAATCTCTACCAAGTTCTTAGACTAATTTGTTTATTCTGTTGAAATAACAGTGTTTACATTTGATGAGAAATTTTTTAGTACTATATATCTAAATAAAAATCTCAGAAAGAATATAATATCAGGAAATGTGAAACAATCTAAGAAGTTACTACCTTTTAATCAAACAATTGACTTTTTGGAAATCCTACAGAAATAATTTTTAAAAATTAGGACAAAGATTTGAAGAACAACAATGATGTTCACTACTGGGCTACTTACAAAAGCAAAAATTTTAAATAGCAAAAAGTTTGAATAACTGTATGTTGAACAATAGAAGATTGCTTAAGGATATATATAAAACATTAGCAATGTTTATTTCTGTGTAGTGAAATTAGTGATTTTCCTTTTACATTTTTCAAGTTTTCTGAACTAAGTATATATGTCTTTTCTAATCAGAAACAAATAAAAAATATCAATAGAAAAATCTACTCACCATTTTAATTAACCAAATAATCAATCTCGACATCACGATAATGGGACATATTATTTATCTCCAGAAGGGATGCATTGTATCGCTTACATAGTAATTTTTGCCCTAAATGTTTAATTTAGTCCTAAGAAAACAATTAGACAAACCCATATTGAGGGACATTCTACAAAACAACTGGTGTGAACTATCCAAAATGCCAATATCTTGAAATACTCCCAACTGTTCTAAATTACATTACAACTAAATTTAAGTATGATCCTTTACTGATTCTGTGTGGAAAAAAAAATTGTTAGAACTGCAGAAACCTGAATATAGACTATATCAAAATATATTATTGCTCAATATTAAATTTCTTTAATGTGATAATGATATTGAGGTATAGTATACATGTAGTGTTATGGTATAAAATGGTATATAGGAAATTATCCTTGTTCTTAGGAGATACATGCTATTATGCTATGTGATTAGCAATAAAATGTTATGTGCCTGCACTTTAAATACTTCAGCTTAAAAAGACATGCCTGGGCATGCACATACACGCATGCACACATGTACAATTATTAATATCAGCGTTTCTTAAGCTGTTTCTAAGGAGCCTTTTTAGACATTTTTCCTTATTAGCTCCTCTCCCCTCATAGAAATTGTTTTAATTGTGGTAAAAAAAAATATGTAAAATTTGCTATTTTTAAACATTTTTAAGTGTCCAGTCTCAGTATTATTAAGTATATTCATCCTGTCATGCAATGAACCTCCAGAAACCTTTCTATCTTGCAAAACTGAAACTCTATAACCATTAAACAACAACTTCTCACTTCTCCCTAGTCCACCCATTCCCTGGCAACCATCATTCTACTTTCTGATTCTATGATTTTGACTTCTCTATACACTTTATAGGTGGAATCATATAGTATTTGTTTGTGTGTAGGTGTGTGATTTGCTTATTTCACCTAGCATAACATCCTCAAGGTTCATCCATGTTGTGGCATGTGTCAGAATTTCCTTCTTTTTTAAGGCTGAATAATATTCCATTGATTGCATATATCACATTTTGTTTATCCATTCATCCATCCATGAACATAGGTTGCTTCCACTTTTCAATGTTGTGGAATAATGTTGTTAAGAACATATGTGTACAAATCTCTCTTCAAGACCTTGTTTTCAATTTTTTTAGATATATACTCAGAAATGAATCATATGGTAATTCTTTACTAATTTTTTTGAGGAACTGAAATACTGTTTTCCATACCTGCTACACTGTTTTACATTGCCAGCAACAATGCACAAGAGCTCTAATTTCCCCCATCTTCATCAACACTTGTAATTTTGTTTTGTATATGAGCCATCCTAATGGGTGTGAGGTGATAGTTCACTGAGATTTTGAATTGCAATTCCCTAATGATTAGTGATGTTGAGCAACTTTTCATGTGCTTATTGGCCATCTGTATTTTAATCAAGTCTTTTGCCCATTTTTTAATTGAGTGACTTGGTTGCTCTTGTTGTTGTTGAGTTGTAGAAGTTTGTGTATGCTAAATATACACATTATCAGATAGACGATTTGCAAATATTTCTTCCCATTCCATACATTGCTTTTTCACTCAGTTGATCATGTCCTTTGGTGCATGTAAGTTTTAAATTTTAATGTTGTCTAACTTATCTTTTTTTTTTAACTTTGTTGCCTGTGCTTTTAGTGTCGCATCCAAGAAATCACTGTCAAATCCAGTAACATGAAGCTCTTCCTCCACGTTTTCTTCCAAAACACAGTTTTATAATTTTAAGTTCTATGTTTAAGTCTTTGATCCATTTTGAGTTTTTTTTTCTTTTATGTAGAATATGGTAAGAGCCCAACCCCATTTTTTTTTTTGCTTGTGGGTATCCATTTTTCTATAGCCTTCTTACCATGAGTCAACACTAACTGGCTTTACGTTAGGGATGGTTATGTAAGAAAAACTTGCTACTGAGATCTAACTCAACTTTTTCTGACTAAAGAAGAGCATTCATATATTTAAAAACAAACTGGTATTAAATATCAGCTCACTTCATTTAATCTTTTCAAAGATGAATTTTACAAATATTTCATTTTTCTAAATCTAAGTGCTTATTCTATAAAACTGTTTTAGTTAGAGAAGCAGTCATACCTAAATATTCAACTATACTAGAATTGTTTGTTTGCTTGTATTTCCCCTGCGAAAATTGTCTGGTAGTAGCTAGTTTTGGAAATTTCAAGTTTATACATGAATTTTGAAGTATTTAGTCATCTAAAGGTATAGGCAGGAAAGCGTCACTTTAGAACTTCAGAAAACAGAGAGGAGGGAACATATCTACCATCAGCAAAATCCTCAAAATCTTTCCCCATACCACACCTGCTTGAGAAAAGAAGACATCACTATTCTCAAATCAAAAGTCAAATAGATGACTCAGGTATCACCAATTTTTCTCAATTCCTTGAAACTGTAAAATAGTCACAGTTTTTAAATTATTGTATCAACTTAGCATTAGTGCCATTTATAAAGTTATCCCATAATGTGGAAAAAAAAAAAACTCTGAGTATTAAGCAGTTCCAGATTATTATGCAGCAAAACAAATCCTCATCATCAAACCAGTATCTTTTTTCCTTCCCATTATGCTAAGTAATTTGATTATGAACTGCAACCAAAATATAAACTACATCTTATTGTAGTAAATATTGTATATTCTTAGTTCTAAAGAATACTATTTCTTGTCAAATTGATAATCATAGCATCTAATTTGAATGACTACATTGACATACAAAGATTCCACCACCCTCAAAAACCATAGTCTATTCCATTTTAAATATCATCCAATATCCTTTAATAACATTAATACACCACCAAATTACTTTCTTTGTAGAACAAAGACAAGTACTTTTAAAGTTTGTAAAGTGACTAATTCTTAATGTTGTCAAATTAAGTTAAGCAATTTAACACAATTACTAAATGTACTGACTTCTTTAAAAATTGTAGCAATTAGAGAAAATGTTTCACTGTCTTTTATAACATACATAAATAATTTGGCTTAAGCAAAGTTGTTTGGGCAGGCTGGTTTTTTGTTGTTGTTGTTTGGGGGGTTTTATTTTTTTGGTGACAGGGTTGGATTTTGGTAATTATTCTTTTTTTTTTTTAAGATTTATTTATTTGGGAGAGAGAGCACATGCACAAGCACAAGTATCAAAAGCAAGTGTAGGGGCAGAGTGAAAGGGAGAGAGAGAATCTCAAGCAGACTCCATGCTGAGCACAGAGCCCAATGAGGGGCTCAATCTTACAACCCTGAGATCATGACCTGAGCCGAAACCAATAGTCAGATGCCATAGTCAAATTCAAGATTTTAGTCATGGCTTGCATTCATCCAAATCAAACAAGAGCATTTGATATTATAAAATTGGATCTCTTCCCATCTCTAGTTTTGAGCTCATATTGTTAAAGTAGCATACATTCTATTTTTGCTTTATAGTCACCACTGCCAGTGGTATGGGTAGATTTCACCATAGATAAAGCAACTTTGATCTGAGATAGGCAGCCTTTAGAACTGCCCGTTGCCTGGAGAGGCCCTATCTCACATTTGCTAATCAAAGTCCAATTATAAATCTCCTAAACTTGTGGAGTTAGGAGGGTTAGGAAATGACTCAACGACCCAATCCTTGCACAACTGAGCATTGGACAATTACTTTCTCTCAAGGAGATAGGGAGATTGAAATAAATTATACTGGTTCCTTCTAGCCTTAAATTGAATAAACAGATGATAAAAAAACAAAAACACCTGAGTAATGACACTGATACACCATGATTAATCATTTCAACTCCATAACTACTTTTTCTATCAATAAATTGAGATGATTAATTCACCCATTAAACTTAATCTATTTTCAATTGCTTTCTTCTTGTTTTCTCAACACCAAAGCCTATGGCTGTCTTTTAAGAATATATTCATCCTTCATCTCCTCCCTTCCTCATTTACTCATTCATTCAAAGAGGGATTACTATTTTGTTATACCAGGTACAAGTCTGAACTAGTATACCAGGCACTAGAGATGTAAAGATAAACAAAACAGGCATGGTCCCTACTTTCTTGAAATCAACAGTGCAACAGAGATGGCCAATATTATAAACACAATAAAATTTCAATTATTTCAGTAATGCTAAGTGCTAAGATGTTATAAAAACCTATAAATAGGGGGATCTGATCAAGTCAGGGAAATCAGAGACGGTGTCCCTGAGAAGGGGACCCTTGATCTAAACTCTATGTTTACAGAAGTTGGCCTTAACCAAAAAAAAAAAAAGGTAGCAAAAGTAATCTATTCAAGAGAACAGCACAAAGGTCCCACAGTGGAAGCACATACGTTGAACAGGAAGAATTAAAAGAAACCTCAATGTGACTGAAATAAAGGGGGCTGCATATCGTATATTGAACCTGGAGAGGAAGATAGGTTCTATAGTCACAAAAGGGTTAGAAGCAAGAGACTGATATGACTGGATCTGTGTGTTATAAAGATCACTCTGACTGGATTTGAAGATGGATTTGAAGGGAGGCCAACATGGTGTATGAATTAGGAGGATATCATAATAGTTCAGGGAAGAGCAAATCACAGGTCAATCTATACAGATTACAGCATACAGAGCGAAGGGAAGTAGATTTTAGAGGTATTTAGATAAAACAGGTTCAAGTGATGGATTGGGTATGGGGAGTGTATCAATTGCCATATAAAAAAAATCAGCCTAAAACTTAGCAGTTTACAATAAATATCTCACAGTTTCTGGGGGTCAGGAATCAGGATACAACTTAGCTGGGTGCCTCTGACTTTGGCTTAGTCATAAGACTGCAACCAAAGCATTGACCAGGGATGCATTTATCTCAAGACTTGACCAGGGAAAAGACTCACTTCGAAGCCTACTCGTGTGACTGTTGATAGGCCTCAAGTTCTCACTAACTACTGGCCAGAGACATCAGTTCCCTGCAACATGGACCTTTCCAGGGGTACTCACAATATAGCGACTTGCTTCCTTCATGTAAAGACAGAGTTAGGGAGAAGAAACACTACAAGGGAGTGAAAAGCCAAGCAAGAAGGAAATCACAGGTTTTTTGTAACCTAATTTTGGAAATGATATTTCAACACCATATTGTATTCATTAAAGTGAGTCTCTAGGTCCAGGACACTCCACAAAGGGCAAACATACGAGAAGGTGGGGAATCACTGGAGGTCATTTTGGAGGCTGCTATACCACAGGGAGTGAGGATGCAGGAGGCACTGTGGTATTAATGAGATTGGGAAGGATGGAAAAGGCCAAGGTTTAGAGAAGTTATGTTTTGGACATGGTGAATTTGAAAGGACAAGGTACTTATAATTTAGTTGACAAATACATATTTATAAAACACCTATGTGCCAGGCACTACTCTAGTAGTTGGGATATAACGATAAACACACAAAAAACCCTTGTCCTCATCAAATTTACCTTCTGATAGCTAAAGACAGATGATAAACACATAAACAAACAAACAAATTCAGATAATAATAAAGACAGAAAAAAATAACAGAGGATAAAGTTGTGAGTCTCTTCAGTTATGGTATTAAAACATGCTTTTCAGAGACGCAAGTAGATTGCTAAAAGCCTTAAGATGTCCCCTAGATTCCTTCTGTACTCCCACTGACTTTTTGCTTCTCTTACAGCATTTATCTAAAACCACTTTGTATTAGAGTACAAGTCACCCTTTATGTTAGGCAAAAAAAATGTGACCTCCTCCACCTCCAAGATGCCTACATCTACCCTTTGGAACCTGTGAATGTTTCCTTATTTGGAAAAAGGGTCTTGCAGGTGTGACTAAGGTAAGGATCTTGCAATAAAGTGATAACCATGAATTATTCGAGTGGGCCCTAAATGCCATCAGAATAGTCCTTATAAGAGACACTGAGAGAAGACACAGGAAGAGGCAGGGTGACCATGTAGGCAGACATTGGAGAGATGCAGTCACAAGTCAAGGAATGCCAAAAGCCACAAGAACCTGGAAGAGGCAAAGAGATTTTCCTCCAAAGCTTCCCAAAGGAGTGTCACCCTGCTGACACCTTGATTTTGGACTTCTGGCCTCCAGAATTGCAGGAGAATAAACTTCTGTTGTGTTAAGCCACCCAGTTTCTGGTAACTTGTTACAACAGCCACAGGAAACTAATAGACCCTTCCAATGTTATTCTCTATTACCAGATTCATTGGATTTATCACAAGTTGTAATTATTTATTCACTTGTTTATTGTGTCTCACCTCTATTCATGTGGAAGCTCCATGAAGATGGGGCTTTCCCTGTACACCTATCTCTTGGCATAGTGTCTAGAATATATTACATCCCTAGGAATTATCTGTTAAATGAATGAATGCATTAATGTTCCTCAGTAGATAAGAAGTCTTACAAGACAAGAGACCATGTCTATTGGCCATAATTTCCCGAAGCCTCCAGCAAAGCGTCTTAACCAAAAACTGCTGCTGAACTAGGTTGGAGCTCTAGAAATCAGAGATTCTGGATTCTGGATATTGTACTGCAATTTACAGTTATGTGACAACCTCACCTCTGCCTTTGTAAACATCTGGTATTAGACTTAGTGTGTTCAAGTAAGTTTGTTCCTTATCAGCTTTTCTTTTCTTAGCCCTGATAAGGAGCAGGTCCAGATAGCATTCATTTTCTCATGCTGTACATGATCCATGGTGGTTGGCATATTGTAGGGAATACAAACATTTAAGACTTCAGGGTGAATTCAAATATCAGATTCAATTATAATTAAAAAGTAACATCGTGTCCTTGAGTAAATTCCTAATCAATTCTGAAATGAAATATTCTTAACTGAAAGGAGACTAATCCTTAACCTCACATGGCTGTGAACCTGCGAATCACTGGCCTGTAGTAAGGGCTCCTTGAGTGGTACCTGGTTATTCATAACGCTTACCACTGACCTAACTCAGCCTTGAGTACAGCATTAGACAAAAGCTCCAAACCAGCGCCATCACTTACGGCCATGTGACCTTGGGCAAGCTATTTTACCTTTTTGAGACAAAAAGTGATAATAACATCTATCCTATAAGAGTGCTTCTGACATAGAAACTAAATGAAGTAATCGAATAGTTAAATTTAGGAAAGTGCCTGGCTCAATAATGTATGTAGTTATTTTGAGCAAAAAACCTTGGCTTTTGAACATTTGCAGTAAATACTCCTGCTTCCGTGGGTCTTCTGAAACAATGAACGGTACTAACTGACCCTATTCCTGCCTCAACGAAACCGAGTTTGGAAAACCTTCGAACCAAAGGCCATGCGAACCGAAGTTTCCATGATTCCATGACTCTTTCCTTCAGCAACCTACCGGTTTTCAGTGTTTACAACGAAGTGAGACCAAACCGACGTGACAGGTTCTCCAGAAGAGTCCAGCATCTGTGGTAGCTCTTAAACCAGGCTCATTTTACGCTTTTTCGCAGAGGTCACGACATTATAGAGCGCGGGTCACAGGTTGCGTGGCCCACTGTCGCCACGAGAGACCCTGAGTCGCCTGGGCAACGCCTACGTCATCGCGTAGTCGCACTTGTTCGTCGGCGAGAAACCCACAGAGCTCAAAGCGCAGGCGCCTCGTGGGAGCCAATGGGTGCGGCCCGAACGCAGGCGCCACTGGGCCCCGCTGGGCCCCGCCCCTTTCCGATCGAATTCGGGGGCGGGGCGGCAGCGGGAGCGCGCCCGTCTTTCCCGGGCGTGCGGGCGGTTGTCCGTGGCTCTGTGGCTGGGCGCCTCGTTACGTAGGTTACGCATACAGTCTCTCCCCCGGGGCCGCCCGGATCCCGCCTAGATAGCTGCGCCCTCACACACCCGGGCACCCTGGAGGCAGGGGCCGCGATGGTGCGGGGCGGGGGCTCGACGTGGAGCTGACCGGGGGCTGAGAAGAGTCGGGCGACGCACGAAGCCCTTCCCTGCGGTCGGGCTCTGGGGCTCCCGCCCGCCGATTTCCAGCCGTCAGGTCACGCCTCTCGCTGGACGCCCTGAACTCCTTGTCCCCCAAGCCCCGGGCCCCCTGCGGGAATGTTCAAAAATGAGTACCAGGTAACTTGAATCGGCTCTCCAACCTATCTAGAACATTCTCCTCTTGGGTAGAGCATTCTCCTCTTGGGTGAGGTAGTTTGTGTTCGTGGTGAGGACAAAGCTCACTCCCCACTCCCTTAACACGGTTTTTTTCTGGGTGAGAAGGACGTTCTGGGTTAATGGTCTTGACCCCAACAGAAAAAAGGAGTAAGCAACCACGGTTTGGGCTTATGATTTGGCTTTTGCTCAACCTCCAGCTCAGATCTTTTCAAGGTGTATGGATTGCCTGCAACTCTGATTAAAATGCAGATCTTAAACCCCCACTCGGACCTTCTGGATCAGAATTTTGAGGGCAGGGCCCATAAATCCTGAGTTTTAACAAGTTACTTGGATACTCACTATTGATGCACACCGATGTCTCAGAAGCTGTTTAGAATAGAGTGAGTGAGTGAATGCGTGAGCGGGTTAAACCAAGAAAGAAAAGCATTTTGTCTACGTGCTGTTTTCTTTCTCCCTAAAACTGGGGTCATGATTCTCAAACACTGGGGAACGTAAGGATCTCTTGGGGTACTTGTGAAAATGCAGATTTTCTGATACTCACCCCCTGTCTAGTGAAAGAGTATCTGTAAAAACTTCCTCCAGTTAATTCCGATACACATGGTCCAAAGATCACAATGGGGAAACTGCTTCTGGGTCTTCCTCTTTCACCTTGGATATCTTAGTGTCTTAAAAACATGGCTTGCTCTCCTCACCTCACTGGACGCACTGCTCTTTTTTGACCCTAGTCTCCTGCCCTTCCTTCCTACTTGTACCTGAGGTTACATTCTCTGTTCACAATTGTCCCCTTGCTGGAACAGCCCTCCACTGATTACCTGTTTGTTGCCTCTACCTTTTCACCAAGTGCTACTTGCCTTCTTATGAGTGTCCTCCAAGTAGTCTGCTGTTCTCTTTCTTCTACTCTCATTTGATATCATTTAATGTGTTAGAACAATTTAAGAGAGTTTTCCTCTCAATTTAGGTAAAATATGTTGTTATAAAAAAGCATATGCCCACAATGGAAAACTTGGAAAACAGGAGAAAGCAGAAGGAAGAGGGGGTGGGTATTTCACCAGGTACAAGGATTTTTCTCTTAAAAAAAAAAAAAAACTGCCTCAAATTTAAAATTTTATTGATATGTGACCTAATCCCAGAAGCTATAGTAGTTTATAGTAATTCTTAACCACACACAGTTTGCACATAATACTGCCTAAAGAGGAAGAAACTTAGTGTCTTAAGTTAAAGTGATTTTGTTAAAACTCAGAAGCAAAAATATCTTTATATTATTGGGAAAACTTAAAAGCTGGAAATTCTTTACAAAAATCAGACAAATCTGCTTATAATTAAAACAGACCGTAAAAGAAAACCATATTTAGTCTTCATTTCAGATTCTCAATTTATTACAATTAACTCTTCCTCAGAGATAATCATCTTAATTCCTTTGATAATTAAAGTTTATGGATATTTAGTAATGTGTTTAGTACTTTTATATAAGCATGGCCCTGCATGTTCTCAGGTTTACAATAGGGAACACATAGCATGTCTATACAAATGATTCTCTATTTTTCTTATACAAATCTTATAGATTTCCATATCAATTTATATTAGATATATAAAAAGATGGGAATGCTCAGAATAAGAATCATACCCCCAAACCCACTCAGTCCCAAGCTTTTTTATTAACCAGTACCAAAATATTCAATTTGCCCTTTTTTTGAATAATCATTGCTGGCACTATTGAGCCCTTGCTATATACAAGGTATTGTGCTTGATGGTTTATGTTTACTATCGTGTCTAATCCAACAACCCATTTTACAGATGGAGAATCAAGAAGTTAAATAACTCTCAAGGTCAGAGAGTTAATAAATGTCAAAGCTCGTATGGGAGTTTGGGTCAGTATGAATGGAAAGCTTGTAGCCACAGATAACTTATCAGAATTAATTAACCTGGCTCTAGAGTCGAGTTTAAACCCTTTAGTCAGAGATGAATAGAATGTTTTGTAAGCATGATTTATACGGCAAGTAAACGAACCCCACATCGAGAGACTGTAGGGTTTATATGGCACAATTTCATGTTTATCATTCTTTAAAAAAAAATATTTCCTTAAACCATTTTTCCAAGGTGACCCAAATCAGAGTGGTTGTGACTTAAGTACAATCAAGGTATACTGTAGGAATTAATAACAGGGATAATATTTCCTCCCAGATCTACTTAACAGATGCCTGGAGCAGTGGTTATAGACTATGTGGTGGATAGTATTTCCTCTTTAGCATTGTCTTTCACTTTAATTTAAACATGTTGTTTTCGTTTTCCAGGGAGGCGCATTTGTTGAAATCTTTAGTGCCCAGGGCAAAAATCCGGGAGCCAAATGGAAGATCCTTGGCAGTCCGTCTGTGATTTGGAAAGTAAGTGTTGGAAATTAGAGCCACCTAAATCCTGGAAAGGAAGGAGAATGAAGATTATAAGAAAAAGAGTTTAATAAGGTTTCAGAACTGTTTTTATTGTTCACTGATAAACCCTTTCATGACCCTGTTGGCTGCAGCCCTCCCAGAAACCAAATCTCAGTCCTTTCAAGACTTTGGCATACAGCTCATAACCCTTCTCTGTAGACCAAGTTCTGCTGTTGTTTTAGGTGACTTCAGCGTTTGTGAGGAAAATCTCCAAACCCTGGCCTGCTTAATTTCTTGATTTCTTCATCACTAATGACCTCTTCTACTCTCTGTCAGTCCCCATTTGCACTGTCACAACCTGTACCTTACCACGGTAAACTGCAGGGCCTCTGAAATGGCTAAGTAAAACCTTGAGACATCCCTCTCTGACCCCAAGCTTCAGTGCTTAAGGCTGCTTGCTCAGTCTCAGTGTATTTGTTCTTCAACCTAATCGAGACCTTTAGGCCATTGGCCTTTCTACTTCCCCTGTGCTTAGTTTTATTTAGGCATGCATTTTCTCTGTCTTCACTTCCTCTCCTCTCCAGCCCAGAATCCAGAGTCTGATTTCAGTCACTTCCCAGGCAAAACCTTGAATGCCCTTGCTCTTTGTCCTTTCATCATGCTGGCCTCGCAGAGGCCAACCCTTTCTGGATCTCCAGTCGTCTGTCTTTTCTGAGCGGGGTTCTGGGCCCCTCAGTAACTTTGGAGAAAAATATCGATAACTCCTCTGATACTATAAATTCAACCTGAACAGCCTAGAAAGTTCTCGTCTTGTCTTCTCTTAGTCTCTCAAATGGTTATTTCTCCATTATCTTCAGGTTTTCAACCCCCAACTCTACTCCCCTCCCCAAACCACAACCAGTACAGGCCCTCTTCACTGACTCACCAGAAGACCTCATGCCCCATTTCACAGGGAAAACTGACGCCATCAAATAGAAACTACCTCAGCCTGCTGCCACCAGACTAAAAACCTATATCCATCCCTATCCCTTTCTCTTTCACTCCTCTCCTATTCAATTGGGAGAAAAACGCCTTTCTATGGATCTTGTTTTATAGGTAACTTTTTAAAGCTACTGTTAACTGAGTGCTTACTGTTTGCCAAGCCCAGATTTAACATATTACATATATTTATACAGTAGCTTTCTGTAATAGGTACTTTATGCCAATTTTCTGGATGCTAAAATTGAGGCCATGGGGAGAGCAAACAACTTGCTTAAAATTATACAGCTCTTCCTGTGAATGAGAGATCCGTGATGCTGGGAGGGTGTAGAGCAGGGAACATATTTAAGGCTTCCCCAAGGAAATGACATTGGATCTCTAAGAGCTAACTATGCATTCTGTAGGGCTGGTGGAGACAAGAGGGTTTCAGGCAAAGGAAAAGCACGTACAAATTCCTTGTGCAGGAGAGAGCTTAGAATTTTTAAGAAATTGCAAGAAGGCTACTAAGGCCAGAATACAGAGAAAAAAGAGGAGGAAAAGGTAGGAGGTAGGAGACTGAAGTTTGCAAAACCAGGCAGCAACCAGACTACGTGGGGGTTTATGGACCGTGTTGATGATTTGGGTAAGCTGTTGAAAGATTTTAAGTATATGCCCAACTTGTGTATAGATGGAATAATATAGTCGATCTATGTGTGTTCATTTCAAATACACGAGAGATGTGATTATAATGGATATAATACAGATTTATTTGAATGTTGTTTAATGCTCAGCAGCCTTAGTTACAATGCATTTCTTAACATATACAGAAAGTAAAATTGGGAGGATCTATGAAATATTATAAAGGGTCTTTATTGGGAATTTGCTTCAAGATGAAAAAGTAACCATTTACATTACCACTTTGAGTCATGGAAATCAGACTTTCAACAGATAAGGAGGCTTTTTATTTTCAGGTTTGGTTTTGTTCTGTTTATGTTTCTCCTACCATAGTTGTTTTTTTCTTTTTTAAGATTTTATTTATTTATTTATTTGACAGAGAGAGAAAGAGAGACGCGTGTGCGCAAGCACACAAGCAGGGGGAGCAGCAGAGGGAGAGGGAAAAGCAGGCTCCCTGAGGCAGGGCTTGATCCCAGGGTCCTGGGGATCATGACCCGAGCCAAAGGCAAACGCTTAACCGACTGAGCCACCCAGGCACCCCTCTTCTACCATAGTTTTTAAGATCACCTTAACTGTAACACTTTAATTAGTACTGATTTTCAGTAGATGATATATAGAACTTCAGGTTAGAGCACTAGTAAAATAAGGCAATGAGTAATTCCATTTGAGCCATGGCCAGACACGTAGGAACTTGGACCAAATATAACATAGGTTAGGTGATTTTGTATACGGTAACATGGTGTGATGTTCAGCCTGTGCTGTTAGATGGGAATACATAGATTAAAGGAGAGGAAGGGTAACTAAATTCTGAAAACTCCGAATTAGTCACTTGGGAATCCCTGAAACTAGAAACTTTCTTATTGTTTGGAGGAAGAGTTTCTTGATATGATAGAGGATTTGTGAAGTGACATAGGGGGGCTTCTGTATTCCAATTCCCAGCAGTTTTCAGGATAAGAGTATCATCAAGGCCTGACTTGTAAGTCATTTGAATCTGGGACTTTTTTCCCCTGTGGGTTTGCAGCTCCAATTTTATGATAGAAGCCAAATAAAATATGCTCCAATTACCACTGTTTTTATTTTTGTTCTATAGGAGTTTGATAAAGAAGTTAAGAGTTTTGTGTTTGTCCTGGAAGGCAGCAGCCAGACAAACAAAATTCAGTTACCAAAGGAGAATAAGCAAATCCGTAAGTAAGATTTTTGATATTAAAGTTTAACATTTGATTTTTAAAGTTATACTTTTAGGGCTAACACACAGACATTAGTTTGACTTTTACTGGCATCTTTTAAAGTGGTAGGTCTGTTTTTAATTTAGAAGTTAACCTTATGCCAGGTTTCATGTATACATAAATATTATATATATATTTTTTTGATTCACTGTTGATTCATAATCTAGAAGTATGTTTTTTTAGATTTTATTTATTTATTTAGAGATTGAGAATGAGAGCACACGAGCAAGCAGGGACAGAGGGAGTGGGGACAGAGAATCCCAAGCCGACTCTGCACTGAGCGCAGAGTCCCATATGGGACTTGATCCCACAACCTCAGGACCCAATCCCACAGCCTCTGGACCATCACCCAAGTTGAAATCAAGAGTTGGACGCTTAACTGACTGAGCCACCCAGGCACCACTAGAAGTATTTTTAAGAAGACTTAGAAGATTATTTGGTAGCCATTGATTATTATAGTCATGATATTTATTGAGTAATTACTGTGTTCCTTCTGACTTCTCTAGCATTTTACATTTATTAACTCTTTTAATCCCAATAGTAGTTCTTTTGCAATGAACACACTGAGATTGGTTCCTCATCAAGAAATCAGATAATTAAGGGTAAGCTTTGAAATAAACCCAGGACTTCCTAAATTATAGGAAAAATCTGCGAGAAAAAAGTTGTCTAAAATACTATAGAAGGCATTACTTAGTGACACATCAACTTATATCCTTCAAGAATATTAATATCTAATATGTATAAATACAAATATGTGTTTCATCAAAAACACAAAGAGTAGATTTTCAGTTCTTTCTTTGGAAATTAGGATCATCATTTTAAGGCAGAAGGAACCTTGAAAAATCACCTGAATTTACAATCAGAAGCCCAATTATCGGCAGAACTGAGGTTAAGATTCAATGCTCTACCACCAAAATAGGCTATGAGTAAACTGATGGCAATTGAAGATACATAATTTTTTAAAATGATTCATCTGATTTTCATCAACTTTATTCTATGTACTAACTATAGATTTCAAGTGATTTATTAAATACAAGCAGCCAGTTATTTCTTATGTTGGTCGTTTACTTATTTCTTCTTTTGTTAATTAAGAACATTTATTGAACACCTACTATGTACCCAGTACTATGAAAACACCTGTTCTTGGTACCTGATTTTCTCATTTTAATTCAGTTTTCTAAACTTTCACAGGCTTTGCTTTATCTCCCACTTCAAGCTACTGCATACATATTATAGATTTCTTTTTTTTTTAGTTTTTTAACTTTTTTTTTTTTTAAGATTTTATTTATTTATTTGTCAGAGAGTGAGAGAGAGCACAAGCAGGGGGAGTGGTAGGCAGAGCAGACAGAGGAAGAAGCAGGCTCCCTGCTGAGCAAGGAGCCCAGTGTGGGATTCAATCCCAGAACCCTGGGATCATGACCTGAGCTGAAGGCAGATACTTAACTGACTAAGTCACTCAGGCGCCCCCATATTATAGATTTCTAAGATGTAAACCGTGCCATAGAAATTATAGATGGAAGATGATTAATTTTTAAATGGTTTGCCAGTGTTTCTAAAATAAGAAACAGAACCTCAAAGAGAAGGGATAATCTTTGTTGGAATCATTTTTATTAATTTACTACCATTTTAAAAAATTGTGATTTCCTCATAGTTCCTTTTAAACAGTAGAGGTTTTTTTTCATTTCCACAAAAATTTGTATACTTATAAATGAGGTAAACTAAGATGAGGCAGAGAAGTATGTCTGAAACTGCAGGTCGTTCTTGTTACAGGAGACATGGTCCATCTCTTTTAAGGCTATTGACTTTGTGAGATGGATACATCTGATTTGCAGGAACATGACTTTGTTCTAAACCAGTGTTCTCTTGTTGGTCTATCCTTCTGTGCAATGCCCTTAGCATCTATGCACATGATCATGTTACTGATAAAATCAAATCAGTTCTGGTAACCTTTCTCAGTTGGATCTGAGAAAGATTTCTCCTCTAACAAACGCTCAGTGACTTAAGACAAGCTCCCTTTTCCCACATTTATCTAAGATTTTTTTTAAGCAATAAAACAAGGTTAATGTGTTATAATTGCTTTGTAAAAGGAAAAATGATAGTTTTAATTGGAAGAAACAGAAGAATCTTTTAATGTATTTCTTGTACAATGCCCTGTAATTAAAAATTAATCTGGCTCTTCAGCAGCGTGTGTAGTACTGTAACAAATGAAACAGTTTACGGAGTCTGCCCTGTACTAATGCCTTTAAGATTACTTGTAATTTTTGATAACAGAACTTTATAGGTATTTTCGCTTGTATAAAATGACCTTCCATGTGAAGTTGTTGTTAAATTCAATGGCATGTCTTGAATAGAGAATTGGTTTTCCATTAACATTTCTTAATTTAGTTCAGTTACCATTATATATTTCTATTTTAAGAGTAAACATCCACTTTATTTATGCAAACTTGACATGAGCTACCCCATATGTATTTCCCACTATATTAAGTACTTAGGAAAAAGGCTTAATGATGAAAGTAAATATATTTAACTTTTCATTTTAAATAATCCTATTTCTGAATTATATTTGAGCATCTCTAAATGTCAGAGTTTTGTTTGTTTTTCGTAACATCTCATCAAGTAAAGGAAAGTGTGATATTGATGATCAGATTGTGCAGTTCTCCAGTGCAGGAATCTTGCACCATCCACTCTGTACCCCTAATTTAGTATATCATATGTAGTTGGTGTTTAATACGTTTGTTAACTTTGCCACATGAAGAAACTATCAGAAATTGGGTTATAATTTCTAATTGTAACCAGTTTGCGTTCATAACCAGATTTAAGTAAATGATTAGCCAACTAAGTAAAGAAATCCTGCTGCTCTTCATCCTGGATCATGCTGTGGAGCTGCCTGTATGAGATGCAGCAGTGTCACACGCAAACATCTATCATTTGGGTGGTCCGCCCCAGGACTTAATCTTTTTGAGGCCCTTATTTGGAACCACTGTTTTCTCTGCCAGTGACATCTGAATCTTATGGTGTGTCTCTTGGGATCAGCATCCCTGAAGCCTTTTGTTTATCTAAGTTTCAGCTGCTCTGGAGGATGAGGATGAGGTCATCTTATGAGGTCTCCCGCCAACCTACTTCCACTCCCACTTTGGTGGTATTCTTAAAATGAATGTCATTATGACTTGCTTTGTTTAAAACCCTTCAACGGTCTTGACCTCACCACTCTATTGATAGTACTCTTCTTGGGGTAACTAGTGATCTCTGTATTCCTAAATCCAGTGGCTCATTCTCAGCCCTCATCTTGCTTGACGTATCAGCAGCAATTGATAAGTTGACACCATCCTCCTTGGTATATTTTCTTTACTCATCTTCCAGGATGCCCATAGTCCAAGTTTTCTTTCCACTTCACTGGCTTTCCTTTTTAGTTCGCTTTCATGGTTCTTCCTCTCCCCAACCCAGCTTCATGTTGCAGTGCCTGCAGACCTGACCCTTGACACTCTATCTACCTCTAATTACTACTTTGATTATCGGTGCTAGTCTCATGGTTTTAAATACCATCCCTGTCTTACTCCAGCTTGAATTTATTTCCAAATCAGACTTCTCTCTCATACTCCAGACTTGTATTTTCAGTTGCTTAGATGACATTTCTGTTTGGACAGCTTTACCCTACAAATTATTCCTGTTGCTACAGATAGCCACATCTCCGTTGCTAGCAATCTGTCTTTTCAGTAGCTCTGACAAAAAACTTCAGTCGGTCCAATTTTTTCTCTTCATTCAGTCCATCAGGAAGATCTTGTTGGTTCTATCTTCAGCTTAGACTTTGAGTCTGACTACGACTTTTTGTCTCCTCCAATGCTACCATATCTCATGCTTGGAATATCTCCTGCCTGCATTCATCTTCTCCGTGCCCTCCCTCATTTTTTTACTTGCTTCCCTACAGTTTGTTGTCAGTTTCACAGCTAGAGCAATACTTACAAATGTAAGGCTCTCCACTACTGAAATGTCCCATCTCTGAGTGAAAACCAAAGATCTGTAAGACCCTACAGTATCTGGTACCCTCTTAATTCTCTGACCTTATCTCCTGTTACTCTTGCTGTTGTTCACTCTATTGTGACCATACGGGTCTTCTTGGTGTTTTCAAACATAACCTGGTGCTCTATCACCTTTGTCCCTGTGCACAAGCTGGTAAACCTCTGCCTAGAACTTTCTTTTCCCTACTAGCCGCGTGGCTCACCATCTCCTCTTCTTTAGGCCTTTACTACAATGCCATCTTCTCAATACAGCCCGCCCCGCCCTATAATTTATAGTGCTTCCACACTCTTGATCCCTTTTACCCTTCCCTACTTTTTCCATATTTCAGTAAAAAGACTAAATTTTTATGAATTTTATATACTTGATGGGCATTTTTTGACTAATAGTAGTTCACATTCAGCATTTCTTAGTGATTTTCAATATAATGTAGACAGGAAGAGTCGGTTTAAATTTACTAGGCCGCTGGATAAAGATATTACTATAGAGTTTATTTAGCATTTCTGACACAGGATCAGTGTATGCCAAATGTTCTTTTTTTTTTTTTTTTTTT
>CM052898.1:22190559-22241395 GCA_028534135.1 Potos flavus | reverse complement strand
GCTCTTTCCACAGTTTTATGCCAAATGTTCTTAAAGTACTTTTTTCTTTGTCAGATCATCACCATATGGTATTGTCATACTTCTTTTACTCTTAGAAGTGAAGCCTTTTGGAAACTAGGGCTTCTGTATGTGAGAAAGTCTAATTACAAAGCTTTCTCTTTTTGAGGGCAAGTGTCTTTCATATCTAAAAACGTTCATAGGAAAATGCCCTATATGTGTAGCGTAGTTTGTTGTTTTTGAAGAAAATTGTGCTGATTCAATGAGATTTGTGATACAATTTAAGGACCTTTGTAAAGACTGATTTCGAGGTACCTTCTCAGCTCTAAGAGGTACCTTCTCACCTCTATACAGAGGCCATTGTGCAATGGAAAAACACCATAGAGCCAATCAATGGAAGATGTAGGAGAGAGATTAATTAATGATGATTTATTCAAGTTAGGTTCATTTTGATATCTCACTTTGGTTTTGTAGTCCAGAACTCAGGGTTGTCTCACTGACTTTTCCCATAAATATGGCAAAGTCCAGTTCCTACAGAGTTTACAAAGGTCAGAGCCTGTTATTCCCTATTTCCATTATACTACTACTTTAGGTATGGCTCTCTGGAACAGTTTGTAAGCTTAGCATTATAAGTAAAAGTTATCCTTGTATGTTTGATTTAAAAGATACTGAGCAGACTTGACCAAATATGTTTATTTTGTAGAAACTAAATTGCGGGGCAAATTTAGGAACTATTTAAGTTGTTCAGGAATATTGCAAAACAGTTTACCAAAGCAATAATAAACCAGAATGTACATGCAGATTATCCAAACACACACAACAAACAAGCAAACACACACGTATTGTTACTTTGAAATAGTTAAATTTGTTAAGTCTAGTGAATTGGAATAAACAGAAAATAATATGCATTTTAGACCAGTTGCCTTCTTTTATCCAAGTGTTGCCCTATACTGTTAGATTTGTAGAAGAGGTTCACAGATAAATCAGAACATTTCCATTTCCTACAGAAGTCCCACATGAGGAAGTAAGTTCCTAAAAGGCATGTTTTAGGAGGAAGTGATTCTAAAACATCCATTAGGAGCATCATAATTGAGAGAGCAAGCAAAAGTTGAAGACCTAAGAGAAAAGGGATTAAGTGAATGGGTCTGAATATAAAATCAACTGATTTTTGAAACAGTCGTAGACTTCAGCCATCAAAAGTGCTGTAGGGGTTGGTTTTTCTTCAAATATTTTTAATTCAGATGGAGCTGGCAATGGGGAATGAAAGCAATCAGTTTGCAGTTTGTGAGCACTGAATTAATTAAAAGTGTGTTAAATTAACAAAAGGCATTATAAATGAAAATATGTTCCTCCATCCATCTCACTGTGGACACATTTAAAACCATATGAACTAGATATGGCTCATCAAACCTTCAGTTGTAGTTGTCATAATTAGAATTGTTTTTCTTGATCTATTGTTTTTTATTAAGTTGTTTAGTACAGTTAAAACTGTCAGCGGATAAAAATAATTGCCACATGCTTTTATGGCTGCCTTGATGTGAATCTGTAGTTCAGTTTTATAGGTTTCTATTGGATGTGTACATTCTCTTGCAACCTAATAAAAATAGTGAGTAAAAAATTATTTTTTTAAATTTTCATAAAAATTTCACCAAGCCCACAGATGGGACTTTAAAAGGCAACATTTGTTGTTAGAGTTTGATTTGATTTTTATCAGCTTTTTTGCTTTTATAATGAAGTTGTAACTCATGGGCAGTGCTATTACAGATCTATATTACTGAAATGCTAGAAGCTTCAGGTTGTTGATGGTGTGTGATTGTATTGGTTTATACACACATATAAATGGTTTGGACATATGAATGTATATTTTCCCCCTCTCATTCCAGTTGGACTGATCCAGAGGTTTCTTGTACTTCAGATTTACATACCCCTGGGACAAGACTTCTCCACTGAGTTGCTGTAAGATATACAGAACTTCTTTCAATGTTTTATGTGTTTTAGACATTTGATCAATTGAAACCGTATAGACAGTCATTAATTACAAGTGGCAGTTTTTGCATTAAAGAGCAGTGACTTATCAAGTTGACATGAAGTAATTAAACTAATTTAATCGTATTTCTCAGATATCATTATAGTCTGGCATTTCCCCAGGGGAAGAAGGCAAATTTCATCTATTTAAGAAAATATCAAAGGATTACGGATTTGACAATAAACAGCCTATAACATGCAGAAACAATCCAAAAGTTTGAGATTTTCGTCCAAGTGAGGGGTAATTTTGTACTCTGCTATTGAAAACCATATTTGGATTAAAATTGATCGAAATACCTCATTTTAAAGTTATTTACTTTAGTGTAGAAATATCGGTTGATATATGAATGGCTTGGAATATATTTGTTTTAAATAGCCTTGCTGTGAACAGATTGTTTAGCAAAAATGAGAATATACAACGTTAACTCAGTTGGGCTGTCTGTTGTCCGAGATGATTGTGAGAATGAAAATAACATTTGATTTATACACTCATATAAAATGAAATCTTGCTTAAGATTTCATTAATACATTTGCACTTTTAATAAAACATTAGATTTAAGGTATGCTATTTTCTCATTTTTCTTTGTAATTAATAGCTGTCCAGGGCCTAAGCTTAGTCTTTTATTTTCCCTGCTGGAATAAATGGCTTTTCCTGTTAATGAAGTTAATTTTGTACTAGTTGCATTGGTGCAAACTGAGAGGAAGGAAGAGCTTTCTTAATAAAATGAGAAAAACATAAATTTGAGGTTATTCATTGTTCTTTGTTTATATGAATTAAATTATTAGTGATTTGTGTGTATGTTGGAAAAATATAAATTTAGATAATAACATATAATCTTGTTTTCTGGAGTGATAAAAGACAGATGGAACAATATATACCTTCATTTTGTTCAACTTTAAACCACAGTAAACTTCCAGGATTTTCTGTTACCATTTGCCATGGTTACCATAATTCTTTAAAACAGTTCTTACAGTAACAGCACCAAAACACTATTTGATGCTCTTATGTATCTTTCCCTGGTTCTGCAGAAAAAGCATTTTCAAGGCATTCTAAAGGTGCAGAGAATACCATATAAAGCTTTATTTCCAATGTAGGCAAAGTGGTTTCCTACCAAATGGAAGGAGGCAAACTGTATTTTATTTTTAAGCTTATTAAGTTCCTTATATAGAAATCCAGTGCAGTGCCTTTTCTTCTGATCTCTACCACCTGTGCTTTGAGATTCTTCGGAAACTGTGGCAGAGGCACTCCTAGTTGGCCTTCTGATCAAAGCTGTGCAGGATGCTTGGCTTGACCTTGGAGCAGACTCTCGCTGAGGAGCATTCTTCACCTATGCAAAATCAAGCTTTATTTGTGCCCCCAAATACTTAAGCTTATCACCCTAGCCTAGGCAAGGTACTGTTTTAACTAAGTTAATAATAACTAAAGCTTTAATTATTGAGAAATTGACAGGTATGTTAGGTTTAACGTCGTCTCAGAAAGAGAGCAAGTGCTGTTAAGTAAGCCTGACTATACCTTCATTACCCTATTATTAATGAACATCTCAGCCAACTTAAGGATGGGAAAACATTTTCAGGGGTGGTGGGATTATTTATTAGATTTTGAATTCATTTGACTATAGTCGTAGGTTCTCTTGTTCTCATAACCGCATGGACAAGCATTTGGATTTTTCCAATGGCTTTAGATTTATAGTTTTAGGAAAATAAATGTCATATGGACAGAAGATCAAAATTATTAGATAACATGGGGATGGCATTCTCTGTCCTGACCTTGTGAATTTAGCAGATTATAAGGAAATGTATTGACTCTGCATTTGTATTTGCTGCTAAGAGATAATCAAGATATTTTGCCATTTTAGGAAGTAATGACAGAGACCATATTTTTACAAGAAAGAACATAGAAAAACAAGTATAGACTGTCTTTCTAACTACAGCTTTTTTTTTCTTAAATGAAAAGACTTTCTTTCAGCACCCTTAGTGTTTTACTGTGTTTCTAGCAGCATAGCTCCAGGCTATTTTAAATAATACATTTCTTTAACAAGCTTGAAAAGTCATATAGCAGAAAGATATCTGGCTTCTAAAATTTTCCATTGTCAGAATGGGAGAGGCATTTTGTTTCACAAAGATATGATAACACCTCAAGAGGTGTTCATAAGTGGAGTCTTGCCAGCTGGATTATGAATGTAATGATCATTTCTTCAATATCTTTCTGTGTCTCTCACGTCCACTAGATGGTGATACTGCTCAGGGGGAGGTCATGCATCTGTGGGTCGTAGATGCCTTAGTACCAGCAGCAGCCCTGCCTGAGGAATCATTCAGTCAGTCCAAAAATTACTGAATCCCTGTTCCTGTTAGGCAGCGGGTTAGGGCTGGGAGGTCAATACACATTAAACGTGTACACTTTTTCCTACTCCGACTTCTTTCCTCCTGGTCCCAGACTGCCATCACATTGCCCCTCACCTGCTGTTGAGCATCCCAGTGGATTTCCCAGTTTCTTCTCCTGTCTTTTTTCAGTGTAGTCTGCACATTCCAGCTAGTGTGATCTTTCTAAAAACCAACTGGAGGGCACCTGGGTGGCTCAGTGGGCTAAAGCCTCTGCCTTTCACCCAGGTCATGATCTCACAGTCCTGGGATCGAGCCCCGCATCAGGCTCTCTGCTCAGCAGGGAGCCCGCTCCTCCCTCTCTCTCTGCCTGCCTCTCTGCCTACTTGTGATCTCTCGCTCTCTGTCAAATAAATAAATAAAATCTTAAAAATTAAAAAAAAAATAAAAAAAATAAAAAAAAAAAATAAAAACCAACTGGAATTCCCATTGTATCGAGGATAAACTCTCTCCAGTTCTTGATACTCCTCTATGTTCCAGTCTGTCCCCTCTCCCTTCTCATCTTATACCTCTCTGTCCTGAGCTCACCATTTGTCAGCCAGACTGGTGCCTTTCTGGCCTTACTGGCTTTCCCTTCCTCACACGAAATGAAGAAGTCTTTTCTTAGGGTCCTGTGCACAGGTGGTTTATATCCCCATTTCTTTGCCTTGCTAATTCCTACTCAGTCTTCTCATCTCAGTTTACGTATCCCTTCTTCAAAAAGGCCTTTTTGGATTTTGCCTCACTAAATGAGTTTCATCTTTTATGCTCTTTTCTAGCACCCTGTTCTTTTTCCTTCTTTACAGCCATACCAATTTATAATTCTGTGCACTTGGTTATCTGTCTTTGGGGGTAGATTTTGAGTTCCACGAGGACAGGGATCCGTGGGTTCTATTCACATGATATGCCAGGACCAGGACCTAACAATGCCTGGCACAAAAGCTCTGAAATGTAGGTGAGGGGGCAGTGGGGACTAATGGACTGAAATGAAGGAACAGGACCCAGTCTCTGTCCTCATAAGAGTTTATTCGGAAGGTGAAAGATCAGTTAAAAGGCAACTTAAATACATCTTGATAAATGTTGTGATGACATAAGAGCAGGACCTGTAGGTGACATGGGAAGTATCAGGTAGAAGTAAGAGCATAATCTTGGACCTGGACAGATCCAGTGTCAAGTCCCGCTTTACCTCTCTGTGACTTTGGGCCAATTACTTAACTCTCCTCACCCGTGGGATGAGAGTAACAGTATCTACTTCATAGGTATGTCATAAGAAGTAAATGAGAAAATTAACATAAAGTAATAATGACTCACATTTATTAATCATTTACTATATACTGGACATTGTCCCAAGCACTTTGTTTTAGCTGAATTAATCCTCAGAACAAACCTATATAGTAGTCATACTTATTGCCTCTGTTTTACCATTAAGGAAAATGAAGTCTGGAAAGGTTAAGGAATTTGCCACAGGTTATAGACCTACTAACTCTTTGAGCTAGAATTCAGGGATGCCTGGTGGCCCAGTCAGTTAAGCCTCTGCCTTCAGCTAAGGTCATGATCCTGGGATCCCAGAATCTAGTCCCACATTGGGCTTCAGGGAGCCTTCTTCTCCATTTGCCTGCCACTTCCCAGGCTTGTGCTTTCTCTCTCTCTCTTTGACAAATAAATCATAAAAAAATAAAAAATAAAAAAAAATAAATAGAGCTAGAATTCAGACTTACAGTTTAAATGTGGGACCTGTGCTCTGCATCACCCTGCTATGCTGTCATATTTGAAAATATCATTATTTTTCTATACAAACTGAGCATACATACATACATATGTAGTAGGGATATTTTATTTGAATCCTGTATAAGACAAAAGTGCTAAGCCTTCTATGTCTCCCTGTAATAAATACAGTGCTATCCTTAGAGCTCTGGGAAGGAACGGTCTTTCATTCTAGATGTTCCTTTCTTCAGAGCTTCATAACCTGACCAGCAATTATCTAAACACATTACATTTTGGGTGTACAGAAAAGGAAGTGTTTACCGTACTGATGCATAATGTATTAGCAATAAAGTAACACAGTTCTCTCTTCTCTTTTGGTGTCAACCCGCCCTTACTTTTTAAAAAATAAACTCATTTTGACTTACTTCTTAGCACTAGCAGTTTTCATTTCCAAAATATGTTAGTGTACCTATATCTCACTATTTGACCTGAAGTTAAATGATTTAGTAAACAACAGATTTTTGAGAATTCTTTCCTTTTGTGATCTCTTCTGTGCCTGGGAGTGGGAAGCCAGTGGCTCCCCTGTGTGGGTTGTTAGGTGTTTCAGAGCCTGGGGGCAGACATCTGGTGCACAGGAGGAACACCACGAACCTGAGCTCTTGGAAAAGAACCAACTGCATCTTGAAATAGAAATCCATTTTGCTATATTTGATGCTGCCAGTCACACTAAATGATTTTGGAATATTACATTTTTTGACAGGAATTTTACTGAATATTGTTGAGCTGCATTAATTCCTTTCTCTATCCTGATTTTGTCATTATTTCGATGAATTCTGAGAGACATTTTGTACTGTTAATGCCTCTAGTGAATTGACATTATTTTTCTCGTTTTCACTCATCTCAACCAGTGCTTTTTCAGGAGATGGGATGAAAGCACTATGAAGTTGGTGGTGGGCATCATGGGCTATTTGGAGAGGTGGGGGATGTTTAGCCTGCAGGTCCTGAGAAATAGTATTGCCAGAAGGGTTCACATTTTGAGCCTTTAGCTATTTGGAGTACTACTTTCATTCGGAATCTCATAAGATAAATTCTTAAGAAAAGAAAAAAAAAAAAAAAAACCCTGCTGATCCTTTGTGATGTCTTCATTGCAATATTCTGAATTTGAATTTTTATCTGAGTAGAATTTAATGATTTTAACCTAGAATTCTGTCTAAGAGTTATGATGCTCATTCCAGAATTTTTCTCTCATCCTTTTGCTGTATCCCCTAGTTATTTGCCTTTAGGCCATGCACTGAACTTCTGTCTCAATTTCCTCTTCAGTGAGCTTTTTTTTCCTTTTGTTTTAATTGTGAGTTAATCGGTGATGTTGGGTTTTTTCCTAAGAAATTTTAGGAGGTTTAGGTCCATGTGGATCTTAAAGCTTCCTCTTCCATTTCTGTAAAATGGAAAGTTGAAACATACCCATCCCACAAAACAAAGGTTTAGCCTCAAGGCAATTTAATAAAAGTTTTCCCTGTATCAACCTTTTCTATATTGCTGCTAGTGAGCTAGACAAAGAGGTCAAAAGAGAAGTTTAATAGAAGTTTCAGGCCCTTCTACCCTATTGAATTTTGCTCCTGTCTCTTCTTGAGTAACACTGGGGACAGTAGACTCCTTTGAAATTTTATACCAAGTAAAGGGAATATGGTCTCACAGCCGCAGACCTGTTCTTTTCACATGTCATCTGTCTTCTTCAGCCACTTAAAAGCCACCAGAGTTGAGAGAATACCTAAATTTGATATCTTTACATCAGAATGACATTGGCAAAAGCTTTTGAGATTTTGTGCATTTAAGCAAGCACAACTCTTCCTGTGGAAAATTCATGTTATTTTTTTGGTCATTTTGATGCCTTTCTTTGGAGAAAAGAGTGGTTTTTTACTGGTTTTTAACTGTATTTTAGTTGTTTTTAACTGATGCGTAAAAACTATGTTATCTAAGAGCTAAGTATTCTATCATCCAATAAAATATTTTATGTCACATCTCTAAACTATGTGTTTAGAACCTGGCAAAATGGCCAGGTGTTACTCTTTTTCAAACTAGTAGGAGTATTGAGTACTAAAGTGGTCATGACATTGCAAGTTTCATTAACATTTTGAATGTAGCTCATGGCTAATTCCAACTTCTATTTTTTCTTTTTAAAATCATCAGTATTTAAATCTCATTATTTTAATTATATCCAATTAAATGTACTTGCATAATCAGTATATTTTGTTACATGCATTAGTAAGGAGAGCACTTTAAGATGCTTTGCGAAGTGTCTTTCATAATGTATTAAATTTGCATGCCTTAAAATAGGTTTTGTGTAGAAGATTTAGATAACACATGTGATAGGTATATAAATCAGATGCCATATTCTTTATCTATTAAATATATGTTTTTTGAGAAATCTTTTCTTTTTAGTTATTAGTTTGGTTCATTTTACTTTTCTAAATTATCTTGACAGTACTCTTTAGATAACCTAGATACATTCTGAAAGCTAAAACACAATACTAGCATAAGAAAAATTGCACATATGCAAATATTTGGAAGTATTCTTACTCTGTAAAATCATAATTAAAGGTCATACATTTGTTAGAGCGCTACGCAGTTAAATTATTGCCCTAAACACTATCAGGATGTAAGTCAGAGTCCTGGGAGTCACTGGCTTTGCCCTGGGCGAGATGCTGAGCCCACTGTGTGTCACAGCCTCATTTGTACAATAGGGAGATAGTCATACCTATTTATTGAGTAATTACAAGGATTAAGTTCATAACACCAAATGGTAACTGCATAGTAAATTTATATCTCTAAGTAAAGAATGCAGGGATATTTAATTTTTAGATTGTTCTTCTAAAACATTTTTTGAAAGATTTATTTTTATTTATTTATTTATTTTATTTGAGAGAGAGAGGGAGAAAATGAGCAGGTGAAGGGGCAGAGGCAGAGGGAGAGGTGGGCTCCACGTGTAGCTCGGTCCCAAGACCCTGGGATCATGACCTGAGCTGAAGGCAGACGCTTAACTGACAAAGCCACTCAGGTGCCCCTGTTCTAAAACATTTTGAGACAAGTTGGGTGTGTCTCTTTTCCTTGTGAAGTTTTCATGCTACTAGTCTCTGAAGAGAAAAGGGAAAGCTTTTTTTGACTACTGACTCATGCAGGTTCTCCATCTGGAAGAAAGTGTTCAACATTAACGTGAAAAGAAGTGACTCCCATCTGTTGGGTATGGATGCTAGCGATTTATTTAAAAGACAACTGTAGGAACTCTCGGCTTAGAGCATTGGTTTGAAGGGACTTACAGGTGACCAGGCCAAGTGTAGAACCAACCACAGATAGACAGGAAGGTTCATCTGTAAATAAACAGGCTCTGGGAAAAATAGATAAAGCCCATAGATTTCCAGTGCTTAAGGTATAAGATGTAGGCCTTTGCTGTTTACTCCTGCCTGTGTTCTCCTTCACTAACAGGGATGATTAAAGATGACTTATAGCAAATCCCGTATCTTCCAAATGCTCTTACTTCTTTGATATGGCAGAGTTGGAAAGATAGGTTTCTTCAATGTCATTGATGTATAGCTCACTTTTTATTGTCAGAAATGTTTCATTTGGTTTGGTTCTCTTTCCTTCTCACTATTTTTTTTTTTTTGGTTTTTTTTTTAAGATTTATCTATTTGAGAGAGAGAGAGCACAAGCAGGGGAAAGGGCAGAGGGAGGGGAAACGGGAAAGAATCTCAAGCAGACTCTGCACTGAGCACAGAGCCTGACAACGTGGCTCCATCTCACAACCCTGAGATCATGACCTGTGCCAAAATCAAGAGTTGGATGATGCTTAACCAACTGAGCCACCCAGGCACCCCCCCACACACTGTATTTTATTTTTATTCTGGCACTTAATTATTTCAGTTATTCAAAATAAAATAATTTTAAACATCTACAAAATACAATACAATGTGTATGTTATGGGATTTACATAGTCCCTGTTATAAAATTTATAATAACTTAGGAATTTTTATTAATGGGTCATTCTAGAACTTTTTAATATGGAAGAAATAGTCCTTGTTAGCAATTAAAATAAGTCATGAAACTTTATGAACTCATTTGGCTTTCATTAAGTCATCCAGTAATAATTATAAGCCTCCCAGTGGGGAGGGCTGGTATCTCTAGCATTCCTGATTTTTGCAAATTTTTTTTCCCCTTAAATTGCAGAGTTTCCTACTTGGTTGTACAAGTATTTTAGAGTCTTCATTTGGACTCACAGAAATATTTGGATTGAAATATATGTAGTAAATCACAAACGTATCTTACAGCAGTGCTGACACATAAGTCTGTTAGGGCATTTATCACATAATGGTCCTATTATTTATGTATCGCCACAACCAACTCTGTACCCTAACTAGACCATGAGATCTTCAGGGGCTAATGCATTGGGATTCCAATGGAGCTATCATCAAAACTTTGAATTTCTAAGTCCCGTGTGAAAAGACATTGCCCAGCTATTGCCAGTAGGCAGCCACAGACTTCATTGGACTTTGAGTTGCTCACAGAGATCTAACATAGCACTTGGCATGTAGCACACACACAGTAAGCATTCATTTCCTTCTTTCAGTAATTTCTGATTCCTTGCATTGTTAAACTCTTTTAAGTTGGTCTCAGTTTGTGGTGTCGTGTACTTTTTTGGGGGGGGGAAGAAGTGAAGGAAGATACGGGTGCTTTAAAATTGGTAAGATGGTGATACTTCCATTTAGAATTTCCATTCACAGAAATGAAGTTTGGGAGGTAGCTGGAAAGAACATTTAAAATTGTCTAATGCACTGATTTTTATACAGTTGTCAGTCACTTCTGTTACTTCAAACAGAACAGTCTGTTCTCCCTTTTTTTTCAGTTTTATATATATTTTGGGATGATGATGTTTATATGTCTTATATGAACAGAGGATGCTATTTCTCCCTCAGAAGGTTGAAATCCACTGAGTTGGTTTGACCTTCTCTTTAAAACTGGGTGGTAGGTAATACATAGCCAAATAAAGCTGATGTTGCAGATTTCAACTACATTTAAGTCTTCTCTTGCCGGGAACTCTTAACCATTTGCTGTTGCTTTTTAAAAGATCAATTATTTGAACTTTAAGTTTTCGCTTTTGATCTTAGACATCCTAGATCCATGAAGCCATCAGATTTGCCACACCCTACCCCCTAGAGAGTTGGTGGTCACTGGGCACCCTTGGCCTTTCTGGATCTGACCTTAGACACCTCTCCCTCCGTGACTCATTCCACTCCTTCCCCTTGCCATAGACCCTCTGGTTGCTGAACACCCCACATGCTCTTATGCCTCTGACTTAAGTTGTCATCCATCTTGATCCTGTCTCTTCACCTTTTGAAACCCTGATCACTCTTTAAGATCAAACCCAAATATGTATCCTCCATGCATCCTCCTGTTCTCCGGTTGCAGTTGGTCTCTGCATTCAGGGTATTGCCGTACTTGCATATATGATTCATTTGAGGGTAAGGACAACTTACTCATCATTGCAACCACTACAGCACTTAGAAGAATTCTGTGTGCATGGTGGGTCCTCAGTAATGCTTGTTATATCATATTATACTGAAATTTGTTGATATACTATCTGGGTGGTTCTTGGATTAGGAAAAGGTAGAAAAAGAAATGAGAATTAGAGCAAGAAGCAAGTGAACAGTATCCAGCTTTCCTCTTCTCAATACTTAGTTCCTGGAAAACTATTGACCGAGCCTTAATTTAACCTTTTATTTGCCCTGCCGAGTAGACACTGCATTTCACTTAGCTATACCTTTACTGGCAGGATAGTAACTATTTCAAAGAATGAGGAAAGGCAGAAGAACTTAGGTAAGGAGAAATAAATTCTCTTGAGTTTTCTCAAAATGGTTCTGTGGGTAGGAGTATATGCAAATAAATGTTCTCAAGGCTGGATTAAAGCTAAGGAGCATCACACTTGGTTCTTCGATGAAAGCTCTGATTATAAGCCCCTAACAGAACTCCCAGAGAACTTTAATTAAAGCCAAGTAGGAACGCATTAGTGATCTTACGTTTTATATCTCTTTCATACTTAAAAAGCTATTATAATAAACTGAAACAATGACAGTGTCAGGAAATCCTCAGTATAGTTGAAGGTTGGTTACGTTTGTTGGCAGGAAGCAGGAGCAGCTGTTCTGGTTCCTGTACATAGGTATTACCTTCCCCTTTCTTCTAAGGATAACTGCCACTGATTTATAACTTGGGAAATAAATTATTTAAAACCATATGCGATTTTTGCTATACCATAAACATAGGGATTTATAATAAAATGTACAAATTCACTATATTTTAGAAATTGGTACGTTAGCATAAGCTTTTAAAACATTTTAGAAATTCAGTTCTCTATTATTATAGGGAATCTACAAATCTTCTCCAACCCTTATTTTTTATAGAAAAAAACCTTGAGACTCAGAAAAGGGATGTGACATTTTTCAAGACACAAAGATTCTTAGAGGCAAAGCCAACACTAAATCCAGAACTCCTGACTCCCTAGCATCTTTGCTTGACATCTTTGCTGCCTTTTAGTGCTTGCGTTGGAAAAAGGTAAAGATGTAGTATGATTTTATAATCGTGGTTTCTGACACTCTAAAAGAGAAGTTATTTCTGCAAGTACTTTGGACTCTATGTTGTAGAAAGTTAATTCCATTACTGTAGTCCAGGTTTCTATTTCTCCCCAACCCATGTCCTCTAAAAACCACCAAAAATCAGTGTAATTCTGTGTTTGGGTCAGGATTAGCAAGGGTAAAAAACAAAAAACAAAAAACTACTTTTAAGGATCATTGGGATGTTAGGGACATTACTATATTAAATTACGTCAAGTAAAAGGAGAAATAGAAGAACGTGGAGGGATCTTATGGAACCCAACTGCACAAATTGATATAGGTCTTTTTAGAGGCGAAAGTTGTCAGTAATTTCTCTCCCTCTGGCAGCTACTCTCTCATCTCCTGTCCTGTAAGTCTGCTCTGTTCTGTTTCATCCTGCAGACCAGCTTTCTCTGATTGCTTGCCATTACGCGCATGGGCAAAGATGGCTGCCGGTATCTCCCTCAGTGCCCCTACAACTCCCATACCCATCACTGTCTGACCACATTCAGTCAGTGTATCTTCCAGTGCAAAGACCTGAAAAAATAATCAGGATTATAACCAGGCCAATCACTGGCTTTCAGCCAGCCACTTCATCTTTGGTTTCAGCTTCAGAGACTCTAAGCTGGAGTAGATTACCCTGAGAAGAGATGTGTGCAGGTCAGGCAGATGGGCTGATAGACCCATTGCACTCTCCTTGGAGTCTGGGCATTTATCAGTCATCTTAGAACCTCTTTCTTTCTCAGTCACCTGCCAAGTGGGTGGAAATTAGGGGTATGTGGTAGCCAGAATTTTTTATTACAGTGAGAGCTACTCTGATGCCTCTCCTGTCCTATGTCATGTCCTTCGTTTAACTACCTTAGTTAATCAGGGTAGGCTCTGCTTTGTGCAGTCACTCAAGGACAAAGCAATAGTTTTTTAGTACTGCTTTAGCTAAATAATAGCTCTGATTAGAATGGTTAGGTTTCTTGAGCATCTACAGTATGTTAGGCTTGTTTCATACTGTATTTGCCAGATTTGCTAAGGTAGCTTACAACAGTTTTCTGTATTTCTGTCACACGTTACCTGAGAGCTGCAGATGAGGGTCTGTGTCTTCTCATTCTAGAACCTGCACTCAACAGACAGCCTGTATCTGGGCCATGCTCCTCATGAGGCAAGGGCAGAAGAGCAACAGTCTGAGCAGAACCAGACAACTAAATTTAAAGCTTCTTCTCAGATATGTGTGGAACTTGTTACTTCTGCTTACGTCCCATTGGCCAAGTCAGGTCATGCAGCCAAGCATGAAGTCAGTGGGGTGGAGACATATAAACATCTTACATAAAAAGAGTGATAGTGAATAATTGTGAACAATGATAATATGCACAAACACATACACGTGTTGTCTCATTCAGTTATCACAACACTGCTAAATGTGGATATGCTCAGATTGTACAATGTATTAATTTTACAATTATATATTTAGTTCCTACCATGTCCTAGACACTGTGTTTTCAGTTACTAGGGGTCAGCTGAGGGTCCTCACTGTCCCATCTCTTATATTTTAACAATATGGGTTTATTTTATTTAGAATGATGTGACTGTTAGATATACTGATACTTGTGAAACAGTGGTTCCTAAACTTTTTGATCTCAGGACCCCTTTACACACTTAAAAATTATTGAAGACTCCAGAGAGTTTTTGTTTATGTGAGTTATATTTGTCAGTATTTACCGTATTAGAAATTAAAAATGAATTAAAAGATAGTTATTATTTAGAAATAGTAACCCCATTACCTGTTAGCATAAGTAACTCTGAATAAGTAACATAAAATATCTATATTTTCTAAAGCAAAAATAAAATTAGCAAAGAATGACATTGTTTTACATTTTGGTAAATCTCTTTAATGTTTGGCTAACTAGAAAACAGGTGTATTCTCATATCATCTTCTGTATTCAGCCTCTTTTGGTATAATATATTGTCACCTCTGGCAAACTCCACAGTGTACTTGTAAGAGAATGAGTAAAAAGGACAAAGAACATCTTAGTATTGTTCTGAAAATAGTTTCGACATCAGAGAGTCCCTGAAAATGTCTTGGAGACTTTCAAGGGTCCCCAAACTGCCCTTTGAGAACAAAGAGTCCCTTAACCACACTTTGAGTACTACTATTCTAAAGTATATTCTAAAAGCAAACACGTGAATCCTCAGGGCATTTTCCTTAAGTGTCCCCTTTGTGTTAATCTGTTTTATAAATCAGTTAACTTTATAAATCAGGTAGGCTGTTATAACAGATAATCTAATCTCAGTAGCTTAACACTGTTACAGGTTGTTTTCTGTTCTTGCCACAATTCAGGCCAGTGGTAGGGACTCCGACCACCCACAGTCACTTGGAGACCTACACTCCTCCATCTTCCATCTAGGACCTTAGAGTCCTCTACTGGATCTTCTGTATCTGGACAGCAGGCACAGAAGAGAGAGACTAGAGAGTCACATGGGAGGATATTTAAGGTCACATTCCTCTGGCCAGAACTCAGATACCCCCCATAACAGCATCCAAGACTGGGAAATAAGAGTCTGGCTGTGCACCCCAAAGAAAAGGAAACAACAGGCTTTGGCCAAGACATACCATCATTTACCAGCCGCGTTTCTAATAAATAAGTTAAAAGAAAACTATGATTTACTATCAGCTCTTTTGCCCTTATGAAACTTAAGTGGTACACAGTGCAAAACAGTTAATACCTCATGCTTTGAGAAAAATCGTAGGGACATGCAGTCTAAAATAATTTTTAAATATTTTAAACTTTTTATTTTGAAACAGTTTTGAACTTAAAGCATTAAGTTGCAGAAGTAGTACCAAGAACTACCATATATCTTTAACCCAGATTCACCAGTTATTAATATTTTGCTACATTTGCTTTTACTTTCTGCGCGTGTATGTGTATGTGTATGCATGTGTGTGCATACACATTTTCCCCCAAACTATTTGGGAGTGAATTGCACACTCCTTCACTGAACACTTTAATATGTGCCTTCTGAAAACAAAGACATTCACCGACATAACCACAGTACAGTTTTCAAAATCAGGTTTTTCAGTGTTGATGCAGTATTATTATCCATGGCATAGACCTGCTGTCCTTTATAGCAGTTGTGGTTTTAGTCTAGGATTACACCTTGCATTTAGTTTGCATTTGTCTTGAGTCTCCATTAATTTGGAATGGTTCCTCCGCTTTTCTCGGTCTTTCACATAAGTGACATTTCTGTAAAGTACAGCCTAGTTATTTTGTAGGATGCCCTTTCATTGAGTTTGTCTGATGTTTTTCTTATTAAACTCAGGTTTTACATTTTTGGCTTTAGAAATACTATGAAAGAGATATTGTATCCTCAGTGAATTTTATCAAGAGGCATATGATGTCGGTTTGTTCCATTATAGGTGGTAGTCACTTTGATCACTTGGTTAAAATGATGTCTGCCAGGTTTCCTCATGGTAAAGTTACTATTTTTCTCTTTAAATCAATGAGTCATTTGGGGGATATACCTGATAGTTTATAAATACCTTAGTCATCAATCTTTCCTTTACTAGTTTAGCATGATGATTCTTGCCTGAAACCAATTATTACTATAGTGGTTGCAAAATAAAGTGCATTTTTTTTAATACATTTATTTTATTTTCAAAGATTTTACTTATTTATTTGACAGAGAGAGAGCACAAGCAGGGGATTGGCAGGCAGAGAGAGAAGCAGGCTCCCTGCTGAGCAAGGAGCCCGACATGGGGCTCTATCCCAGGTCCCTGGGATCCTGACCTGAGCCAAAGGCAGACATTTGACCAACTGAGCCACACAGGTGCCCCAATAAAGTGCATTTTTAAAGTTATTTTCTAATTACACATATGAGAAACAAGTGGGATAGACATTTGTTGGCTCTCTGCCTGGCATACTTTGCCACATTTTTCTCTTCCTAAAATTTTCTGAGTTTTGTTTGGGTATATCCCCCTGTCTAATGGCAGCCTGTCTACTTCTAGTAAAACTGATGACAACATAGCCGCTGGTGTGGGTTTTGATTGATAGGTCAGTTAGCACGTTCCATCCACTAAGTCACATTTATTCTTTTAGGAGTGGGACTCTGACCTACTCTAGCCCAATCACAGTGAAGTTTAGGGCTCCTGTTTCAGTTGCTGGCTAGCAGTACTGTTTGCATCTGGCATCTGTCCCGTGACCATGAGGATAAAGCTGACCCAGGTGGCAGAAGGGGAGAAACAGAAACAAATTGGGTTATTGATGACCGTATTGAGCTGTTAAATCAGCCAACCCTGCCCTACGTGAAGCCTGAAGCCTGCCCTACGTGAGCTAATAAATTTTATTAAGTGAGCTAGTTCGAATTGGGTTTTGTTAATTTTTGACAGAGTCCTAATTGATATTCTTAGTAACAAATAAATAGTCATAGCTGTTTTTACTTGATTTAAAAAAAATGGCAAGAAGGATGCATGCGTAAAACTTTTTCAACACCCAACAAAAAGAAATGGGCATAAAGGTTTGTTTGTTTCCTCCCCAGCCTGGTAAGAGCATCCTGGAATAGGCTACTAAGAAGGGTTAAACATCAGAATCGGCAAGATCTATCCAGTGTGCCAAAGGGCCCTCGAGTTCATTTGCAGTAGTCAACTTGTTACAGTCGTGAAGAGGGGCTAGATTCATTTGACTCATTTCTGTTAACCAAGCGAGCTCGAGTGAATTAAAACACAGTAGGGACATCAAACACAGGTATGTTGGAGCATCACATGAAGCCCGAGGACAGCAGTGCAGCTGGGCGTGGAAGCCAGCATTGGAAAGCCTTAAGTATTCTTACTCCTGCGTCTCAGCTACTCTGTGTTTCTGCTTCATTTCCAGTCCTACCAGGCAATTTCAAAATACCTAGAGAGAGAATATGATTGTGTTAGTTTGGGTCAGGCATTCGCTCTTGTTCAGTTCAGTTGCGCTCATTGTTATAAAAATGATTTCAGAAGACCTAGCCCTGAGGGTGTGGAGATTTCAAGGAGTGAGTCAGACTCCAGAGTTGGCTACTGGAGAAACGTTTATGAATGCCACAGTCAGCAGAAGGCATAACTGTAAGCAGGAAAAATTGATTCGTGATGCCTTTCTTCCCATCTCAGGACTCCCCCTGCCTCATTATTAGCCTGTATTTCTCTCATTTGAATTCTTGCTAAGATGCTCACTAATAAAGTCTTAGGTGTGGGTCCTAATCATGTCCTGGATACGTTTTATTTTACAAAATCAGTGTTTTACACCAGCAGCCTCAGCAACCTGGGAATTTGAACTGCAGATTCTCGGGCCCCACTCCTGAAGTGCTGAGAGAGAAACCAGCAATCTATGTTTGAACAAGTCCTCCAGGTGATGCTGATGCACTTGACCTCTGAAAACCACTGCCGTGGGGAATTCCTGGAACCCCACGAGGAGGCCAGAACCTGGGCTCTGTCTTCTTCCTGGCCTCTGTTCCCTATCAAAAGATGGCCAGGTTTTCCTCACCCATTGCCTCAAAAGAGAACCCTAAGCTCCGGCCTCTAAAGAGGAAAAGACACCTGAGCGGTGGAGGGGTCACTCTTCAGCTCTAGAGCCTCCCTCTCTTCAGTTTGGACCCAAGGGCGCACCGTGTATCTAGCATTTCTGGACATTCTTCTGCTGGTGCACAGAAGTCTGAAAGCTCCTGTTCCTTCTCCCCCTCCCTGCTCTTCCTACGACTCCCTCCCTTCTCCTCTTCTTGCTTCTTTCTCTCTTTCCCTCCATATTGTTTCTTCATTTTCTTCTCTCCTCCTTCATCTTTCCTCCTCTTTCTCTTCTTTTTCTTCTCTTTGCCTTCTTTTTCCTGTCCACCTTTTTTTTTTATTATTCTTGCCCTTTGCCCTCTACTTCTTTTTTCTTTTTCGTTGTCTCTTACTTTCTTTTTCCTCCTTCCTTCTCCTTGTCATTTCTTGTAATTCTCCACCTGTCCTTCCTCCTCTCACTTGAACTTGTAGGAAGAAGTTCTTCTTGCTCAAGAAGAGAAGCTGAATGCCCAAGGGCCACAGAAAGTGGCAGATGCCATTGCTGTCGTCCTGGTTGCTACCTACGAACATCCTTAGACCCCTAGGGCACCTCCAGGATTATCCAGGGTCCGAGCCTGCCCACTCCTGCGCCTGTTCAGCAAGACCTCAACCTTATGCTCTTCAGCTCTGGGTCCCCTCAGCTTCCTAGCCCAGCCCCGAACCCGACCCTAGGAACAGCTCACACCGCCATGTGCTGGTGCATGTTTACCAATGAGTTCTGTAACCACACAGGTTACAGGAGGTGGGGGTCGGGAGGAAGGTTAGAGAGGATCCCGGATGTTTCACATTTGCTAATTTCTGTGATGTAAACATTCCCGCTACGGCTGCTTTCAAGTTACCAACCTGACATCACCGAATGAGGAGCTGGAAAGGCACACTCACAATGGACTCGAACAAACCAGTCAAACCCACAAACACACTAAGCAGGGCCTCACTAGCCATGGCCTACGTGCAGTACTACCGCCTTCCCCCATTAATGCAGGTGTTTTGGAGTTAACCATTCATGAATGGATTACTGTAATATCAAACGTCAGATGTTTGTTCAGTCATTATTTAACAGACTCATTTTTTTAGAACGGCCATTGGAATAATTAAAAACAGCAATATATAATAATTGCCACAACACCACCTTTTAGTTCGATTAAATAAAATTCAGCTGCAAATACTGCCCCCCAAAATTGCAGCCTTTTCAATGATTTGTAATCCCTTTTACTTATGAGTCTGAGCTCAATCAAAATATCACTGTAAATTGACAGCACTTTTGGGTTATACATATAATAAAGTCTGGGTTAATATTCAGTTAAAACATAGAATATCATTCTGTCACCTTATCTTTTTTATTTGTATTCTACAGCATCTCTGGTGGATTTTTATTATTTTTAAGTAGCTTCACATTATGTTTTATGATACATTTCTTCCTGCAACAGTTTTGCATACAGATGGAAATGTTGGGAATCTAGTTTAAGGCTGATCTTATTTTTTTATTCTGTTATGTGATTGATCTGGTCAGTGAACAAGAAATTCTTCGTGGCCATCCATCACTCCAGGCAGCAGCTGAGCTAAAGCTTCTAACTCACTGCTTCCAGTCAGTCATGCAAGATTCAGGTTATAAATATTGAATGTGCAAACAACTGTTTAAATTAGCTGTCCTATCTATTTTATGCAATTTCAGTAGAAAAGCAAGCTGATATATTGTTAAGTGGCAAGAAGTAGAAGACAGTGAATTCAGTATTATCCTTCCATACGTCATTGAATTCATCCTGTTGCAGATATTTAAAACAGATCAGATTAATTCTTGTTCCCTTAAGTTAAATTAGAAATAAGGCAACTGAGCATGTAATTTATGTAGCTTTTTTCATTTTTATATTCAAACAGTAGCAAGACTGTTAATAATTATAAATGTAGCCATCTGTCATAAATATAGTAGCCAATTGTTAAAAGCTTAGTTCTGTGAATTTTGTTACCTCTTTGCAATAACAAAAATAGTTTAATATTTGGAAAATATTTGGGCAGGAAGGAAAGTAGCAGCTGGCTTGTCCCACCATTCCTGGTAAGCATCTAGAATATTGAACATGTGCAGGTGTTTGTGCTTCTGCTACTTGGACTTGTAACAAGTGGGCATATTTTCACTAGTATTGATATACACAGTAGATAAAATTGCCAACCATTTGTAGTGACTTCTAGGAGCCTTTTGTACGTGATGAATTTAGGTAAACTTCCAAAATTGCTATCTGTGTTTGAAGTTCATTGTTCAAATTATATTATTCTGGGAACATCCTTTCAAGTAGCCCACATTCATAGCATACATGAACTGCCTACAGAAGAGAAAAGTCTCTGTCTCCCTCACAGACATGCAGGGTATTTAGCATGTGTCTCTTAGCAGTTGGGTTGCAACCTAACAGGAAAGCTGGGCAAGATTTTATGTTACTCTCTGTGGCAAACACTGCTCATTACCCTCCCAAATCCATGGTTCTCTGCTTCCTTTAGCAGAATCTTGGTCAGGGTGGCAGTGAACCTAGCTAAAAAGATGCACCTTCTTACACCCCCCCACCCCCACCCCTATAGCCAGAGACAGCCACGTCACCTAGTTCTGGCCGATGAAATGCAAGTGGAATTCACTTGGCAGTAGTCCCAGGAAAGCTTTTTAAAACGGACACACTCAGCTAACTTGTTCTTTAGCCCTATGTCCTTTGGCACTTTGCTCTTGCCTCGTTTTCTGCTCCGAATGTGAATACAACGCATGGAAGCGCAGCAGCCTTCTTGAGAGTATGAGTGTAAAAGCTGTATGTGAGGATGGCACGGGGGAAAATGGGGAAAAATGCTGGGTGCCTGATGGCATTATTGAGCCACTAACCTGCTCCAAACTGCCAGTCCTTAGACTTGAGTGAGTAAATAAGCCTCATCTTTTATTTAAACCATGATTTTTCAGCAATACTTAGAGCCTGACACATCTCTAACTGATACCCTTCTCTTTCGGAGTTATCTAAGTCTTCATGAAATTATGCATTGTGTTTTTTCAAACATAGTCTACTTTGGAATTACAAAAGTCAACTTTGATGTATGTCCATGTGTGAAAATAAGTTGAACCAGGATTGCTGTATGAAAAACTTCATGATCGAAAAATGTAAAAATGGTATTGTGTAATAATTTTAGTAATAAAGATCACAATTTCAGGATAAAGCTCAGGGAATTTTCTTAAAGTCATCTCTCAAATCTTATTTCCTTTTGTCTTTGATCAATTCCTGTCATCTTTTCTCACCCTTCCAGTGCTCATGGTCAGATAGAGGCTAATTTATAAACAATAATAATATACTGTTAAAGGTCCTAGAAATATTTGTCACAAATGTAAATCTAATTTCATCATTTCCCTGCTTAAAAACTTTCCATAGTCTTTGATGTGGTATTAAAGGCTTTTTCATTCTGGCTCCAGCTGTCTTGTCCAATCACATCTCCTTCCTGCCTCCCTCCTTCTCTCCCAACATATTCCCTCAGCCCTGTGCTGTTTAGAACCACTGGACTTCTGGTAGGATTCTAAAACTAGACCATACTTCCGTTCTTTCATATCCTCCCTTATCCTGTCTCGTCTCCATCTGTGAACACATCCCACTCATCCCAAAGAACTTGAGTTCAGACGTCTTTCTCTTTGAAGCTTTCCCTGACTCTTCTAACTTCATCATCCATGCTTTCTGCTAACATTCTTTTTATGCTTCTATTGTAGCACTTATTAGGTTGGTTTATATTTATTTATAGGTCTATCCCAGGAGACCGTAAGCTCCATGAAAAGATGAGCTAGCTTTACTTTATTTTGCAGCTTCACTATCTAAGTCAGGATCTGGAATGGAGTAAATACGAAGAATTTTTTATGTTTTTAGAACAAGAAAATTTAAAAAAAAATTTCTTCATCTCTCATTGAGCACTAGGATTACTTACCTGTTTATTAATGTATCCCTGTGAAGGAAATGCTGCCAGTAATAGAATATTCATCAATTATATAACAGATAATCATCCATCTGAGTCATCTCTGCATCTGCTTTTATTGAACCGTGACTGACTTTCTTGTGTCTTTAATTTTTTGGATTACATACCATACCTTGCATATAAAGAACAGTAAAGGGGTGCCTGGGTAGCTCAGTGGGTTAAAGCCTCTGCCTTCGGCTCAGGTCATGATCTCAGGGTCCTGGGATCGAGCCCCGAGTCAGGCTCTCTGCTCAGCAGGGAGCCTGCTTTTCCCTCTCTCTCTGCCTGCCTTTCTGCCTACTTGTGATCTGTCTCTCTCTGTCAAATAAATAAATAAAATCTTCACCAAAAAAAAAAAAAAAAAAGAACAATAAAGCCTTAAGTAAATAACATTCACCTCCAAAAAGTACATATCACTTCTTTTAGACCAGTGGGGGAAGCTGGGACTGAGTCAGTTCATGGTTGGGCTGGGGCAGGGCTTGGAAACTTGAAGCTTCCACAAGATTCAGTTTGTTACTAATCCTTTGAGGGCAAGTTCAGATCTTTCCCTTCAACAGGTCTTGAGCTCTGACCACTGGCAAGATTTAGCAGATTCATAGACACATGGCTTTCCAAACTGTAAGAGATCTCTCTCTCCTTTATAGTCTAAATGCCAAGTCTTTGGGCCCCTAGGGAGTTCTCTTTGTTCTCAGTCCTGCCCCTGGCTTTCTGTGCCTTGGAAGATCTGTTTTCCCCCAGCTGCCTGACCCAAGCCTACTGAGGAAGACTGTCTTACACTCTGTGGAGGCCAAGAATTCCTTGCACAGTTTTTTCTCAGCTGCACTGGTCACCCATAGCCTCCAGAAGCTGAAATCCCAGAGCGCCTTAGATGAATTTCCCTTCACTCTCTAGTTCCACTCTGTACATCCAGTAAACTATCCCCAGCCCTTGGTGAAGACCCATGGGAAAAGGTTGGCAGACAGGCAGAGACTTGCTTTGTAGGGGGGCCTGTCAGCATTCTAATCTGTCACTCAGCCTACATGCAGCTATGCCAAGCTAGGCTGATTATCTATAGCCGATTCTTTGTCTTCCTTCTGACATGCTCCAAATAAGAAGAGCCACTGGCCTTTGGTTTCTCCTTTCCTATGAAGGATTCATTCACATCTGGAATTTGGTTCAGGTCGATCTCTTTGCATCCCCAGCTCTGTGATGGGTTTCTAAAACTATGATTTCATAGTTTATCAAGCTTATTTTGGTTGTTGGGGTGAGAGTAACAGTCTTTTTAGCCTCTTTCTACATCCTCACCTCTTTCTCTCCCCTTCCTTCCATCCATTCATCCATGCTTGTGTATGTGTATATATAAACAAATATATATTAAATACTTTTCATTGATGAGTAACACTGTATCTTGTATATCATTTCCCTTCCTCTACATCCCCAAATTATCAAAAAGTGTACATCCTTATTGCATTCATTACATGTAGAATGAAATAGTTTCAGTTTTCTTAAGGAAAAAGAAAAGGTTCTTTTCACTGAAAATCACTTTTTTTTTTTACTTATTTCAGTGTGTCTGGGATATTTTGCAAAAAACAGTTTACGATTTCATATTGTCTTTTAGGCTTCATCAAATATAGAAACGAGAATAATCAATTCCATTTGATTAGTTCACAAATAATGGAGTCGCTATTGACCACAAGAAGATGAAGAATGAGATGATGAAAACATGCAGTTACATTAATGTATTGAAACTTTGATGACAATAAGAGCTAATGATAGTTGTGCAGTACCTATCGCCTGCCTAGAAAATAGAGTGGTGGCATCTTAAACATGATGTTATCAGTATTTCCTATCAGTTGAGTTTATCTAAACTGGGTAAAGGGATATAAAATAACTGAAAACCAACATGAAGTTTAATTTATATAAAAATTGTATAAGAGCAGAATTTGAAAATTAGATGAGAGCAAAATTCATACATGATACACTGTATGTTAGTCTCTCAGTAGAGTGGTATTGACCACCCAACACAGTGACAGATAAGAGGACTTTGCACCAGTTTGCTTTTTTTGCACAACAAACCACTCCAAGATTCAGTGGCTTAAAAGTATTATGTCTTATTTCTCATGCATCTAAGAGATGGGTTGGAGTTGACAGGTGTTGGCTGGGCTTGTCCTAGGAACTGTGCTTGAGGTGAAAGGGAGTAATTGGCCTATACACACCTTTGTGCTGCAGCACAAGGACCCTATCATTATGCCGAGGAGGACAGATCGAGTTAGGGAGCTGGCCAGGTGCCATACGACATACATGCTTAAGCAAAACGAAGAAGAGCACACACTGAGTCTGAAACGGGGAAAGGTATTCCCACACAAAGTGACCAGTCCAGCACAGACTGTGGGGACTTCCTTTATTTCTTGATTAGGAAGTGTTCCAATCCCAAGGCCCGTTCTTAGCTGACAAGTGGTAGAAGGACTACACATGTGAGTCTGCCTTTTCCATCAGTGTTTTCACAAAGAATGTCCTTTAATCCAGTGGGTCTGTTAAGAGAACTTCCCTTGTATTTAGTTTAAGCAAAAACCAGTTTTGAAAAAGCCCTTAGTAATATGGGGCAATGCAAGGGAAGTTAGAAAATCTTCATCTTGTTGTATGTTTTAATTACAAGCTCCTCTGCTTTCTTCCTGCATGTTAGTTTCACACTTCTCCTGGAATGCTCTACAGAGGCAAAATTAGGATTGACCTGTTTTTACCATCATCAGGCATAGTCTCTCACTTAGATCCATTGACTGCTCCACTTTCATATCATGTCTGGAAAATAGAAACAGATGTTTTCAGATTTGCCCCACAAACATGAGATTTCATCTGTCTGTGTCTAGACATTGCCATTGGCAACACTGTGTCTCTGATATTCTTAACTTGGATCTTTTATGGGGATACTTATGGGTTGCTTTGGCATATATGTGACTGTTGGTTTAGAAAGGTATAGAATAGTACCATAAATATAGTCCAACTATGAAAGCAGCCTATAGTTTGCCTATTGCGAGATGAGTCCAGCTCTCCAAGTATTAACTCTGTGTCTAAATCTCCTGAATAGATGAGGTTACGTAACACCTGTAAGTTTCACGTAAATACCAACAAGTTTCTGGCTAAAAGACCTGTGTAGCAAATCTTCATTTCCTTCATTTCCTTCTCTCCTATTCAGAACTTCTGTTAGAATTATGACACCTGCTTGCCCTGCATCCAGGGCATCTGTTATCTTGGGGGAAAAAAAGGGAGGGGGGGGGAGAAATAAGAAACTAGGTTATAATGCATAAAATCAATATCTTGTTTCAGATGACTGAGAATCTTATATACAGCATTTCATAATTCTTAAAACCTTTCCATTTTTTCCCCTCCCTTTTGTGCTGCACTTATAGTATGGATAATCAGTACTTTTCTCACCCCCTCCAAACTCTGGTAGCTCTTAAAATACTACAAAATAGATTTTTTTATTCATCATATAACTACAGGAAAAGAACACAGGATTTTACCATCAGAAATCCTGGACATCTTACAGCTTTGTCATTAAAAATACCTTGGGCAAGTGATTTTATTTTTTTAGAAGCCCCAGTTTCGTTTTTTGTTTTTTTTTTAATATGTAAAAGGAGAAAATGCCTACTTAATGTGAGGATTAAGTGTGATGATAAAAAGAAAGTGCTTTTTAAGCTGTAAAAATGTTAGTTCTTGTTAAAAGAAGGTCACAAGTACCCTCCTTTTCATATAAACTTTTATTTTTTATTTTTTTTTTAAGATTTTTATTTATTTATTTGACAGAGAGAGATCACAAGTAGGCAGAGAGGCAGGCAGAGAGAGGGGGAAGCAGGCTCCCCGCTGAGCAGAGAGCCCAATGCGGGGCTCGATCCCAGGACCCCGAGATCATGACCTGAGCCGAAGGCAGAGGCTTTAACCCACTGAGCCACCCAGGCGCCCCTCATATAAACTTTTAAATATCAGCCCCTTGAGTAAGGGAGAAAGATGAAGAAAAATAGAACCAATCCCAGTTGATAAGCCCAAGAACATTGATTTGCCATCACTCACTACACCTGGAGACCACACCAAGTAGATCAGATTTGTGGCTGACAGTAGGAATAATAGAATGTAAAATTCAGCAGTGCTCTCTATGTTAATTTGTCAATAACTCGCATTGTTGATTTTTTTCCCCCTCAAGGTGTCCAGGATGCACTTCAGTATTTCTTACAATCAAAATTGTAGCATCATCAATGATAGTTCTTAAAGCATAAATTACTAGGTAGATGTTTTTTAGAATTTGAATTTTGAGTAAAATTTTAATTAGTATTATGTAGTGCCTAGCACATGATAGTCGCTCAACAAAATGTATTGAATGAGTGAGTGAATGACTTCCCATTTAAAAATACTTCTACCAGCTCTTCTCACATAGCACCATTTTAGTTATGGTGGATATAAAGGACATTGTTAAGAAACATTCATTTTTCCCAATGACTTTTGTTTAGAAATTGGAGATGATTCCCCTGGGTTGGGACCATGTATCCCTTAAGAAGGGAGCTCATGTTTATTCAGTATATCTGTGTGACAGGTGCTCCTGTCAGCATCATCTCAACCACTCTGGAGTAAGAGTGGTTACTTTTGTAGATGAGGAAACTGAGATTCTAGGATTGTCTTTCCCAAGGCTTCTTAGCAGGTTAGGAAGTGGGATCCCAATCAGTTATGCTTTTAATGGCATTGTTCAGTCTCCTAGGCAGTGGTTAAGATGGTGGCCGAGCACGTGGCATTTCAGTACCCTATAGGACTTGAAAATGCCAAAAGTCTTAGCATTGTTTAGTAGCTCAGCTTTTCTATTTAGAATGTTCTCAGTTTTGAAATCGTGTCTTTACCACAAATCACCTTTGTGTCCTTCCCTTCAAGCCACACTACTCAGCAGAGGGCTTGGGGAGCCCCTGACTCTAGGAGATCAGATGTAACATCAGGAGCTTCCCTTTCCTCCCTGAGGCCACTCCTCAGCGGAAGTGCTGCCTGGCTGTCCCTGCTCTTGAGAGATTAGAGGAAGACTTTCTTCTTCAAAGGCCAAACCGCCAGTCGTCAGGGTTACTGCCCCCTTTTCTTGTTGATCCACATTGTCCTGTAGAGGCCACGTATAGGGCCCTATCTTCACTGTGATATCAAAGAGTCTTCATGTATAAAGTGTCGAGATTAAGTATGTAAAGTATAGCTTATTGTGCTGTGTTAATTATTTTAACATTGATTTAGACTTTCTGGGTCTTCTTTCTCCTTTTCTTCTGTTTCCATTCAGTAGGCTTCAGCCCTTTGAATTGACTCTTTCTTTCTAACTCTTATTTCTTTGATTCCAATATGCGACCTAGTTTTTAACGTTAATTTTTTAAGCCTCTTGGGATTAATAGGGGAATTCTTCCTTTTCATCCTCCAACTTAAACCCAGATTTCTCTATTGTTCCCCATCACGTTCACATTACCCAGTTTACCTGTCTCCGTGGATGACACTCATGGCTGAGTTTCTAGTCAGTATCCTAAGTTTTAGTTCAAAGCAGCAGTATTTTCCATAAATTAATCACTTATGCCCCATCCCAGCTGGTGCCCCTTGAACTCTGTTCCAGGAGCTCCCCAAATGGGCCTTCCTTTTTGGAGGGACACAGCACTCTGCTCTGCTCTCTGGAAACAGAACCTCTAATATGGTTCTTCACATTCTGCCCACCCTCCAGTTTGCCTCCCGTTCTGTCTCTATTTCGGTCAGTCTGAAGCCCCGCATCTCTCACATCCCTCCTGGATTCTTCCTGAGTCCTGCTGTCTCATAAACCGACAGGCCCTGATACTCGATTCTTTTCCAGTTTCCTCCATCACTGTTCCCAAATCTCCTAGCAGGCACCACAGCCCCTCCCTGTCCACCTTGATAATGGTTTATTTCCAGATCTTATAACCAGGTCATTGTTTCCTCTCCTAAAAAAATTAACACAGGCATCAGTGTCACTACCATTATCACAGCTCTGTTTCTCTGACTCCAGCCTAATTAGTCTGCTAAAAATCTGACTGGCATTTGAAGCTGAAACATTTCTTCTTCACCCCGTACCTCTACCTTATCTACACCCCATCCTGGTCATCACAGGGAACTCATGCAAATGAAGAAGAGTGCAACAGTAACTAGCATATGGTACAAAAGGGCAAAGAGGAAAATTCAGCTGTGGTAGTTCTATGTTAAATTACAGAGTTGAAACTGGATTTTCTGGTGTTTCAAATAACAAGTACCATTAGCCCTGATAAGACCAGTGAAAACCTTTTCTGAGGTAGCTCTAGTGACTGGCGACAGTGTGGTCCTTTCCTGGGAACAATCCAGTGAGAAAAATCAGAGGGCCAAGGGTCCATATGAATATACGTTGCTGCAGTTCCCCCAGGCATGGTACTTTAGAATCTGTTTGTCCTTCCCTCCCTCTTTCTAAGAAGTGTGAGTAGATATGGCACTCCTGCACATCCAAATAGTCACTGACCATCTCCTGTCTTGTCCCTTCTATTGATACAGCCGATGCTCCCACCCTAACCTAGGTCCCTGTCTCAAGCCTGGAGTAAACCTCCTTACTCAATCTCTCGTTCATGTTTTTTAAGATTGTTCAGCTTCCTATTAGTCTTACAGCATTTTCTCTGGTCCCCCAAACTACAGTGGATTCTAATTTTCCACCACATAAAGCCAATATTCTACTGACTTGTTCACCTCTGCCATAATCTGTGTTCACACTCGCTTCCACTCTTATCATACATACAGATCTTGCTTCTCTCCATCAGACGTACTCCTGTTGTGCTTTCTTCTCTGCCTCTGGCCATCATTGTGTCTCCCTCCCAGGCCTGGCTGCTAAGAAACCCCCCCTGGTGTCCGAGTCCTCATCAGTGATGGTGGTGGTATAACAAGCTCAGAGGAGTGAGCAGTGGTTTAGGGACTGCTCACCCGCTGTGTGAGTTTGTATAAATTAACCACTTTGTGCCTCAATTTTCTCCTCTGCAAATGAGGATATTAAAAGTACTAAATGATCCCCAACTCTCCATGGCTGTGACAAGACACATTGATCTCTTGCTCAGGGCACAAGGAAGCTGCAAGCATGCTGCAGCTCTATTCTACCTGTCTTTTTCATTCCAAGATGCGGGTTGACATGCCAGCATCAGGGTCAGTATTGTGGTGGAGTCTCTGGGTGCCTCTTAGACTCCTGCTAGATGGGTCACATCTGCCCAGTTCCCTTGGCAGAGGCTGTAACCTAGCTGACCCTCGAGTCATTGGGGTAGGGATGTGTTCTCCCACAGGGAAAGGAATAGGGAATGTATGTCCATAATAATGCAGCCCACCATGCTGCCTCATAGACTTATTGCGAGCTCTAAATAAGTTAATAGGTGTGAGAGTTTAGAAGGGTGCCTGGCATATTATCAGGACCTAGTAAATGTCAGTTGTTATTTTTATCGTTTAAGTCTTGTGCCAGGTTTCTATGCCAAACATCTTATATGTATCTTATCGTTTACTTCTCAAAATTCATATTATTGTTCCCGTTTTGCAAATGAATAAACTAAAGTTTACAGAGGATAGGTACATTGTTCACAGTCACACTGTTTGCAAGGGACAGAATGAGCATTTAAACCAGGCCTGCCAGACTTCAAAATCTTTGCTCCTAACCTTCTACTATTCCAGTAAACATGTATTGGGAAGATTCTTCCTAATTTTATGGGCCTATTTCACTGCTGCTACTGCAGTCTTCACCACCCTTGTACCCTGATGTGACCTTGAAGGACTTGCCCATGTAAAGACACAGAGTTGCCAAAGTTACAAGACTGATTCTAATGACCTTCAGATTTCAGTTTGTGTCATTGGTTCCTTTATTCAAACAATATTGAGGTTGATTCTATGGAAGACTGGGTGTGGTTGGTACCTGGATTTTCTCAATCACATATTTGGAGAGCTGAATTTATATATCACCCCAACCGTGCTTTCTGTGGGATTGTACTTGTCTAATTCCTTGCTGGATCTTCCATGCCTTTGCCCCAAGGCACAAGGTACAGCCCACACAGAGTCCATCTAGACGTCGTTATTCAGAAAGTTACCTATTGGTCCCTCTTCCGGTATCTCGTGGGTCGGCAAAAGGTCAAATAAATCACGCGGGCATTTACAATTCTGTGAGGTTAGACCTGTCCGTCCACCTTCAAGACTTAGGGTTTTGAACGTTTCCTTAAAAGAACTTGTTGGTCCTCACATTCACTCTTCTGAGCCCAGGGCCGGGAAGCCCTTCCACCTCATACTTGGTTCACTTATTGAAAGTATTTCCTCCATGAGGACATGAGCTTCACGAGTGTAGAGACCTTGTTTGTTTCATGACTCCTGCATTTTCCCACAACACCTACAAGCTCAGGGGGATCATTAGAGGCTGCTAGAGAGAGCGTGGAGAGATGAATTAGGTACAGCCCCTCCCGGACCAGCACACAGTATAGGAACATTGTCTCTTAGCTCTAAAATGGAGACACTTAATGTCTGTATAAATGAATTGAGGATTCACAGTTGAGGAGAGACACTCTGGTGAAGTGGTAGGAGCATGCCCTAGAACCCAGACTGCCTTGTTTATATCCCAGCCCACTATTTCCTGTCTGAAAACTTCAGGCATCAGTTTTCTCATCTGTAGGATGGGAATAATAATAGTACCATTTTACAAGGTTATTGTGAGGATTAAATGTTAGTGCAAGTATTCGGCACATAATAACTCAAGAAATCTTAGCTATTATAAGTAACAATAACACATATGAAAGTACCTAGAATTGCCTAGAACGATGCTACTCAAAGTGACCATCCACAGTGAGATAAGAAACTTATGCCATGATGTACATCAACACTCTTCTTCTTTCTTTGGAAGGCTTTTGTTAGGAAAAAATTGCATGTTTGGTGAGAAAGCTGATTTGCATTCTGACTCTGGCTGCTTGTCTTCTTTGTGCATAGTACTGAAAGGTCCACAGACCACACCTCTTGTTCCCCTGACCTACAACAGTGTAGGCAGTCAGTAACTTTGTTTAATTATTTAGCCTGAAAAAAACGATTTAAGATGTCTTATTAAGGTAAATAAATACAATGAATTTTGTAGATTTGAAGTTCCCTTATTTATAGTCTTTCTATATCTTCAAAGTTACAAATACGATGCACAGTCATTTTTTTGATAAAAGTTGTGAGTATTTTTCTAGTAGGGAGAGGATAAAGGTAGCTTTGCGGGTCAACATGGGAAGTCTAGAATGGGCTTTTTCAGATAGTAGGAAGACATATAGGAGATGCCTTCATTTTCCTTCGTCAGCACTGTTAGCGTTTATTTACAGACTCAAATGTAAATAGACAAAGAACAAGTTTTATAAGGGAGATTTATTTATACAAATAAGATTAGAAACTATGCCTATTTACCAAAAAAAAAAAGAAAAGAAAAGAAAAGAAAAAACCAAGTATGGTGGTGTTACCTAAGAAATTACTATTTCATGTCAACACTTTTTTTTGCCTCATTTATATCAAAGCCAAAGTAACTTAACATGAGAGTTATAATCGTATTAGTCTAGCTTCTCCAGAGAATCAAAACGTAAATATTTGTATTTATAGCTAATATATTGCACATTATATATATGTTATATATATGAAAAGATTTATTATAAGGAATTGGTTCATACGGTTATGGAGGCTGAGAAGTCCCACAGTCTCCAGTTGTCAAGCTGGAGATCCAGGAGAGCCCATGGTATAGTTCCAGTCTGAGTCCAAAGACCTGAGAACCAAGACTTGGAGTAAGCTCCAGTCCTTGTCTAAGTTCAAGTCCAAGTCCGAAGGCAGTAGAAGAGGAGTGTCCCAGCTCAGAGTTAGTCACACAGAGAGAATGAATTCTTCCCTCTGCCTTTTCTTCAACACAGGCTCCAACAAATTGCATGAGACCACCCACATTGAGGAAGGCAATCTGCTTTATTCTATCTACCAATTTAAATGTTGATCTCATCCAGAGACACCCAGAATAATGTTTAGCCAGATATCTTGGCATCCTGTGGCCCAGTCAGGTTGACATATAAAATTAACCATTATTGTAATATTAGACACAGTGTCCCATAAAGGTGGACTTTTTTGATTCCTATATACTTTTTTTTAAAAGATTTTATTTATTTATTTGAGAGAGAGAAACAGAGAGAGATTGAGAGAACGAGTGGGAGGAGGGGCAGAGGGAGAAGCAGACTCCACGCAGAGCAGGGAGCCCAGCACGGGACTCGACCCCAGAATCCTGGGATCATGAGCGAAAGGTAAGACGCTTAACCGCCTGAGCCACCCAGGTGCTCCCTATATACTTTCTAATGAATTTTTATGCCACTTAAAATACATTACTTAGCTTAGTTTTGGATTTTAATTCCTTATTTTTGAATAAAATTTGTTCTCTTTTTAATTTCTACAAGTAGCATATTTTTATGAGGGTTTTCTACATCCATATATAGTTGCATTATAAGTGAACATTTAAAAGGCATATGCCAGTGGTGGTTCTGGCAAATTTTCAGTTGCAGGAGAATCCTATTTCTGAGCTAAAAAATAGATTTGGGAGATTATAGAGGAAACCTTTTGAGTGATGGAGCAGAAGAAGGCAGGCTGCTTTGTGCAACTGTATCTCCTAATATCCTCCTGAAAATGGCATCATAAGGATGTAACCTTCTGTCGTTCCAGAAAAGAAAGGGATATAGGTAGTACAGCCTGAAGGTTTTCGGGACATGGAGGAAAAACGTTTCAAAAACAGAAAAGTACTATTGGAAAATGCAAAAGAAAATGGCTATCCTAGGAACGAATTGGATTATTTTTCATGGATAGCCTTCCTGTAACCCTAACGAATAGTACCATAGCTCCACCTACTGCATAAAGAGGCAAAGAAGCAAAACACTCCATCAAAAAGAACCTCCTTCCCCCACCCGGGGATTTTTTTTTTTCCCCCCAATCTTTTGGTTCTTTACCCAAGCAAAGTCATTTAAGCTGTTATTTTTTGCTTCCAATCATCCTTTCTCTCCTCTTCCTACTAATTTCATGTTTGAAAGATTTATGGGTATCATTTCAAAAGCTGACATTTCAAAGAAAACATAATAGGAAATTATAATTTGATGATTTGGTTGAGGTGTCTGGTAGTGCGTATACATAAAGTACAATTTAGATATATATCGCACTTAAATAAAATATGTGTGAGAAAGATTGGAGGAAAGGAAAGGCAGTATTGTTATCTGATGAGGAGAAGAGCAGGGGTTTTAAAGACCTGAATTCTCTAGCACTAATTTGTTTGGTGCCTTGGGCAAGTTACTTAACTTTTCTTTGTGTGCTGCAGTTTCTCCATTAAAAAAAAAAAATAGAGATAATGGCATATGCTTTTTCTCTGCCTCATAGAACTCTTATCAGAATGATAGAAGATCAAGTAATACCCCACTTCTCCAGCCATCCTGCTTCCAGCCGCAGCCATCTGTAATGAATCTCAGAAGCAGGCCTGTGAGCCAGGAGAGCACTGCATGCTTTGAGAAAAGGCACATGGCATTGACTTGGAATTGTGTGTAAAGTAAGCTCAGAGACTGTGTGTGTGTGTGTGTGTGTGTGTGTGTGTGTGTGTGTGCGCGCGCGCGCACTGTAGTTCTTCCCTCTCTGTAGCTACCTAGGAAAACAGATTGTAAAAATGAAAAGGTAGGAAAGGATGGTGGAGGCAAGTACACGTGTCTCCTTAGAAATTCACTGGAAAGGTGGAGCCCAGCAGCATTTTAAGGCCAGAGTCGGAAGTAAACAGTTTACTGTATCTCAGTTAGTCACACTGTATTGGGTCTCTTTTTCAGAGCTCACAGGCCTTAGCAAAAGTTGTCTGAATCATGTCTAGAATGAGCTTTTGCAAAGAAGTTTTTGCCGCATTTTAGGGAGAGTTCCATTAAAAGGAAAAAGGTCTTTTAGGGAATATGCATCATTGATGTTGATGATCACTATATATCAATATATCATTTTTTCCTCCATGGTGGTAGATGTATTCAATATCATCGTATTATTTCAGACATATTTTTATTTTCCTCAGTCAAATGGAAAATTACTGCCCCAAGTTTCCTTCCTTATGACTTCTGATCTAATTTAAATTCCAAATTATTTAAAATCTAATACAATGAGTTAGATTCTGGAAAACTGATTTTGCAGGGTAAGGGAGTGGATATCTCACAAAATAAAAGTGTAAATTAAGTATTTTTCACTGTATTTAGCATTGTATAAAGGCTTTCAGTAGGACTGAAAGCTTAAAGTTCTGGATGGATGTTTATGTAGGTATTTTTTTATACCTACATAAATTACTAGGCATTATATTTTCATGCAGTAAGGGCCACAAATTATTCATATATTTCATATTGAAATACGTTTATATAACATTTTCATTAAAATACATACTAAATTTATAAATGCAAACTTGAATGAATCCAGGAATTCTTTCTATATTTCTTGTCTGATGGAGGCAGGCAAAAAGTGATACCCACTGTTCTTTCCCATCTGAGATGGGATAATCTGAGAATTCAAATGAGGTCAGCATAGATTAGGGCTTCTCAAACAATTTAAAGTACCAGGTGTTTTGTTGTTGTTGTTGTTTAGTTTCCAGTTTGTCTAAGACCATCATATTGTTCAACTAAGTATACATAGTACCAGTTAGGGGGCCACATGCTATTCATGTGCCTCTGAGTTTCCTAGCCTGGTCTATACCCTGTACAACTAGAAGAGTCCATTGATCACATACATGGATGTCATTACAATGTCAGATTGCTATATAAGTTTCTGAATACTTACTCTCAGTTTTGGTATTTGACTCATCATGGACTGGGTATGTTTGCAGGCAAACACCTTAGAATGGCACTGGATAGATTAGTGATTAACAGCACACATCTAGAACCAGACTACCTGGGTTTGAATCCCGGCTTTGCCATTTGCTGGGCGTGAGACACCAGCATGTCCTTTAACCTCTGTGTGCCTCAGGTTCCTTATTGGTGAAATAGGGATAGCAATTCTAACCCATTTCATAGGGTTGCAACAAGCATTATACGACTTCCCGTAAAACCTAATCACTTAGTTTACTTACTACGTATGTAACAGCAGTGGTGTTACTAAGTCAACCAAGCTGAATTTTGAACCTACTTGAAATTTCTATATATTTTTTAAATTTTTTACTTAAATTCAATTTATTTAGGGGTGCCTGGGTGGCTCAGTTGGTTAAGCATCTGCCTCTATCTCAGGTCATGATCCCAGTGTCCTGGGATCAAGCCCCACTTTGGGCTCCCTGCTCGGTGGAGGGGCCTGCTTCTCCCTCTCCTCCTTCCTCAAACTCTCTCTCTCTGGCTGTCTCTCTCTCTCAAATAAATAAATAAAAATCTTTAAAATAAATAAATTCAATTTAATTAACATATAATGTATTATTAGTTTCAGAGGTAGAATTTAGTGATTGATCAGTTGCATGTAACACCCAGTGCTCATTAAATCAAGTGCTCACCCAGTTATCCCAACCCTCCACCCACCTCCCGTCTAGCAACCCGCAGTTTGTTTCCTACAGTTAAGAGTCTCTTAAGGTTTATCTCGTTCTCTGTTTTTATCTTATTTTATTTTTCCTTCTCTTCCCCTATGTTCATCTATTTTGTTTCTTAAATTCCACATATGAGTGAAATCATATGGTATTTTTCTTTCTCTGAGTGACTTATTTCACTTAGCGTAATACCCTCTAATTCCACCCACCTCGTTGCAAATGGCAGGATTTCATTCTTTTGATGGCTGAGTAATATTCCATTGTGTGTATGTGTGTGTGTGTGTGTGTGTGTGTAGCACATCTTTTTTAACCATTCATCTGCCAGTAGCCATTTGGGCTCTTTCCATAGTTTGGCTCTTGTGGACATTGCTGCTATAAACATTGGGGTACAGTGCCCCTTCGAATCACTATGTTTGTATCCTTTGGATAAATACCTAGTTGTACAATTGCTGGCTCTATTTTTAACTTTTTGAGGAACCTCCATATTGTTGTCCAGAGTGGCTGCACCAATTTGCATTCCCATTAACAATGTAAGAGGGTTCCCCTTTCTCTGTATCCTCACCAACATCTGTCATTTCCTGACTTATTAATTTTAGCCATTCTGACTGGTGGAGGTGGTACCTCATTGTGGTTTTAATTTGTATTTCTCTGATGCTGAGTGATGTTGAGCATTTTTTCATGTGTCTGTTGGCCATTTGTGTGTCTTCTTTGCAGAAATGTTCTTGACTGGATATTTTATTTTTATTTTTGGGGGCGTCGAGATTGATACGTTCTTTATAGATTTTGGATTTTGGATATCTGATAAGACATTTGCCAATATCTTCTCCCATTCCGTAGATTGTCTTTTGGTTTTGTCAACTGCTTCCTTTGCTGTGCAAGAGCTTTTTACCTTGATGAAGTCCCAATAGTTCATTTTTGCTTTCGTTACCCTTGCTTTGGAGACGTGTCTTGAAAGAAGTTGCTGTGGCCAAAGTTAAAGAGGTCGCTGCCTTTGTTCTTTGCTAGGATTCTGATGGATTCCTGTCTCACATTTAGGGCTTTCATTCATTTTTTTTTAAAGATTTTATTTATTTATTTGTCAGAGAGAGCACAAGCAGAGGGAACAGCAGGCAGAGGGAGAAGTAGGCAAGGAGCCCGATTTGGGACTTGATCCCAGGTCTGTGGGATCATGACCTGAGCCAAAGGCAGATGCTTAACCGACTAAGCCACCCAGGCATCCCACTTTCATTCATTTTGAGTTTATTGTTGTGTATGGTGTAAGACAATGGTCCAGTTTCATTCTTCTGCATGTGGCTGTCCAATTTTCCCAACACCATTTGTTGAAGAGACTGTCTTTTTTCCATTCGAAATTCTTTCCTGCTTTGTCAAAGATTAGTTGACCATAGAGTTGAGGGTCCATTTCTGGGTTCTCTATTCTGTTCCTTTGATCTATGTGTCTGTTTTTGTGCCAATAGCATACAGCTTTGTAATAGAGCTTGAAGTCTGGAATTATGATGCTTCCAGCTTTGGTTTTCTTTTTCAACATTCCTTTGGCTATTTGGGGTCTTTTGTGGTTCCGTACAAATTTTAAGATTATTTGTTCCAGCTCTGTGAGAAATTCTGTTATTACTTTGATACAGACTGCGTTGAATATGTAGATTACTTTGGGTAGCATAAACATTTTAACACTATTTGTTCTTCTGATCCATGAGCATGGAATGTTTTTCCATTTCTTTGTGTTTTCCTCAATTTCTTTCATAAGTGTCTATAGTGAAATTTCCATATTTTGCCGGTGTGTCTAGGGTAAGTGTGTCAAAACCTTCTTTACTTCTAAGGCATGTATTTTAAGCAAACGTAGATCATAAGTAAGTAATATAAGTCAAGGATATTATTCTGGGGGAGTGTGATTTATTCATTTAATATGAATGAATGATTCAAACATTAAAGAATATTTAATATTCAGTGAATAATTATTGAACATACCTTTTCATAGTCAGCCTTTAGAGGACATCACGAGGTTCCTAGGAAGTAAGCAGTTTGTCAGTGAGCCTCTGTCAGAGGTCGCGGTTAAAGAAGGCTGGCTGGAGATGGTTATATTTGTTTTCTTAGTCACAAGGATGTCATTGTCACTTCCTTATCTTGAACTGTTTCACTTACCCTCTACAACATTTAAGCTGGCATGCTTGGAAGAGCAGATGATAGTCCGTTTGAGTTATCTATAATGACATATCACTAATATTTCTGCATTAGTAATATACTGTTGCCAATGGTGAGTTCTCAGCTTGTAAGTAACTGTTGATATTTCTTCTGGGAGAATTGATGAGTATTTGTTTCTTAGGGAAATGACTATAAATTGTTGAGGGTGTGGGACACAGACTTTATACAGTATAGGCCAAAAGATATGGAAAATATTATAAATGCCTTCCTTTGAAAAGAGATTCTATCCATTCATTCGTGATTGTGTACCCAGAAAGTATATTTTTTAGTGTTTTTGCTCATTGATTCATTTAATATTTATTAGTGCCCACTGTGTGCCAAGAGTGGTTCTAGGTACTGAGAATATTTTCAGTGATCCAAGCAGATAAAATCCCTGTCCTCCTGAAGTTTACATTCCTGTAGGGAGGCAGGAAAGTAAACCATGTTTAAAAAAATTAAATTAAAAAGTAGATGTTTATGGGGTAAATACAGAGCAGTAAGAAGGCACACAAAAAGGTCTGTTTTAGGAAAAATGGTCAGGATAAGCACCCACAAGGAAGAAACGTTTGAACGGAGACCCAAAGGAAAAGAACAGGCAAGCCCTGTGGGGGGCTGAGAAGAGCATTCTGGCAGGTGGGAAGCTGTCATGCCCTCTGTGTAGTACCTAGGACCAGACTTTTCAAAGAACTCATCAATAGTGGTAGGTGCTATGTCTTTTCTCGAGCTGTCTGTAACCTGTAGTGGAAGAATACAGAAATGACTGCTCCAAAAACCTGTCATTTCTACTTTAATTCACTATGCCAGTCTTTCTGCCTCTTCAGAGCTGCTAATTTCTTCATCAACTACCACATCCTCCCAGGACCTCTCTGAGGGCTGATCGGAGCTGCAGTTCAGAGTTCCCAAGGCATTGTCAGAGCACAAAATGCATTCCATTTGCTCCTGACTTTATTACATGCTATCCATCAGCTCACTGCAGGCATCTTTCAGGCATTTAATTCCACCGAGAGTTTTTCTTGATACAAATTACTTTCATTTACTGTAATTTTTTATACATTATCCACATGATTAGCTAGTTTTGAAACTCTTGACTAACACCTTTCTCAGAGGTCATAATTCTTTCTATTTCTGCTATATCTCATGCCTTGCCTTGTGCTTTGCAATAATGAATCAATAAGCTCATTTCTTATCCTCACCCCGGTGAAGCCATATATGGTAAGCATTAATTAAAAATTTTTTTTCTTGGCCCAGAAATCCTGCTGCTACTTGAAAATTTTATGTAAACTATGTAAATGAATTTACTTCCAGTGTTGAAAAGAGATCATCTTTTTGTGAAGTGAAAACTAAGTTCTGGTTAATTTTATTAAAAATAGTATGCAAGTCAAACAGGTTTTTTGTGTTGTTTTTAAGTTAATATTTATAGATTTATTATGGAATAGAGATTTATATTACAAAACTTTATCTTCCTTGAGTAGAGTGAGAAATGTCTAGAAAAATTCATTAATGAATCTTGAAAACTTTGGTCATGAACTACTTACACTGTCCTCTTTCCATACTTCAGTGATACTGAATACCTCTTAAAGACAGGATATGAGTAATGCTGTATCTAGTGAAACTCTAGGAAGAATTTAAAATGTAATCATCATTAGCAAAAATTCTAAAAACAGCATGTTCTTACTCAGTACTTTAGCTTCCTTGCTATCTTAATTCTATATGCTTGCTTTCTTTACATAAGATGTGCTACTCTTAGTATTACAGATCTAGAGCCAATTATGGTCAAATGACCTGGATTCTGTGTGTCTTACATATCATCAGCTAGATTTTTTTAACTAGTCTCAATTTTAGTAACAGTAAATCTGTAAAGGGAAAAAATAAACATGATATAAATTTCAATTTTTTATTGACTTGAGTGATGATAAAATGTTCATTGACCTTTCATCTATAATTTTCCTTTACTTGTGCAGTTTATCGTTAATTTTATATTTAGTCTTCTTAAAATGTAATATACTAATTTCATCTCCTATTATATCTAAGTAGGGAAAAATGGTTTTTTTTTTAAAAAAAAAAGAACAGAATGAAATATTTTAGGAATGATTCCTGTCTGAAAAGTTTACTACAGCTTCTGGCATATGTCAAAATAACATTTGGAACCATGGCTATTGATGTTCGTGGCAAATTATTTTTTCTTCAGGCTTCCATATGCAAAATAATAATAAAAATGTCTTAATAAAAAATGGGAAGTATATTTTAAATGACAAATAATGATTTAGAAAAAGAAAAGGAAGAAAATGGAGAAGTAATGATATCAGGCTAAATATTGTACCATTTTATTTTCCTTTTAGGACCAACTGAAAGTACAGAAATACAGTAGTTAATAGTTGAATGCAGTAGTTCTCTAACTCTAGTATATATAATAATCATCTACCAAGCTTTTAATTTGTGTGGGAGGAGGGGCGGTGTATGTGACAGTCTCAGATTCTCCAACATCAAATTCAGTTCTGACACAAGCTCTCAGCGTTAGTGTTAGACGCTACAGGTTAGGGGCTCAGTCCCATAAGACCTCCCACACTTTGGATACCCATTGCAATGAAGTGCCCAGGCTATCCATAATTCCAACCAACAGCTATGAATTGGGGGTTTCTATGACGCCCCCAGCTCTCCATGACCCTCAAGTTCAGTAATTGCTAAAATGACTCAGAACTCAGGACAGAAAGCATTTGACTTACTACTACTGGTTTATTATAAAGGATACAACTCAGGAACAGCCAAATGGAAGAGATGCATAGGTCAAGGTATGGGATAATGGGGTGCCAAGCTTCCACACCCTCTCAGAGTACATATCCTCCTAGTACCTTGATGTGTTCATCAATACAGAAACTCTCTTAACCACATTCTTTAGGGGTTATATGAAGGTTCCTAATTAAGTAGACACGCTTGAATAAATCATTGGCTATTGGTGGAGGAAAGTTCCAACCCTTTATTTTTTTTTTATTTTTTTAGATAACTGATTTTCCCCCCATTTTGATTAACATATAATGTATTATTGGTTTCAGAGGTAGATTCATCACTCTTATATAATACCCAGTGCTCATTACATCACGTGCCCTCCTTAATGTCCATCACCTAGTTACCCCATCCCTGCACCTCTCTCCCCTCCAGCAACCCTGTTTCTGGAGTTTGTTTCATATGATTAAGAGTCTCTTATACTTTGTCTCCCTCTCTGGTTTCATCTTGTTTTATTTTTTTCTCTCTTCCCCTATGATCCTCTGTTTTGTTTCTTAAATTCCACATATGAGTGAGATTATATGATAATTGTCTTTCTCTGAGTGACTTATTTTGCTTAGCGTAATACCCTCTAGTTCCATCCACATCATTGCAAATGGCAAGATTTCTTTTTTTTTTTTTTTTTGATGGCCAAGTAGTATTACAAGTTCCAACCTTTTAATCATATGATTGGTTTCTCTGGCAACCAGTCCCTATTCTGAAGTATCTAAGGACCCACTGAGAGCCACCTTATTAGGATAAACTCAGGTAAGGTTGAAGTGTATTATGAATTTTTTTAAAAAAATGCTTCTGTCACTTCTATCAGGAGGTTCCAAGGGTTTTAGGAGCCCTGTGTCAGGAATCAAGGACAAGGACTAAATATATATTTCTTACTATAACCCAGATGGTCACTGGGATTGTTTCCAAATATTACAATTTTCCTTCCAGACATATGGTAGAATTTCACTTTCTCACCCCTTTTATTAGGTTGGGCATATGACTTGTTTTTGCCAGTAAAGATGAACAGAAGTGACATGGTCACTTAAGGAGGAAGCTTTAGAAATTATTATACTAGTCACCATGTTTGCATCTCAGTGCCCTGGTGGTTATGGAAGAATGTACCATCCTGGGTACCTGTTACTAGACTAAGCAGAGCCTCTTGTTTCCTCCATGGGACTTGTGGTGTGAACAAAATATAATCTTTTGCTGTTACATTAAGCTTCTGAGATTCAGGGGTTAATTATTATAGCCTAACCCACCCTGACTAACACAAGGTTTAAAAATATAAATCACAGATTAAAGTGCTTATTCTTCTAGTTTGCTAAGGCTTGTTATCAATAATGAGTGCTGAATTTTATTGAATATTTTTTTCTCCATCTGTTGAATTGATCGTATTTTTCATCTTAATCTGATAGTCATGGATTACATCACAGATATTCTCATACTGAAACATCTTTCCATTCTTGAGTTAACTTACCCTATTGATCATCTTATATGGAATTTTGATACATTCATAGATTCAGTTCTCTATTTTTTAAGAACTTTTAAATATATGTTCATCAATTATATTGTAATTTTTTTCTTTCCATCCTTATATAAGGTTTTAGTAACAAATGTCAGATTTGATAAATTAAGTTGGGGAGCTTTTGCTTTTTCTTCTCATCTCAATCTGTATTGACTTCCGTAGTAGTTTGATAGAACTTGTCTTTAAAACATCTGGACTAGGTACTTTTTGGTGGTTGGATTTATGACCTTCAATACCAATTGTTTAATGGTTATAGGCATTTTTATCCTTCCTATTTTTTTCTTGAGTCAATTTTAATATTTATATTATTCTAGAAAATTGTCACTTTGTTGTAAATTTAATATCAGAGGGTTATAAAAGTTATGTTTTATAAAGAGATATTATATAGAGAAATATGTAAGTAGTTTTTTATTCTCTACCATATCCATACAAAGTTATTATTATATTTTTATTTCTAATATTGTATACTTTTCTTAACCAATCTTTCCAGAAGTTTTCTATTAGTCTCTTCGAAGAATTAGATTTTTGCTTTAATCGATACTCTGAAGTTTCTATTTTAATGATTCTCTTAATTTTTACCTTCCTTCCACTTTGTCAGTATATTATTTTCCTAACTTCTTGAGTTTAATGTTTAACTCAAGAAGCTTAATCCTACTTTTTTAATAAGTAATTTAAGGCTATACACTTATATCCAAATCAAGTTTTTATATGTAGTACATGTTACTTAACCTTGGCTAGTTTGGAAATTATACATTCCATTTCTATTCTTTTGGGGATTACCTTTACATTTATAAATTTGTAATCTTCATATTTACCTTAACAAAGTTGAAAATCACTAGCTCATCCCCTTACAAAGAAAGCACCTTACATATCTTTAACTCCAACTCACCCTACCCACCTCATTGTTTCTTCTTTTATCTCTCTGTTTTGGGTAGTTTCCTCAGATCACTAATTCTTTAGCTAAATCTAACATGTTGTTTTGTCTGTCCTTTTTTTTTTTTAATGAAATAAACTTTTTTAAAGTTTTGGAATCCTATTTGGTTCTTTTTCAAATCTGTTGTTTATGGAATTCCAATATTTTATGGTGGTTTTAAACATAATTTTTTAGTGGTTTTCAAATTGCTCTGTTATCTCAATTTCTAAAGAAGTTAGCCTTTCTATTGTTACATCTGCTGACTCTCCTTCATGGTGTATCATTTCCTCACATTAGTGAGTAACTGGGATGTGTGTTTGTCTTCACTGAGGGGGGTTTTACCTGTGGGGGTACCTGTAGCACAGATTACTGAAGGGTCCCTCTGGAAAAGCGTTGCATTTTCTTCTGGCTACCCCAACCAAGGCTTTTGGCTTTTCGCTTCTGGTTCTTTTACTGATATAGAACCAGTTTTTAAATGCCTTTTTTAGCTTGGAATTTCCTTGCCATAAAAGTAGTTTAAAGTCTGACTAAATTCACATACATGGCTTTGAGTCTGGGGTCTTGATTTTTCACAGTAGACTTTTCCTCAGCCCAGAGCCTGGCTAGAGAAAAACTTTTTTATTGCCTGCATCAGTGAACAGAGTGTCTCACCTGTCTCACAGAGGGGAACAGTCCTTTCAGGGTTTGGTTTCATACAGGAGTCTCAGTTCTAGCTTGTCATCTTAGGTAAACCTAAAGCCACACCTACTGTCCCCCCCGTAGGCATTACAGTCCTGGGACCTCTGCCCATAATTTTATATGCACACACACACATTAGAATCTGATCCTTGTATTTATTTAGGCCAGATCTTCTGTTCCCTCTCCTACCCAACACACTTTGGCATCAACTCATAGCTGATCAGCCTTGGCATTTATTTCCTTTTCATTTGACACCTCATCAACATACTCTTTCATCATGTAAACTTCACTTTTTTCAGACTATCTTTGTGTTTGTAGCAGGCAGAGAATATTCATTAGCTCAATCCGCCACATTGATAGAATCCTTTACTTTCTATTAAAATAGGAAAATGTAATAATGACTAATGGCTGACAAGCCAAATCAGGGATGAGAGTGAACTAATTGGGGAAAGCTGCCTGAATATTCTTTCATTTAATATCTATTCAACAAGGACTATGTAAGATTCCAGACACTGGTCTAGACCCTGGAGATACAAAGACAAGTAAGATACAGTGTCTTTCCTTTGGGAGTTCATAGTCTATAGAGAAGAAGGATATAGAACAAATAGAGAATGCAGTGACAGAAATGCCAACAGAAGTGTGTGTAATTTCTGTGGAGCCTGTAAGTAAAACCCAGTTCTCTCTCATCTTTGCCTTCTAGAGTTAGAGATACTTGATAGAGTTGATGATGTTTCTAAAGGTCGTTATAGAACAAGTGAGAACCCTCAAAAGGTAGGGAAGACATTTTAGGAGAGCAGACCCTTGCAAAGTCCATCCCAACGGTAGTACTTCGATTTGGCTGGAGAATTAGGAGGAAGTAAAGAACTGGTAGCAGAGGAAGCCAGAGAAATAGGCATAGGTTTTCAGACTTGATTCTGTAGCAAGGGATTCATCATGTTTGTCAGTCAGGAAGGTAGCGCTGGTGGTTGTCTTTCTACAGGTGTGTTAAGATCACTGAGAAGAAAGCTGGAAGGTGTGAGCCAAGTTCGGAGGCTGTTGTGATGACAGATTTTGGAAAGCATGAGTAGAGGTAAAGAGGAAGGAAGAGTGGATTTCAGAAATGGAGACTCTCGGAAGATTTCAGAGTTAGTGGAAACAGAGAACAGAAGGGTGATAAGTAAACCAAAATTTATGGAGCAATGACATATGCCAGGCATTTTACCAAATTCCCTTAGCTCGCACAACTCCCTAAGACAAGTGATAATTTATAGATGAGAAAACAGACTCAGAGAAGTTCATGAATAGCCTAGCCTCACACCTGTGGGGCTGTAACCCAGGGCTGCCTGGCTCCCAAGCTTGATTCTTTCCACTCCTTTTATTGCTTCTCTGTAGGGAACTTTTTTTTATTATTCTAATCATTTTTTCCATGGAAGTCTGCTTCATATTGTAGTTTTATAAAGTGAAATGATGAGCAATTCAAGAGTCTCTAAATAACTATAATTTGAAGCTTCAAATTACTTCTCAACTGTAAGCTAATTAAATCTTGCAAGGCCGGCCCCTCTAAAGTTGAAAACGATTTGGCATCTCTTTCCATGTCATTAGGCTACATCTATCTTCACAGTGTGACGACTCTGCACCCTGCATTTTCTGTTGGTCGACATGTGGTTTGTGGGGCGGTGGGGCAAAGGGTAATAATTATTCCCATCCCCTCTGGTGAAATTTATCAGAAACTAATTCAGACGCTGTGCTCTCATCACTAAGCTGGTTCACAGTTCAAAAAACAGTGATCGCTCAGGGATGTCTGACAAATCCGATGTCACCATAAATTGAAGAAATAGGAAACCGGTAGCAACTGCTATTGGTTTATTGCAAGAGTTCTTTTGGGCTTTTCAGAAGGAAGGTTTGATATAAGTAAGTAGAAAAAATCTGGTTATAATAAGCAAGATGGATCCCTATCAGCAGCTTTTCCTGCCAAGTGGATTCTTCCTTTCCTACCAACCAAATACTTGAGCATTCGTTCCTTTTTTTTCCCTTAAACACTAATCATGGGGACTAAAGGAACACTGAGAGACAACCACGAAGTCCAGAAATAGCCCACGCTTACCCCTCCTATCTTGGCTAACATAGGGGTTAAATTGGATTTCTGGGCCAAGGTGAGGACAGTGCACATCCTAATGTTGTAGAAGACATGCTACAGCCAGACTGCCTAGAGTGGAATCCTGGTTCTGACACTCACTAGCTATGTGATCCTAGGCAAGTTGCTTACTGTCCCTGTGCCTCAGTTTCTTCATCAATAAGGTAGGAATTAAAAGACACATCCCATGGGGTTATTTGAAGATTACAATATAACGTAAAGAACTTACAACAGTGGCTGGCATAGAATAAGCCCTATGTAAGACCTTATTACTACTACTATCATTCTTGACATTTATAACCAATAACTTCTATTTCAATGTGTTATGGTGATTGTTATTAAGCTTAGATAATAAAATATTTGATTTCTTATTTCCAGTAAGCAAATTTTTGAGTTGAATAAGAATAGACTGTCTCTTTTATGCTTCCCCATTATGGTGTTTTGCTCTGATTTTGTTGTGTAAATCTTTCAAATAGAAAAGATTTAAAACTGAACCATAAGTTCCAAAACTGGTATCTAAATTGAATATGGGTTTTGTGCTTTTAAAAAGTGTATTTTCTTTGTTCGATTGGAAACAATTTAGTGCACCCACCTTCTTTCTGGTTTAAGCAATCTATAGAAAATTAAAATGACTACAAAGGTGGGATTAACCAGATTTATGATTGGCAAAGAAAAGTCGCAAACCGCTTCCATGTAGCAGGTGTAGCTGTTTTAATGGATGTTCCAGACTGGTCCATAAACCCACCCAGTTGCTGCACTATTCCACAGATGGCCACTTAAACAATTTAATGTCACTAAAATGGTTCTGGTAAAGAATTCTTTAAAACAAACTGCAATGATTTATCATTTTGAGCTGCCTGAAATACCGTCATTACCCTAATGGCCCATGGTCAGAACACTTTTCTTCAGATGTTTTTTTTTTCCTCCCACTGGCTCTCCTTCTTCTGTTCCAACCCTCTTTTTTCATCTGTGTATTTTTGTTTGTTTGTTTCAAGTCTGTATTTACATACTAGTTAGTTAACATATAGTTAGTATCAGTTTCAGGAGTAGAATTTAGTGACTCATCACTTACATAGAACACCCAGTGCTCGTCACTACAGGTGCCCTCCTTAATCCCATCCCCCACTTGACCCATCCCCCACCCACCGGCCCTTCAGCCACCCTCAGTTTGTTCTCTTTATTTAAGAGTCTCTTATGGTTTTTTAATACCACTAATGAGCTTAAGTTGCATTCACAGTATCTAGCCCCCACTAGATTTCCTTGCCCTGCTCTGTTGTCCTTAATTCTAGAAACATCCTGTCTTCAAATCTTACCCTTTGTGAATCAGTTTTGGTAACTATTAGGTGACCTTTTCTTCAAGTTCTGAGGACTATTTGCTTGGGAGAGTAGGGCAGCTTGACAGAGGGCTCAACAATACAGAGACTTAGTGGTGAGAGGCCTGTGGCACTGCATTTCAGGAGGGATGCGTGCAGTGAGGTCCTTATATAAGGTACGGCACGCTGTACAATGTGCCACATAGCCCTCAGCTATGGCAATGGGAGCGTGGCTAAATACATCACAAAGGCAGCACGCTTCCTGGCCGATGTCCACGGCAGACAGTGCTCATCGATCGTGGCAACCTTGCCGTCCTTCTTAATGGAGCACTCCAGTCACTACCAGTCATTTGACGTTGGCACTTAAGATAAAACCTATTTGCCATCTGGGATAGGATTTTTGCAAGACATAAAGTTTTCTTCAAATGGATTTTTCTTATATTGATTCTCCATAAGAAAAGAAAGAAAAAATAAACTGAGGACAAAACATTAAATCTCAACTTTGCGAAGGCATTTCTTTAGGGGGAAATATAATATGGTTCAAAATATCAGACATCTCAAGCGAGTCTTTGGCAAGTACTAGATTAAGTCAGTTCATGGCTGAGTTTTTTTGACAAGTGCCTGAAGCGCTGAGACTCAGTGCTGGTGCATAAGGTGAGATCAATATAGTGTACATACCAGACTGAGTTGACATTCTGTTATAGAAGTTCAGAACCCGAATTTCATTCTTGTCATACTGAGAGCCATTGTCTTCTTGAGCAAAGGTAGATTAACAGGAGTGGCTCATTTCTCAGGAGCTTTGATTATGCTCAGTACTTGGATAAATGCTTTGTTATAACCTCAGAGTTCTGGAATATAAACAAAACTTAGTCAATTAACAGCTGACACAGCACAGAAATGCCTTATTTAGACTATGCTAAGCATTTTCCATTCATTATCACATTTGATCCCCATAGCAATTCTATGTGGTAGAGCCTAATTTTATTCCTGTTAAAGATGAGGAAATTGAGAAGAGGGAGCCCTAACTTGCCCAAATACTACAGCTAATAAGTGAGAGAACTGTGATTTGTGTTCAGATAGTCTGATTGAAAAGCCTGTTATCTTAACTTCCATACTGCCTTTGCTTCACTTGAATTGAAGGTTTTATAATTCTTGTCTGAACATTCATATCATCCAGTCCTGCCTCTCGCTCCAGAGAAGCAAGGGGCCTTATTGAGTAGTAACTTCTAAAGCTTGGGACCTTATTGAGTAGTAACTTCTAAAGCTTGAGCCCTGGAGGAAGGTACCTGGTAAATCATAGCCTCACCACCATCACCAGGATAATAAAGATCCCCAGTTAAGGTTAGGCTTAAAGAATATAGCAAGAATGCATTAGGACCTGGGATTAGGGATATTTCAGAGGTAGCCAAGAAGAGGTAGGGATTGATAAGAATTAAAAGCCCGAGGAGTGCTTTTCCAGTGAAGCCAGCCATGATTCTCAAAATGTGGTCATTGGAACCCCTGCATTAGAAGTGGTAGGAAGTCCAAAGTCCAGAAATATCTCCTGCATATTGCTTTGTTTTAATTTTACAAAATAAGATTTTTCTTAGCATTCATACATCTGGTGAGCTGTCAGCTATGAGGCCATTAGATTCCTTTCAGTTGAGATTTGCCACCCGACAGAACAGGAATAGGGAAAAGCCTTTGCCTTCTGGAGCATGAAGGTCAGGAATGGGAGAGTATTAGAATGCAAGGGAGTGGGGAAGTCAGAAGGTGGGTGGTATAAGGACCTTGAGAGCCTGAAGGGTCGGAAGGCAGCTGTAAGGGTCCTGACAGATCTGCCTTGTGTTCCTCTTTGTTTTGGGTAGTGTTTTCTTTTTTTTGATCTCTCCCTACTCCACCCCAGAACAAAGAGTCGTGCCAACTGTGGCGCTCTCTCACCTATTTCCAGACCCTTTCCTTTTGGGCTGCATTAATTCCAGGAAGGAACCCCCATGCTTTTCCCCATGAGGTCCCTGAGAGGAGGGGCTGGGGTTTCTGCAGGCAAAACTGCTCTTAAGCAACAGGCCTCTCTCCTCTCCTTGTCCCCACCTCCCCCAACCTTGTGTAGGTTTCTAGCTAGCCGTGGCAGCAGAGTGGAGTGAGGAGAGACGGAAAACAGAAGCATGAGGCAGCTCGTCCTTGCCAAGGGTAGCTAGTGTGATACTGTCACCACTCGTTTTCAAATCTGCTGCCTCCTGTCATCCCACTTCCCTTTTTTGTCTTCATCACCCCAAATATCTCTGTCAAGAAGCTATAGAACTATTACCAGGGAATAAACAATGTCCAGAATTTTGCCATCCCCAAAGTCTTGCCGTATGGTGATTGTTTGTGACACACAGGATAGCCCCAAGGCCAATGTGCCACCTACAAGCACTACGTAGTTTCCTGGTCCCAGTTAGGGTTGACCCCATTGCTTGCCAGGAGGGCTAGTATCTTTTAGAAGTTATTCTGTGTTCAGTGATTACTGTTGCTTATGAAAAGCATTTGCTTCAACTGTTTCACCTCTTTGAATTCTGATTGCAGGTCTTCATACATGCACAGGGGAGTTTCTAGCTGAGAAAGACTAATTCAGGTATTTTGGTCCAATTTAAGTATCAGACAATGTTTTCACAAGAACCTTGCCGTTTAGGTATTAGCCCCATTTTACAGACGAAGCAACTAATGCTTTGACAATTTGTTACTTGCTTAAGTCTCACAGATAGTAAGCGGTAGAACCAGGATTTAAAGCCAGCTCGGCCTGCTTCCATGGCCTGTGCTCACTCCGGTTGCTCTTTTGGGATGCCAGGTGGTGACAGTAATAGCCCCTGTGCCAGAGACAGCTGTCCTCTGACGATGCTGCTGCCCTTCCTCCTGCAGGCAGGATGGCAGTGTCATCAGGCCTGCTAGCAGCAACCAGGGTGCAGGCAACTTCCTTTCTCAACCACCATTAGCCTTCCGTGTTCCCTTGATCCTCCTCTATTTCCTTGTGTACTTTACTTCCACTGTTACCTCCTTCCAGAATTAGGGATTTCCTGGCTTTCCTTCTCCTGCCAACGCTCATGGTTACTTTGAATCTCTGCTCACTGCTCGGATGTTGAGGTGCACCTTGTTGAATGAATCTTAAGTGGAGATTGCCCATTATAAGTGCAATTGCCTTGAAAAATAACATGGTATATAAGCCAAAGGTCGCTTTTTATAGATGTTCTGCAAAAGCAAATAGGCTCTTGTAATTCATAATGAAGGTTAAAATGCCCTGAAATTCAGGATCAGCTGATGCTCCTCTTTCAAAGGAGGTAAGAGAAGCACTTGGATGTTTAGATATACAATCATGTGGAAGTGTTGTCACCACTGTAGACTGTGATTTGCAATTGCCATCTTATTACATCTAAACTATGTTAGTACAGCCAAGTGTTGCAACATTCAAAGCTACTCCCTGTTCCTTTGTTCCCTTTCTTCAATTAAGAGAAAAAAGAAGAAAAGATGTTGAAATGACTAATATTCTAGTACCAAGAGCGTCACAGACCAAAACAGGTGATTTTATGCTATTGCTATAGAAACAGCAGTTAAAAAAAAAAATGAGCATAAACCTTGCTTTTTTTTTTTT
>CM052898.1:22069546-22190059 GCA_028534135.1 Potos flavus | reverse complement strand
GACATGTCCTGAAAGAAGTTGCTGTGGCTGATGTTGAAGAGGTTACTGCCTATGTTCTCCTCTAGGATTTTGATAGATTCCTGCTTCACGTTGAGGTCTTTTATCCATTTCGAGTTTATCTTTGTGTATGGTGTAAGAGAATTAAACCTTGCTTTTAAATGATTCAGTTATTTTCTTTTAGACCATTGGTGCCAGAATAGACATTCTCTTTTTAAGTAAACAAGGAATAGAGCATCTATTAATGTAGACTTTTACTTGACATAAAGATTTTTTTTTTTAAAGCTAAATCCATGCCTAAAAAAAAAATAAAGATTAAGTGGGTTTTCCTCAATGCTGCCTCAGTTTAGAATTCATGCAGTTGTTTCTGGAAGTCTACTCTCTCTAGACACAGACTTATGATTTTGCTATATAATTTGGCCAACATTAATGCAGTTAATATTTACTGAGCACCTACTATATGGCAGGCATCTGCTAAATACATTGCCACCTCCCTGAGAAGGCAGAGAAATGCAAGTACATAAAATACTTACATATTTTAGTAAGTACTCTGAAGGAAACACGTAAAGGATTAACCAGTGAGGTGCCTGCTCTTAGATAGGGCAATAAGGATATTTAAATGTTAAGACTTGAAGAAGCATGAATAATTAGCCATGGAAAGAGTAGAAGGAAAAGGGTACACAGGGAAAGAAAAAGCCTGTGCAGATTCCTGTTACGAGAACATACCAAGCATGAAGCTGGAGAGTAAGGAAGGGGGACGGTGGCATGAATGAGGTTGGCATTTCCACCTCTCCTTTTCACCCATGTACATCCATGCACTGCCTTTTCTTGTGTGCTCTGTGTCCTGGGAGGTAGATCCCTTCTGTTCCTCCACATCACATCATATTAATCACCCAGACTCCCTTGATCTCAAGGCTTCTCAGTCAATGGGAAGTACCAGCAGGAGATCAGAAGACAGCAAGAGAGAATTCAGGGTATTTCTTCCCTTTCGTCTGCAGGACCCCTCCTATGAAGAGCCAGTTTCTCTGGCTCTAGTCCTCCCCTTGCCCCAGGAATGGTAATGGCTGCCCAGTGTTGTTATCTTTCAGTGTCTAACTATCCCTTGTTTGTTCCCTCAGCCCTGCCTGTGCCTCTCTAAAGAGTTGTTTCATGAGTCTCTCCATTTAACCCATGTAGAGTGAATTTTATTTCCTTCGAAATCCTGGACTATAGAAAATGAGACCTGGTGAGTGAGGCAGCATAATTTATAGGCCTTGTGAGTTAGAAATTTAGATTTTGTTCTCAGAGCAGCACGAAGTTACTGAAATAACAGGATAATTGTTCCCCATTTAAGATGTTCACTCTGGCTGCTCTCAAGAGTCTTGACTGGGGGATGGAGGAAAAGAATGAAGCAGGGAGACCAGCTGGAAGGCTGTGCAGGCAAGAACCATGGTGCTTGGACCAGAGGGACAGTATAAGAGTTAGAGAAATGAGTACCGATAGACTTGCAGAGAGGAAATACGGGTAAAGAATGACTTTAGGTTTCTAGTTTGAGCCCCTGGTGGGTAGTGGTGAGGATGGAGAATTAGGGTTTTTCTTTCTTTCTTTTTTTTTTTTTTTACTTTTTATTTAAATTCCAGTTAGTTAAGTTACAATATAATATTAGTTTCAGGTGTACAATACAGTGATTCAACAATTTCATATGTCACCTGGTGCTCATCACGAGTGCTCCTTAATCCCCACCACCTACATGACCTCCCTGCCACTAACCACTAATTTGTTCTCTATAGAGAGTTTGTTTCTTGGTTTGCCTCTTGATGGGTTTCATTTACAGTGTCCGGAATATCCATGAAAAAAGTTTCAAGTAAGCAGTTTGGAGTTCCAAGAATGAGTCAGGGCTAGAGATGTAGATTGAATTGTCAACACAGAGATTACATTTAAAATCAGAGCGGGGAGTGGAAAATTGTTCCCATGGAAAAGAATGTTTAACACAGAGAGAAAGAAGAGAACCCAGAAGCTCCCAGATATATGTCTATAGGAGCTATTCGAATGCACATTTTAATTCTTCCCCAAATATTAAATAATATATAAATCTAGCTTTAGGGAAAGTAAAAATGGAAATAGTGAGTGCTTCAGAAATCAAATGTGAAAATGTTAGGTATTATCTTCTCCCCATAAAATAATCTTGATATCTAATTGGATATATTTTTTAAAAGAGCAATAGTTTTGTGCCTTCTGGGAACATTGCCTTACTTCTGCTTTGGAAATTGACACACGAGTAGCTCATGTGACCACTTTAGTATTGTGCTGGAAGCTTGCGAACTGACTGTAGAACTGAAGGAGTTAATTTGCTGTTCATTTCTAACCAACAGGATTCAGGTGATGAATTCTATGTGTTGTCTAACTTAATTGGGAAATGTGTTTACATTGATAAGCTTCCAGCCTAATTCAAATGAAGGAAAGCTTTCTAATTTCACCTTTCATTTACTAAAATTTTTTAAGACAGAAGAATGTATAAAAATGGCACCAATGTGTTAGCACTAATGCAACCCATAATAACCAAATCTGTATGCTTTTTACTTCAAAACAATCATCACGCCCTACAATGAGACATTTCTCGATGGTTTTCTTTAGTTCCTCTACAAATGATCATCCTCTGACTCCAGGGACCTATAGATTTTAGTATATGGCCTTCCAGCTTGTATATTATAGTGCTGAACTGTCATCCATAGCATCCATTAGAATGTTATTGACCAAATGTCCACTCGTATTGAACTAAGCACTCAATAAACCACTATAAGTAAATTGTTGTGCTCTTACCTCGAAGGATGGTCTATTGATTCCCCACACGAGTATGGGCCTAGCATCACGACCCTAGCTACGATTCCCTTGTGGTACCTGTAAAATGTTGTATAATGTCTTTCTTGAGATCCCCAGAAGTAAAGAATTCTTTGAAACATTTCTTTTTTATATATTGTTGTCTGTGCAGATTATTTTTTTTTTAATTTCACATAGTAAACTACTAATCATTGCTTTGTCCTTATGGGCTAAAACTCTTCCATTTATAAATTATATTACATAATAAAAGCAATCCATGCCCATAATAAGGAACTTTGAACTCATTCTCCAAATGTAACTGCATCTAATAATTTTTTTGTGAGTACTTTCAGAGATTAGCTCTGTGTGTATGTGTGCGTGTGTGTGTGAGAGAGAGAGATATTACAATCTTTTTTTCCTAATGGAGAATCATACCATTTATACTTTTTGGAAATTGGTTTGGTGTGGTGACAGCGGGCTTTCTACTTTTATCTGTCTTGGGAATCTTTCCATGTTGTTACATACTATATCTGTCTCATTCTTTTTAATAGCTGCTATATGTATCATTACTTGCGTTTAGCATAACATGTTTATCCAAAATTTCCTTGTTTGTTTTTCGCTCCATATTATAATGAGCTTCCATATAAGTGTATCTTTACATATTTGTAAAACCTTCTCCATTTAAAGACATGAAATTTTCATGTTAGTAAGAGAATATATACATTACCTAAGGGGTCACAACCTTCTACAGCTATAGCGATACATTCAGGAAAGCAGAGGTGAAGAGGGAGAGAAAATCTAGAGATGTTCAAGGACATTTGACAGATTTCCCCCCTTGTTGGATACTGTCAGATTTCCACTGAGGGTAACTTACAGCAAAATTTTTTTTTAAAAAATTAAAAAAAAAAGTTTTTTCAAGACTGTAAATAATCAGAAATCCCCAATATTCAGAGTTTGTGTAGTATTTTATTTTGATAATTGAGAATCTGATTTGCGATTTGTGAAAAATGTACTTTAGTGCCAAATATCTTCTTTATAGTGATATTCAAAAAGTGATCATTTACTATGGTATCATTCTGTTCAACAGAATAGTCAATTATGGAACAAGCAATGCCCTAACCCTATGTATAAACAAAAGGCTACAGTGCATAGGTAGCCTCCTAAAATGCAAGTGAGTTCATTGACGATTTATGGCAAGGTGTAGGTTAGGAGAGTGGGTGGTATGAAAGTTCCATAATTTAACTTCTCACTTTTATGTTAGAGAACTGTAGTACCTAGGCCGTAGCTTTTCTAAGGAAGGTGAATTTTGCTTGAAAACAGATGATCTTGAAGAAAAGAGAAAACCCAATTAATTAGAGGTGACAAATCAATTAAAAGCATACACCTGGAGGAGTAATATCCTATATTTATAAAGTACTTCACAGTTTCTGAAGTGTTTTTGTGATCATTTTCTCAGCACAATGAATGGACAGATGTTATCCCCAATTTATAGATGAAGGAGTTGAGACTCCAAAAGGTTGACTCTACTTCCTGGAATCCTTTGTCTTTAGTTAATAAAGATGTAAATATTAGTGTAGTAGTTTCCTAGGGCTGCCATAACAAATCACTACAAACTGGATGGATTAAAACAACATAAATGTATTGGTCTCACAGTTCTGGAAGCTAAAAGTCCCAAATCAAGGTACCAACAGGGTTAGCTCCATCTGAAAGCACTGAATGAGAATCTGTACTATGCCCCTCTCTGCTACTTTTCTTTCCTGACAGTTTCTGGCAATCTTTGGCATTTCTTGGCTTGTAGATGCATCATTCCAATTTCTGCCTTTGTTGTCACGTGGCACCCTCTCTGTTAGTCCAAATTCCCTCTTCTTTTTTTTTTTCCCCTTGGGGGGGTCAGGGAGGGAGGGGGGATAACAAATGAGCAGGGAGGAGGGTCAGAGAGAGAGGGGGAAAAGCAGACTCTCTGCTGAGCAGGGAGCCTGATGTGAGGCTTGATCCCAGGACCCTGAGATCACAATCTGAGATGAAGGCAAATGCTTAACTGACTAAGCCACCCAGGCGCCCCCAAGTTCCCTCTTCTTACAGGGATGCCAATCCTTGGATTATAGCTCACTCTAACACAGCATGACTTTATTTTAATTTGATTATATCTGCAAAGACCTCATTTCCAAATAAGGTCACATTCACAGGTACCAGGGATTAAGGCTTGAACAGATCTTTCCGGGGCACACAGTTCAACTCACAACAATGACTGTGGGTCATTGAATGAATGTTTTCCAGGAGCACAAGAGCATCACCAAGAAAGGTGATGCTTACTCTTTTCTGTACCTTTCTGCTATATTTCCACTTACCCAAAGTCCCATTGCCAATTAGTGATTGAACTACTAACAGCTTTTTTTTTTTTTGAGATATAATTCTTCTACCCTTAAGATGTATTATTCAGTGGTTTTTAGCATATTTTGCAGAGTTGTGCAACCATCACCACTGTAATTTTAGAATGCTTCATCACTCCCAAAGTACCTGTATTCATTAGTAATTATTCCCTGCTATCTCTAGCCCTTTCTTTCCATCTCTAGGGATTTGCTTATTTTGAACATTTCATATAAATGGAACCATATTGTAGTCTTTTGTGTTTAGCTTCTTTCACTTACCATACTGTTTCCAACATTTGTCTGTGTGTCTGTAGCATGTCTTTGTCCCTTTTTTGGCTGAATAATAATCCATTGTATGGATCTACTGTATTTTGTTTATTCTCCTATCAGTTGATAGACATTTGAGTTGTTTCTACTTTTTGGCTATTATTAATAATGCTGCTGTGAACATTCATGTACAAATTTTTGTGTGGATGTATGTTTTCATTCCTCATGGGTATATACATAGGAATGAAATTGCTGGGTCATATGGAACTCTACATTTAACTTTTAAGGAACTGCCAAACTGTTTTTTCAAAGTCACCATACCACTTTGTACTCCCACCCACCACCAATGCAATTTCTCCACATCCTCAGAAATACTTGTTATTATTTGTCTTTTTTATTATACCTGTCCTGTGGGTATGAAATAGTATCTCATGGTTTTAGTTTTCATTTCCCTATTGGCTAATAATGTTGAGCATGTTTTCATCTACTTATTGACCATTTATATATCTTCTTTGGAGAAGTAACTATTCAAAGTCTTTGCTAATTTTTAAATGCGATTATTTCTTTTTATTGTTGAATTGTATGAATTCTTTATACATTTGGACACTAGGCTCTTTTCAGATATATGATTTGTAAAAATTTTCCCCTATTCTATGGCTCTTCTTACTTTCTCAGATAGTGTCCTTTGAAAGACAAAAGTTTCTAATGTTTAGAAATGTAGTTTATCTATTTTTTCTTTTGTTGCTTGTGCTTTAAATGTCATATCGAAGACACCATTAGTTAATTGAAGGGCATGAAGATTTTCACCTATGTTTTCTTCTAAGAGATCTGTGGGTTTAACTTTTATATCTAAGTCTTTGATCCATTTTGAGTTAATGTTAAAAAAAAAAAACTCACCACAAACTAAGATAAGAAGGGAACGTCTACTTTTTTTTTTTTTTTTTAAATAAAACCAAAATAAGATACTACCTCATACCCACAACAATGGCTGTCTTCCTGGGTATATGCCTAAGAAACGTGAAAATATTATGACCACACACAGAGCTCAACATGAATGTTCTTAGTACCATTATTTAGTTTGGTCAAACCTGGAGACAAACTATAATTCCATCAACTCCCTTAGTGAATGGGTAAGCAAAATGTGGCATATCCACGTATTACAATACTGTTCTGCAATGAAAAAGTAATGATACAGGCTACAATATGGATGAATGTCAAAAGCATTGTGCTCAATGAAAGATGTCACATACAAAAAATTTTAGATTTTATATTCCATTTGTATGAAATATCCAGAGAAGGCGAATGTTTCCAGACCCAAACCAGATTCATGGTAGCCTGGGAATGGGGATGAGACTGGGTATTGACCGCAGACAGGTATGTGGGATCTCTTTGGATGATGGGAATATTTAACAACTTGTTGAATTCTGGTTTGGTTCTGGTATGGTTGCATAACTCCTTAAATATACTAAAAATGTACACTAAAAATAGTGAATTTTATGGCACGTAAATTGTACCTCAATAAAGCTGTTTTTAAAAAGGGGATCAAATGACATTCAGAGAAAGATTCAAAGAGCGCCGGTTATTGATGTAAAGCCATACATATGAAATGTGCATTGTAATGAATGCTAATTATAAAAAAGAGGGATACCTTGTGTTTTAATAAGTATATGAAAGCATCTTAGGTTCAGAATTCTGAATTTTTCTATAAAGGACAAATGAATCCTCAATGAATTTAAACTTCAGCAGAAGGGACCCAGGAAAAATTGATGGAATAAAATTCCCTGTGGTGATCAAGAAGCACAGGGATGAATGCGTAGGGGAGGCCTTCTGCATGGCGCCATCTTCTTTATGGCTTTAAATTTCAGTGCACAGCCATATTAACTATATACCCAAACATCATTGCACACATTTAAATATACTATTTTGCAAACTTACTCTTTTCTTGTAATTTATACTTGGAGTTATTTGGTGGCATCACTGAAGGTGTGCATTCAAATTTGGTCATTTTTAGGTCATGATAAAAATAAAAACCATTTTGGTTTTAAGAACAAATAATTCTAATAAACGAATCTAATCATCAGAAGCCTGACATCAGTTTTGCAAGTTCATTCTAACCTGAAGTGAGCATTCAGTGGTTGTAAATGATTGTACGTACGGAAAAAAAGTGAATAGGTAATCTAAATAGACAAGTTTATCTACACTTTTGGATGGTTGCTACCATTTACTCAAATACTCACTGAGGTTGCCATTGTTAAAAAAAAAATTGTCAATCAAAGATGAAGATATAAAAGCAAATTGGAAATTGAATTGAAAAGTAATTTTACTTTCAAATGGTTTCCAAATGTAGATGTTAAGTTTGGAATGAATGTCGTTAATGACCATAGCTGAGAGAGTTATACACCTGCTGATCACTAGAATATTATAATAAATGAGGTTGATTTTCCTGTTGACTACCCCATTTTTTCTCAACATGGTCTCATTACTTTTTCTATCACACTGCTGACCCTTAGCTATGAATGCTCACTTACAGATATAAAAATGTATTAACTCATATATGGTTTTTTTTAATAAAAAAGTATCTTTAAGAGCAGCAATGCCAATGTTGCTTGTCTTTTTCTGCTTTGTTAGGTCACAGGAGGTTTTAGATGGTGAAAATCAAGCCTGTATTACAACTGAAGAGCCGTTTTACAAGCAGCCTTCCTTACAGCAACTAAATTGTCCCCAAAAAAGCACATGAGCACATGAGCATAATGAAGCTTTTAAGTAGGCACACATATGCATTTATATTCTCTCTCATGAATGACTAATTTTAATTTTTTTAAAGTAGCAATTCAGCTTGCTTTCAGAACCATTTAAGCATAGCACATGATTTTGTTTTCCCTCCAAAACCAACTATTCTTGATTATGAGATAGGGAAGGTTTGCATATTTATTTTTGCAAAGACAGTAGAATAAATTCTCATCGCCATATGAGTGGCTTAGTCTTAATACCTCTGTCCTAAACTGGGCACATGAAGTTCTTCCAGAGATCAAAGCCATGATGGTTAGATTTAACTGAGAACTATCTCGTTTAGACCAAAACCTGACCTCCACAAGGGCAAAATCAGGCCGTGTACCCACTGTGTGGTTCTTATCAGGTGCTACAGCCCAGGGAGGGGCCTACCTTTCTTCGTAAATATTTTAGTTAGTAGAAAATTAAAGGCTAAAAATACACAGCCGCACAAGATGATGGTAAATACTTAGGTAGTTTTCTGTGTGCCAAGCATTGTTCTAAGCATTTTTTTTATAGTCACTTAATGTATGCAGTCTTCACAACAATTCTGAGTACTCTTATTTTCTACATTTTATTAATAAATTGAGGTACAGAAGGCTAAATAAATGGTTAAGCAAGAAATGGTGAAGCCAGAATTTGAACACAGAAAATATGGCTTTGAAATTATTGCTCTTAACCATTATGGCTTATGTCCACACTTGATGATTAGTCTGAAATAATAACAATTCAGGGCACCTGGGTAGCTCAGTCAGTTAAGCGTCCAGCTCTTGATTTCGGCTCAGGACATGATGTCGGGGTCATGAGATTGAGCCCCATGTAGGCGCTCAGTGCGGAGTCTGCATGAGAATCTCTCTCTCCTTCTGCCTCTGCCCCTCTCCCTGCTCACATTCTCTCTCTCACTCTAAAATAAATGAATAAAAATCTTTAAAATAATAACAATCACTAAAAAAAAAGTAGCAGTTCTCAAAAACTAACGGTCAACTCAAGACAACACTGATGATGAATTTGTAATAAATTGTCCTTCCCCCAAACTGCAGAAATCCCATCTCTTGTGTTTGTACATGTGCATACTGGGAACTTTTACAAATTACCAAAGATTTTAGGGCAGTCAGATTTCTTTGTGGAATTCAGAATGAGAAGCTTCTTGAACCTCTAAAATGGGCTTTGGAATACCAAATTCTAGTAACCTTTTTAAACTCAATTAGAATATTACTAGCAAGTGGTAAAGCTGAAATATATAGGACCACATGTTATTCACACATGAAAACAAAGGAAAAGATTTGCATATTTGCATCAGATTATGGCCCATAAAGTGGGCTATAGTTACTGACCTAGAACACCAAAGGGAAAAGAAAGAAATTCAATAATAGAGGTTGAAAAACATGCTGTGATAAGTCAAAAAATGGTGTTATTATTTTTAATTGAGATGTTTTCCAGGAGGAAGTGGGATTTCAACCCAAACTGTGATGGATGGATGAATATAATTTCAGCTGGCAGAATGAGAGAAGGGGCTTTCCAAGGGAAATGCATAAGCAAAGGCATGGAAGTATGAAAGGATGGAGTATATTTAAGTAGCAAACATGCTGGTATTGTCATTGTGGCAGCCTACTCCAGTGTTCCATGTCACATCCTGTGGGTCCTCCTCTGATATCAGCTGTGGCTGCAGCGAGGGGTTTAGAGCAAGTTTGCTTGGATAGCGTCCCATATCAAGTACCATCTAGGATCTTCTTTGATGCTATAGGAGCCTACTACTCTACCCACAGACAGGCATAGCCTGGAAATACTAGGGTGGTAGGCCCCCTGAGGGAACCCTTAACCACTGAGTGTTAGGAGTTAGTGGATATAGGTTCCCACCTCCTACTCTTCAAGTGGACAGTTCTGGGAGGCACTCTGTACATGTCTCCATGGATGTTCTAGTGGAATGGAACCCCTATGGTCTATAGCAGTGTTGTTGACAGTGCATTCTTACCTTGGCTTTTCCTCTTTTGTTGTCTTACTCTCCCTCTTCTTCATTCCTGCGTCATGGAATCACTTGTCCAATAAACCACTTGCAACTGTGTCCTTTTCTCAGCCTCTGCTTTTAAAGATGTGCTTCCTAAAGAGATTGCACAGCACAACTGGTATATGAGATAGTGCAAAGGCTTTGATTGTCAAACAGACTCACAAGAATCAGGGATCTTAGCCAGTGCTGATGCACACGTGAAGCAGAAGAGATCTGGAACAACCATTGCAGCTCTCCAGTTCTTTCTAAATGCACTTTGGCCCAGATTTAACAGATGACTTCTCTAAGCATATTTGAGAAAACAACACCTGAGAATATTGCTCACCCAAAGGGAGCTCTTACACCTCTAGCTTGTGTGACATTTTCCAAGGAACCTTCCCCATAAGTGCATGGATCCCAAGTTTGTTAACCAAAAGCAATCTTAGAAAGATCAGGTACATCCTGAAAAAAAAAAAGAAAAAAGAAAATACCTTCTATTAAGGACTTCCCCCCTAATAAACACCACTGATGTATTTGTCAGAGGTCAGTCATGTTTACAAGGAGCTTTGGCTTGTTACCTTTCTCTTGGAATGAATGCCCTTTAGTAAAGGGGTTGAATGAATCATAGGCCAATTGTTCAACTCTTCCTTCCTAGTAAGCATGAAACCTTTCAAAAAACACTAAGCCATTATGGTAAGTGCTGTGAAATGTGTAAGCCTGATGATTCACAGACATGTACCCTGGGGCAAATAATACATTATATGTTAATAATAAAAAAAAAAAAACCACTAAGCCATGCACTGCCATCCTTTGGAATTGTCAGATAGACTTGTAAATAATGTACCTTTATTCCTCTGGCTTTATCTTTTTAGATAGATTACTGGCTCTGCCACATACTAGCTGAAACCATGAACAAATAGCTTAATGTCTCTGAGCCTCTCACTACGTTGGTAATAATCACTACATGTGATGATTAATTTCTTTTTCAAAAGAATTGTTGGGAGGAATAAATGAGATAACATTGGTGAAATTGAGTGGAGGTTCTGGCCTATGGTAGGGATTTAGATGTTTCTCTTCCGTTTTCCATCCTTTTCTATTTATTTAGTATAGCCTTGATATCTGCCCCATCAAGCTCTTCTTGATATCTCATGTTTAAGACTCCTCAAAACCAACCTTGGCTTTATTCTGCAATTTCACTCCTTGCTGATGTTCTCACCTGGTTTCTCTGCAACCCCCTGGTTTCCGTCTTGCACTCCTTATATATGAAGTCTGACATGAGCAGAGGGTACATTGAGGATTATGGTGAAAAATGATAATGGAGTAGTGACTAAGGGTCAGATTTTGGAGGTCCTTGAATAACAAGGAACCTTGGGCTTTATTCCTTAGACTATGGGATGCCAAAGAAATTGGAGCCAAGTGGTGACATTCAATCCCCATGGCTGGTCCACACGAAGAATGGACTGAGAGATAAAAGTGTGGAGGCAGAGAGACTAGTGTATTCAAAGCAACAAATGACTAAGAATTGTGGCTACAGAAAACCAAAGAAGAGACAGACACGAAACTACTAGAAAGGTGACTGTGACAGTATCTGACAGCTAATTGGAATAGTGAAGCCCAAATGTTCAAAACAGGAAACAATCAGTGATTCACAGAGGTCCTCACTAATAACTGAGAGGATCGTAAGTGTATGAGGCCCTGTGGTGGGACAGTGAGGTAATCTTCAAGAACATAGAAATAAAGAAAGCAAGATTAGCCTATGAGCTTTTAATTGTAAGATAACAGTTCCCAGATCAGAGGGAGTTTGTTGTTGTTTACAAATGTTTAAGGAAGTCTTTGTCAATGGAACGTGTGCATGCACACACAGGAAGGCAAACATAGGCTCTGTCCATCCAAACACAGTAAAGGATAGGAGTCTAAGCTACCAGATATTAAATATTTTGTTCCTAGGAGCAAAGATTATTCTGTTGTGAATGTGTTTTTAGGCACTACCTGCCCAAAAGAAAGTCAGCATGTAGTTAAGAATGTAGGTATTAGAATCATTTAGATCTGAGTTTAAATCTGGATTCTGCTAGATGTGTCACTTTGGGAACTAAAGCTTTAGTTTCCTCATCTGTTAAGTAGACATAATAATAGTAGGCATCTTGTAAGGTTTGTGGGAGCATTAAGTGAGATAATGCATACAGAATACTTAATACAGTGTTGGCATATAGAAAATGTTCAATAAGTAATTAATACTTAATAATTATATTACTACCTTTCCTTTGGGGAATGCATACATCAAGTACTGAAGTATAAGTCACCTGTTCCCATCAAGTAAAAAAAAATTTTAAGAGTGAAAAGGGGAGAAGAGAAAGGGTACATGGTTTTCATCAGATGAGCAAGTATTGTATTGAAAGTGATTAGCTGTGATTCTCTGAAGACGGACACCAAGGCACTTGTCACTGCTAGCACAGCATGTGGCAAATAGTGGCCATTCAGCATAAACAAATGAAAGAAATTCAGCCTGTAATGGTAGTGACCATACCGTCATATCATTGAAATGGCAGTGGATTTTGAAGAGATAAGTTTTAACATTCCGTTACTTGCTAGCTGTATTTCCATAGACTAGTAGCTTCCTTAGTTTCTGGAGTCTAGTTTCCCCATCTACAAAATGGAGAACGAATATACTGCCTTCAGTGAAGGATTTTTGTGAGACTTAATAAGATAATGTCTATGAAATGTGCTAAAAACCACTACTTAAGAATGGTTATTTTTATCCCCTCTAGTACCTTGTGTTGTGCTACTAAGCCATTGACTGAATGCTAGTTGAATGAATTAATGAAATCAGGAAGAAAATTTGAATAGGAGACCTTAAAGTTAGAATAGATGTGTTAGTTATCATAGTGGAATAGGTTTTGTTTTAAATTAAATTTTACTGTCTAGGTAGATACGGTTACTCAGAATGGTGGCAGAAGAAAATTGTGATCTAGGTGCCAAAACTGCCCAGAAATATGAAAGAATGCCCTAAAGAGAAATAGATGATAGGTCAGTATGGAGTAGACTTAGGGAAAGTAGTTTTTAACTTTTTAAAGTTTTAAAATAATAAAATGCAAGTGCATGTAAACCATTCACCAGTCATATGCTGAATCATACAATGTCTTATTACATTTTTTTTTAGAAAGGAAACTTTATAAAGTAAGTTCTCTGACCACAATGGAATGAAATTAAAAATCAATAGCAATGCAATATATAGAAAAGATTGTACTGTTTGGAAATTAAATAGCACACATCTAAGTAGTGCGAGATTCAAAGAAGAAATCATATGGGAAATTAGAAAATATTTCAAACCGAATGAAAATTATAATACAATACACCAGAATTTGTGAGAGGCAGCTAACATAATGCTGAGAGGAAAGTTTATAAGTTTTAAATATTTGTATGAGGAAAAAAGGGTTTAAAATTAATTATCTAACCTTTCCATCTTAAGAAGCTGGAGGTAAAAAATAACAAATTAAATCCAAAGTAAGTAGAAGGAAAGAAATAAAAACAGAACCATAGAACCAGAAATCAATAAAATTGAAAACAAAGAATAGAGAAATTTTACACAGCCAAGAGTTGTTTCTTTAAAAAGATATGCTTAATAAACCAAAGCAGATTGATTAATAAAAGGAGAAATTACAAGTTACCAACGTCAGGAATGAGAGAAGGAATATGACTACAGATGCTACTGATGTTAAAATGATAATAAAGGGAATAATATGAACAACTTTACGGCAATAAAGTCACAATTTATCAAAACTAAAACAACAAAAATTAGAAATCTGAATAGCCTATTAATCTATTAAATTGGATGTATAACCAAAATCTTCCCACAAAGAAAACTTCAGACTTAGAGTAATTCTATTAACATTTAAACTAGCACCATTTTAAACAAATTTTTCGGGCAGTAGAGGAGGAGGAAACACTTCCCAAATCACTTTGTGGGATTAGCTTGACCTGACATGGATATTATGAGAAAATTACAAACCAATGTCCCTCATGAACATAGATGTAAGAATCTTCAACAAAATGCTAGCGTAATTGAAATTTATACCAAGAGTAATAGGTTGATTTCACACTTGAAAATCAATTGGTGTAATTCAAAATATGGACAGAATAAAAGAAAAGAACAATAGGATCTGAATCGATGCAGAAAAAAGGCATTGACAAAATTTCACACCCTTACATGACTAAAAAAAAGAATAAAATAAAATAAACTTTAAAAAATTAGAAATAGAAAAGAATATATTAAATCTGATAAAAGAAACCTACATCTAACATCACATTTAATAGAAACATAGTGAACATTTCTCTCCTATGATCAGGAACAAAGCAGGATTTTCTGTGCTCATCACTTCAATTTAGAATATGCTGGAGGTGCTATTCAGTGTGGTTATACAAGAAAAAGAAATAAAATGTATAAAGATTGAGAAAAGTGAAGTAAAAGTCTTTATTCACTGAAGACATGATTGTTTATATATAAAATCCTTGATTGTCTATATATAAAATCCTCCAGAATCTACAAAACAACTACTAAAACTAATGTTTGAATTAAACAAGTTCACAGAAATAATTATATACAAAAACCAGTGGAATTTCTATACACTAGTAGCGTTTGGCTGGTGAATTTTTAAAATTCGTTTTCAATCATGTCAAAAAGCAATATTTAGGAATACATTTAACAAAAGATGTGCAACATTTCTAAAATGAAAACTACAAAACATTGTGAAAGAAATTAAACAAGGCCTAAATAAATGCAGAAGATATATTATGTAAGTGAATTGGATGACTCAGTATAGTGCTCCCCAAATTGATCTGTAGATTCAACACAATCCAAAATTCTCAAAACATTTTTATAGAAAATGATAAGTGAATCCTAAAATCTGTGGAAAACAAGGGCCAAACAAACCTGTACAAAACCAAATTGAAGAGTTTCTTTGTCTAGTTTCAAGACCTACTACAAACCCACAATGACTGAGGCAGTGTGACATTGGTAGATGAATGGATAAATGAAACAAAAGGATCAATGGAAAGCCAAGAAATAGATCCACACTCATACGTATATATTCAACTGATTTTCAACAAAGTATCACGGGATTTCAGTTTGGAAAGGAGAATCTGTAACAAATAGTGCTGGGACAACTGAATAAACATACAGAAAGAACCACACCCACTACCTCACACAATACTTAAATTAATCTTGGACAGATCATAGAATGTAAAACCTAAAACTATGAAGATCTAGAAGAAAACATTGGAAAGTACCTTCTTTGCAGCTTTGGGCTAGGCAGGGACTTTTTAGGACATAGAAAGTACGAGTAAAAATATAGATAAACTGGAATTCATGAAATTAAAAACTTCTGCTAATCAAAAGGTATCATTAAGCTAATTTAGACAAGGTGTATATGAGTTTCTGTGCACTATTCTTGATACCTTTCTGTGAGAAATTATTTCCAAATAAATGGTTAACAAAAGATATCATTGTGATAATAGGGAAGAAAATAATCACAATGCATATATCTGACAGAAGATATATATCCAAAATATATAAAGAATTCTTAGAATTATAATAAGAAAACAGCCCAATAAAAATTGAACAAATGACTCAACATTTCACAAGACATACCAGTAAACACATATAAAAGTGGTCAGTGTCATTAGTCGTAAAACAAACGCAAATAAGATCACAATGATATCAATTCATACTAAGTAGAATTGGCTAACATTGAAGTTGTGCCTGGGTGGCTGTCAGTTAAGCATCCAACTGAGTTTCGGCTCAGGTCATGATCTCAGGGTCATGAGATCAAGCCCTGAATAGGACTCCATGTTCAGCGCGGAGTCTGCTTGGGATTCTCTCTCATCCTCTCCTCCTGCCCTCCTCCCCCTTTCTCCCCAAAACAAAACAAAACTTAAAGTCCAATAATACAAAAAGTTGGTAAGAATATGGAACCATTGCAACCACTTTGGAGAATTATTTCTATAAAGTTATAAATACATATCCCCCAATTACCCAGTAATCCCATTCCTAGTTATCAAGAGAATGATATACTTGTCCACAAGAAGACTCTTACCATATTCAGACAGGTTTTATTTATGAGAAACCAATACTGGAAATAAATGCCCATCAGCAACAGAATGGATAGATAAATTGTATAGCCATGTATGACTCAGCAGTTAAAGAAAGGAACTATTGGTGTGTGCTACAACATGGATGAATCTCAAAAATGTCATGTTAAGTGAAAGAAGCCAGTCACAAAAGAGTATATGCTACACCATTTCATTTACAAGATTTTCAGGAACAGACAACACTTACCCATGTTAATAGAAATCAATCAAAAGTGAGGATTGACTAGAAGGGGCCAGAAGAGAACTTTCTAGGGTGATGGATATATTTGGCTTGGAGTGGTGATTAAATCAGTGTATACATTTATCAAAGCACATGAGATTGTACTCTAAAATCCCATTTCAGCTTTGTACTCTAAAATCCCGTTTCAGTTATACATATTTTATCCCAATAAAGAAATAAAAGAGACTATTATTTGTTTTTAAAAGATTCATTCATCATGCGGGGTAGAATGTTGACTCTCTAATAGCTTCCTTTTGTGAACAGTAAATTTATAGAACCCCTTCCCTTGGCTAAAGACCCTACATGATTTGTCTCTTGCCTACACTTTCTATTTCATTTCCCTTTTGTACCTAACCCTGCTGGCTTTCCTGTCCAAAGTAGGTCATTTCTTGATGTTTTCTAGTTCAGTCTTTTATTTGTCATCTTCATTGCATTTAAGAAAATTTGCATTTATTTGTCTCTTTCTCCTTTTTTATCTTGCTTTTTTCACCATCATGTTCCTCAGTGTAGTCCCAGGATATTTCCTGGACCAGTGAGTATTTGTTGAACATGTGAATGAATGAATGAATGAATGTTCCTGTCGTTTTATATGTTGATAAAGTGGTTGTCTACTCAAACATTCCTGTTTGGAGTTTGATCCATACCAATTCGAATAAAAATGACATAGTCTTATCTTTGTAAGCAAAGCAAACCTTTAATAAAACAGTTTTTGGTTGCTGCAACCAAACTTTTTGTATAATGCAAGGGAAGTTTTTCTTCCTTTCCCTTTCCAAAATCCCTATATAGTCTTTCCTTCTATTCCCTAATCAGAATGTCTTACACAAGAGACCTAATAACATGACAATTCTTCCCAAATATATTTGATCCTATACCCTGTTGGTAAAATGTTTGAGCACACTAACCACATAGGTACATTCATTTATTTCAAAAACAGGAATATGTTGCTGTACTGCTATATAATGAAATATGCACAAAAAATAGCATTTTAAAAGGACAGGATGAAAGATAGTTCTAACAGTTTCCTTCTGTACTTCAGCAGATGATTGTGTACCACCCCACCTCCCCATGTGCTCATCCCACTTTGAAGACACTGTCTTGGGGCAAAAATTATACTCAGTTACTTATACATCTAAATATAAAACTATGGTAGACTTAACCCTTTCGCATCTTAACCTTACCTCTGACTCTGGTTTGAAAGGATTTATTGCTTTTTAAATGAAATTATGGTATTTTTTTAGTGCAGGTAGAGTAGAATTTTTAGGTCTGGGGCATACTCTGAAATCATCTCATCTAATTTTTACTGTACTTAATCTTAACGTTGTTCAATAATAGTTTTTCTACAGAATATGTATTTTAGAAGGAAGAAATCATGAGAATAGAAAAGTAGGAAAGGGAGATAAAGAGGTACAGAAAAAGCTATGTTGACTTTTCCAATAGTTAATTACACTATAAATATCTGTAGCAATTCATTTGAATGAAATGTTGTCACCTTGAGGGATTACTAACTGTAGAAAATTAGCGGTTTGTACATCTAGATAAAGTTGCTAAAAATGAGGGAAACAACACTATTCTCTGATAGAAAGACAGTCTTTAATAAGCATCAACTCTACCATATAGCAGCCTGAGACAGGTTTAGAGATTTTAAGCCTGCTGTGTTACCTCTGAGACCTAAAGGAAGCAGAACATAAAAATGAGCCTCTATCAATTTGAAGCAAACCTAATCTTTATGATATGGCTGTGGTCTAAATCTATTAAAGATGTTCAAATTCAGTGTCCTTGGTATCACTGTGACTTGACCTGAATAGTGAGCAATAAACTTGTGTATTATAATTCTGGTTTGAAGATATGTGCTTAGGAAGTGAAACCGACAGTCAGTGTTTTGTGTCTGTCTCTAAGCAGACTAAGAGCCTATATAAAATGACAGGGGCATTTTTAGGGAAAGAAACCCATAATGTTTTCCTATTTAGTAGGTGACAGTATGTCCCAAGATAACACAAGCTTAAGGGGCTGGAACAAGCATGGTTATTAAAGGCTAGCAGTTTCTCAGTTCATACAAATTGAATTTTTTCGTAGGCTAGAAGACTGTAGAAATCTAGTGTAGAGCACTGAAATAAATTAGCATACTAAGTGAATTTATACATTCAGGCTTGTGAGCACTTCGAATTTAAGGAAGAAATTTTATTACTTCTTGAGAGAAAAAAGGCAATTCTTAAATTCTGTGTTTGATCTCCCTATTGCAAAGGGCCTATGTGATAAATTATATCATTTTCATGATTATTCTAAGTAGTAGTTATTATATTGATGGGAATCTTTCTCTCTTATTTCTTTTTTCAGAATTACTGATTTAGGGAACATTAAAAGAAGATTGTATTTATCAACGGTCCATAAGGAACTGTCCTCAACTCCTCTTCATGCAAAAATCCCACTCTTCATGATCAAACGCAAAATTGTAAGTGTCACATGAATGTTGCTTAAAATATTCAATTCAGTTCAGGAAATATTAATTATGGGCCTACTCTGTATATAAAGCACTTTATTTAAAGTACCATGGTCATATAAAAAATGAATAAAATTCATACTCTTCCTTTCTCTCCCATAAAAGAGCTTAAAGTCTACTAGGTGGGAGAATATAATTATTTGAACGTCTAGAATATCACCAAAACTGGTGGGAAGCACAGTAGAGAGAGGTTTACTGGTACTATGAAAGGGAAAGAAATCCATCTGACTATAGGATGAGGAAAGGCTGCATGAAGACTACATTTAGTTGGGCCTTTGAAGGACTGTAAGATTTCAAAAGCTAAAGATAGGGAGCCAAGCATTTCAAGCAAAAGGAACAGCATGAACAAAAGCATGAATGCTGGAAATTGGTACATATCTGGAGAAAAAAAAATGATTAATCGTTGTTGCCAGATTTTTTTTTTAATAGCCTTAAGGAAACATCAATCCTATAATACAACAGTCAGGTATAGGTTGGGAGGTTATGTGCCTATTTTGTAACCTCTAAGAACTAAAGCAGAGATAAGGTATGAGTAGATAAGCTATAACCTACAGGCCAAGAAGTTTGGGGCTGATATGACTGACTAGTCTTTCTCAAATTTTAATTGCTTTGGTACTACTCTCATGACTTTACCATGTTTGTATACTGCTTGTTCTAATATGTACTTAATACTTTCCTTTAAATCAACTCACCTCTTTGGGAGCTTAAATACATTTATTTTAAAAGAAGCCTTTAACCACTTCCTCAAATGCACAGACACCAATGTAAGGAAGGATCATGAAAAGTCAAGCAAATATGACACCACCAAAGGAAACTAATAAAGCCTTACTAACTGATCCTAAACAGATGGAGATCTGTGACCTGTCAGACAAAGAGTTCACAATAGTCTTCTTAAAGTTTAGTGACCTACAAGAACATACGGACAGACAACTGAACTTAGGAAAACAAGCCATGAACAGCACAAGATGTTTGAGAAAGGACTGGAGACCATCAAAAATGAGCAAATAGAAATGCTAGAGCTGAAAAATACAGTAACTGAACTGAAGAATTCAGTGGAGAGCTTCAAAAGCAGATTGAACCATGCAGAAAAAAGAATCAGTGACCTAGGAGACAAGACAATTGAAATTATCCAGTTGGGATTAAAAAAAGAAAAGGAATAACAAACAGTGAAGAAAGCCTATGGGAATTATGAGACATAAGGAAAGTAAGCAATAGTCACATTATGGGAATTCTAGAAGGAGAAGAGAAAGAGAAAGGGACAGAGAGTATATTTAAAGCAATAATGGCTAAAAACTCCCCAAACCCATGGAAAGAAATAGGTATTCAGATCCAAGAGACCCAAAGGACCACAAATAGGACTACGCAAATATATTATGATTAAATTTTCAAAAGTCAAAGAAAGAATTTCAAAAAGCAGCACGAGGAAAGAGAGGTTAAAAGTTGCATACAAAGGAGCTCCCATAAAACTATGGGCAGATTTCACAACAGAAAGTTTTCAGGCCAGAAGAGAATGTGATAACATATTCTAAATATTGGGAAAAAATTAAAAACAAACCAAAAATACTATACCTGGCAAAGCTGTCTTTCAGGAATAAAGGAGGGATAAAGACTTCCCGAAACAAACAAAAGCTGAAGGAATTCATTATCACTAGATATGCTTTACAATAAATGCTAGAGGGAGTTCTTTGAGTAGAAATAAAAGGACTGAAGGCCGTGTAATTCTGACTACAATGGTAAGTGTATAGTCAGAGTTGGAGTCTATAATAGTGGTGTATAATTCATTTACAGTAATATTAAATTGCATTCACTTTTCTATGTTTAAGTATTGATTTCCTTATTCATCTTAGATTTTCTAGAGTTCAACGTTAGGTGGTTTCCAAGAGTTAAATCATACAAGACGAATACGCCATTCTGTGTGTGGTTAATAAATAAAATCTATCATTACCTTGTTTTTGTGAGTTGTCACCTTTGCCAGTTTTCTAATTGAATATTTTGTTAAAATATGAACTGGTCATTCTGTACATGGATATCATCCGCACACACACACAGTAGTATGCCTGTCATCTAGTGACCTTTGTAGGAACACAGTATTTAAAAATAAAATATTATCTTTCTTTACAAGTAAACCTTGATGAGATAGAAAGTGAACTTGACTGGCCTATATTTCCTATATAATAAATAAGTCAGATGAATATGTGCCAGTGGCACCAGATATCTAATGACATAAGAAATGTACTACCTGAACTAAAAAGTAAAAATAAAAATAAATTTAAAAATGCAATAGGTCCTGTGGAACCGTGTTCTGTAACTCTTCTACCTCAACTTCCCACCATCTAGTCCGATGACTCAATGGAGAATAGTTACATGTAGTTTTAAAAAAATCCTGGTGTGAAGAAAGCAAGCTGGTCATTATTTTAGGTAACTTGAGCTTATGCTAAATTTTAAAAGGCAAAACAGTCATAACATATCTAGAATTTTTTTTTCTGAGTGTGGTTGAATCTAGAAAGAATTGCTCACATACATTTGAGACAGTCCTAAGCAAGAAACAAAGAAAGGTATTTTTTTCTATACTGACCCCATCCCAGTAAAATCACCAATTCATATCTACTTGTAATATGTTCTAATCTATATTTTGTTAAATATAAACATGTAAATAATATGTAGGGTTAAGAGCATGGTATCTGAATCCTGACACTAGTTAATGTGACCCTGTGCCAGTTCCTGTATTCATTTTCCTCATCTATAAAATGCAGATAATATGAGATATACTTCCTATTAAAGTTGTTAGGAAGATTTATGCAAGTAAATATACTGACTTTTAGAACAATGCCTTGCACAGTCTTAGCCCTAGGTAAGGATTATAGCTCTGATTTGCTCTTTAATTGCTACTTCTTCCAGGAAGGCCTCCATGATTTCCCCACTGTGGAATAGCTATTTGGGTTATAGTTCACCATTGCTATTCACAACTACATAATCCTTGTAACACTTCTTCACCCTGTGCTTGAATCATGTTTGCTTGTCTATCTCCCCACCTTTAGACTACAAGCATGTTTTATGTGACTTTTATCCCTAGTCCCATTAAGAACATGGCACATAGTAAGTGCTCAATAAATATTTGTTGAACAAATAGGCAAGTCTTACTGTGCCTCCTGATGTGGGAAATAAAATAAATGAGTTTGTCATAGACCTTTCTAAATGCGCTTGATTCCAGAAATATTCTGTACTGTTCAAGCAGATACTAAGAAATTCAGTTCTAAAACTTGTACTCATTTCCCCTCAGTTTCCTCCCAATCAAAGAGATGCTACAGTAGCAGAGGGTCTTCATTTCCACTGTTAATCTAGTCTATTCGCACTGAGCCCTTATCAAATTAAAGCTGAGCCATGTTTTAGGGGAACCTTCTATGGAGAGAAGCAAGGTGAGAGAGAACACTCCACCCATTCAAAATGCCATCTCTAGGGCCCTCCTTGGTGTTGGTGTGATGTTGCTCTAGTTCTCTACTTTTTTGCCAAAACTTTCTTCAGTTCTACTTTTTTAGGAACTGTAGGTAGTTTGGTGGTAAACCTTGAACACAGTATTTTTAAAGCTCTTCAGCTAACATTTATAAATCAGAAGTTATCAATATTGGCTGTTGTGCAGTGAGCAGTCAGCTGGAGCTGAGTGGCAACCGCACACTTTTAACAGAACTTTAAACTCTGCTGTAAAGTTTAGTTTTTCCACTCATAAGGAATGCAGGTGCACTCAGATGATTCCTGCTTCATTCACTTAAGTTATCTACCTAGGCCCTCTAGGCATAGAGTTTGCACCCTGATTAGAGGGAATTGCCAAAAGGTCCACTTTGCCTTGGTTCTTTAGCTAAAACCTTTACATAGCCAAAGGCAACAAATATTCTTAGAACCACACCAATATGAATATTTATGTATAGGCCACTTACTATTCCAGTTACCATTAAATGTTCGACCCTTCAAATAAAAAATTTTATTTTTCATGTTTCTTAATTTTGAAGAATTCGCTTTAATGTTTAAATTATAACAATTTATAGTTAACAATTTATAGTTTTAACTGAGGTTTTCAATGGCAAGAACAGTTTGAAAAATTAATAACCATCAGATTAAATGATGGAGGTAGCCACTTAGTCAAGACTCACTGAAATCAATCTTACTTCTTCTTACAACTTACTTCTAATTAGTTGGTGATAGTATCAGATGAACATCAATGTCTTGCTACCAAAGTATATATGAATGTATAGTAAATTTAATTGTATTTGAATAGGAAGTTCAGGTATGAAATATCATTGAGAATGAATCATTCATGGGAGATATAATGAAGATGTATGATAAATTACAATGTCAAAATCTTTTAGTATCCTTTACCATTCATATACCTAGTGTTTGTCATTTAAATGGATAAAATTACTCTTTAGGAGTTGTACTTTCTTGACCATGACTCTGATGGAATATGTTATAGCTTTTATTACAAACTGAAAGTGTGGTATAATTTTTTTAAAATTTCCCCTCAAAGATCATTTTCCCAATAAAGTCAGTGATTTAGAAATTTTTGATTTTTAATAGTATTTAATTTCTTGAGTGTCACTGAATGAGAAGGGAGTGGAGGAAATAGGTTTATTTAAACCAAGATCATTTAAATATATATTTAAGATGCTAGAGAATGTCCCTTAATGAAACCATTCTAACCTAGAATCCACTATAATGCTTATGGTATTTATTTGAAGGTTTGTAAATGTTTTCATCTCCTCCATGAGAATATCATTTAAAAATATTTGTTTTTCTCTCTCTACTCACCTGTCAGTCTAATATAGATGTTTAAGAAATTTGGGGAAAGAAAAGTAGTTCCATGTCTTCCTCTGAAGTCTCTGAATGGTTATGTGAGATAGGAACAACTACATAAAAGTAAGTTTGTTCTAGAAAACAGATGATTACCCCATTTTTAAATCACATGAACAGGCAGGAAGATATCGTTAGAGTTGAAGTGTGGCCTCTAGAGCTAGCTCGTAGGGGTTCATATTCTAGTTGGCACTTCCTGTCTGAGCCCTTAGCCGAGTCAGTTAATCTCTCTCTGCTTCATTTCCTCATCAGTTAGGTGGTGAAAATAATAGAACCTGCTTCTTGGAGGAGTTGCTAGGATTTAAAGAGTTATTACCTAGAACAGCGCCTAGCTCTTAGTAAGTACTCAGTTAGTTGATATTGTTATTATTTTACTATTTTCTCTTGACATAAATCCATGTTTATTAACTTAGGAATATAGTGTCACAATAAACTTCTGAACTTACAGTTCATTTCAATTGGCAAATATTTATTGAGCCCCTGCTGTAGTCCAAGGTCTATGACAAATGATAGGAATCCAAAGGTAAGTGACACATCAAAGAGATTATAATATGGCAGAGGAGGCAAACACATAAACAATTAATGATAATGGACTCTGGTGAACACCAAACTAGTCTAGGAACCAGATGCTGCTAAAGGAAAATATCAAACTTGTCTAGCCAAGTTGGGGATTATTACAATGGAAGTATTCTAAGTTGTAAATACACACAAACAAAAGTATGAAAATTTATGTCACAGTTGATCCATTAACTGATTCAAATGCACGGAATTACAGTGCTAGAAAAGAAGGCTAGACAAAACCATGAAGGGCTTTGAAAGCCATGTTGAGAAGTTTGAATTTTAGTCCATTAGAAATTTTTAATATAATTTTTAACATGGAGAAATTTCATGATATGATCTGCATTCTAGAAAATAAGTATGATATCAGAATGGAGAGCTAGAGGAAAAGAGACCAATTAAGAGGCAATGCAAAGAAATCCAGGTGAAACATATTAGCCTGCATTAGTGTAGTAGCAAAGAAGTAGAAGAGAGGACAGATATGAAAGATACTTAAAGAGTAAAATCAATTAAAAAAAAATAAACAGAAAATGGCACTGAGATTCACTGGATGGACTTAACACCGAGTTAAACACTGGAGATATCATTAAAATTGACCCAGGAATGTAGAAACTATTCAAACAAAAGCACAGAGAGGGGGGGAAAAAACCTAAAAAAAAAAAAGATGAATAGTCTTAATGGCTTGAGAAACAATATCAACCAGTCTAATATGTGTATAATCGGAGTAGTAGCAGGAGAACAGAGAGAGATTAAGCACAAGAAAATTTGTAGAAGTGACGGTTGAAATTTTTCAAAATTTGAAAAATACACCCACAGATCCAATAAGCTCCACAAATCAAGGGCTAAAGATCTCTCAAAAACTGTACCAACCCACACAATGGTATATCATAACTTAAAAAATAAAGAAAAAACACTGCAAAATCATCCCTTGGTACATCATAACGAAATTTCTGAAAATCGATGATAAGGAGAAAATCTTAAAAAGTAGCCAAAAGAAAAATTACATTATTCACCAGAGAACATTGATAAAATATATCACAAGCTTCCCATGAGAAGTAATGAAAGTAAGAAGACAATGGAATGATGCTAGGGTAAAAAAAATAATTTTTAACCTATCAACCTAGAATTCTGTATCTAGTAAAACTATTCTTCAAAAATTGGAGCAAAATAAAAACACTGAAACTAAAAAGTGCTGGAGAATTCATTGCTAGCAACTTGCACTAGAAAAATATTAAAGGAAGTTCTTCAGACTGAAAAAAATATGTACCAAATGAAAATCTGGATCTAAATGAGAGAAGAGTACCAGTAGTACTGGTACGATATAGATGAATCTGGGGGTGCCTGAGTGGCTTAGTCAGTTGAGTGTCTGCCTCTTGATTTCAGCTCAGGTTGTAATCTCAGGGTTGTGATCTCAGGGTCATGAGATCGAGCACCTCGTCAGGCTTCAAGCTCTGCAGGGAGTCTGCTTCTTTCTCTTTCCCTCTCCCTCTGTCCCTTCTCCCACTTGCTGTCTCTCTCTCTCTGTCTCTCTCTCTCTCTCTAAAATAAATAAATAAATCTTTAAAAAATACATAGATGAATCTAAAAGATTCTTTATTCATATCATAATTTCATTAAAGGTATTTGTTGAAAGCAAAAATACTAACAGTATAGTAAGTAATCACGTAGGAGATATGTAGAATACAAATCTAATTATATACACACCTAGTGACAGTGCTTGGAAATGCATGAAGCAAAAACTAACAGAACTAAAGAGAGAAACATAAATTCACAGTTTTAGATGAAGATTTCAACACTCCCCTCTCAGATATTGACAGAAAATCAGTGAACTTGAAGAATGCTATCACTCGACCAGACCTGTTTGACATTTTTAGAACATACCATCTAACAACTGCCTAATACACACTATATTCAAGTGCACATTGGTTTACCCAAGGTGTATGATATATTAGGATGTATTGATCTCAATAAACTTAAAAAGACTGAAATCATACAAAGTGTGTTCTGTGAATACAAGGGAATTAAATTAGAAACTAATAATGAAAATATAATTGGACAGTCCCCAAGTAGTTAGAAATAAAGCAGCTTACTTCCAAATAACTTGTAAGTCAAAAAAAAAAATTATGGGAGATATTAGAAAGCATTTTCACTGTTATTTTAACTAATTTCAAATGGTAATGAAAATAAAGCATACCAAAATTTGTGGGATGCATCTGAATCATGTAAAATATGGAGAAAGAAATAATCAAGAAAATATATAAATGAAATAAAAACTGGACAATGGAGAAAATCAATAAAACCAAAGCTTGTTCTTTGAGAAGATTTAGCAAATGATAAGCTGTTAGCTAGATTAACAAGAAAAGAAGAACATTCACATTACTAAAATCAAGAATGAAAGTAGGGAAAAGGGAAAATAAGGGAATACTATGAACAATATTTTGCCAGTAAGTTTGACAGTTTAGATGAAGTGGGAAATTTCTACTAAAGACACATATTACTAAAACTGATACTAAAAGAAATTAAAAGTTAAAATAGCCATATATCTATTTTTAGAAAACAAATTTGTAATTTAAAACATTCCCGCAAAGAAAATACAGGTCCAAAAAATCCACATCCAAGCTTTACATATAATTCTACTAAACATTTAAAGAAAAAAATACCAATTTTAAACACTCTCTTTCAGATCATTAAGGAGAAGGAACATTCCCAAATCATTGAATAAAATGAGGCCAGCATATTGTTGATACCAAAGCCAGCAAAGACATTATAATTCCCAAAAAAGAACTATAAATCATTATCAGTCATGAACATAAACACATGAATCCTTAACACCATGACTATGTGGTGTTTATTCCAGGAATTTAAGGTTAGTCTTACATTTGAAAATCAGTCACTGTAATTTATCACATTAACGGAATAATAGGAAAAAAAATTATAAGATCTTCTCAGTAAATGTAGAAAAATCATTTAACAAAATTCCCTTAGTCATTCATGACTAAAGCTTACATCAAACTAGGAATAGGAAGAAACTTTTTCAATCTGATAAAGGAGTTCTATTTAAAAAACAAAAAACAAAAAACTTACAACTAAATCATACTTAGTGGTGAAATACTACTTACCCCTAAGATAGGGAACAAGGCAAGGATATCCACTCTACTTCTATTCAGCATTGTATTGGAGGTCCCAGTAAGGGCAGTAAGATAATAAAGGGAAATAAAACACATACAGATTAGAAAAAAAGAAGGAAAACTTTCTCTCTTTGCAGACAACATAATCATCGAAGTAGACAATTGTAAGGAATCTGCAAAAACTAAACAAAACCTACTAGATTAAGTGAGTTTTGTAGGGTCACAGAATATAACATCAATAACCAAAGTCAATTATTTCTATATAATTCTATATAAATTGTTTATTAACAATAAACAATTGAAGTTTTTAAATTTTTTTAAATTTAATATTTTTATTGTTTTTTATTTTAATTCTAGTATAGTTAACATACAATGTTGTATTAGTTTGAGGTATACAGTATGGTGATTCAGCAATTCTAGTTTTAATTTTTAATTTTAAAAGTATTTATTGCATCAAAAGTACATTAATACTCAGGAATAAATTTAATAAAATATATGCTAGACCTTTACACTGAAGGCTGTAAAACATTGCTGAGAGAAATTGGAGAAGACCTAAATAAATAGAGACATGTTTTTGGATCCAAATACTGTATATTCAATCTAATCCCAATCAGAATCCCAGCAGGCTTTTTTTTTTTTTTAATATTTTTTGCAAAATTTATAAACAATTTTTTTAAACATTTTATTTATTTATTTGTCAGAGAGAGAGAGCACAAGCAGGCAGAGTGGCAGGCAGAGGGAGAAGCAGGCTCCCCACAGAGCAAAGAGCCCATTGCGGGACTCGATCCCAGGACCACTGGACCATGACCTGAGCCAAAGGCAGTGGCTTAACCAACTGAGCCACCCAAGCGTCCCTATAAACAAATTCTAAGATATATACGGGAACTCAAAAGACGTTCAATACAACACAATTTTCAAAATGTAAAAATTATACATCATGATTTCACAACATGTTATAAAGCTACAGTAATCAGGGCAATGTGTTCTTGGCATAGATACCAGTAAAAAGTTTAGAAATAGACACATGCATGCATAGTCAGTTGATCTTCAACCAAGTCACCAGAGCAATTCAATAGAGATAGGAACATCTTTTTTCAGACCTGGAACTTCTGAGTATCCATATGGGAGAAAAAAATGAACCTCAAACTATACTTCACACCATTCACAAAAATTAAGATGAATCACAGATCCAAATGTAAATGCTAAAAATGTAAACAACTATAAGAAATTTTTTAAGACCCAGAAACCATTAACCCTAATAAAGAATAAGTTGACAAAATGGGCTTCACCAAAATTTAAAACTGCTTTGGGCACCTGGGTGGCTTAGTCCATTAAGCCTCTGCCTTCGGCTCAGGTCATGATCCCAAGCCTTGGGATCAAGCCCTGTGTTGGGCTTCCTGCTTACTCAGCAGGGAGTCTGCTTCTCCCTCTTCTTGCCCCTCCCCCACAATCATGCACACTCTCGCTCTCTCTTTTTCTCTCTCTCTTTTTCTCTCTCTCTTTCTCTCTCTCTCTCTTTTTTTTTAACATATTTGCCCCAGGTGTACAGGTCTGTGAGTCACAAGGGTTACACAATTCACAGCACTCATCATAGCACATACCCTCCCCAATGTCCATAACCCAGCCACCCTCATCGCTACCCCCCTACCCCCAGCAACCCTCAGTTTGTTTCATGAGATTAAGAGTCTCTTATGGGGACGCCTGGGTGGCTCAATTGGTTAAGCAGCTGCCTTCGGCTCAGGTCATGATCCCAGGGTCCTGGGATCGAGTCCCACATCGGGCTCCTTGCTCGGCAGGGAGCCTGCTTCTGCCTCTGCCTGCCACTCTGCCTGCTTGTGCTCTCTCTCTCTCTCTGACAGATAAATAAATAAAATTAAAAAAAAAAAAAAAAAGAGTCTCTTATGGTTTGTCTCCCTCCCCATCCCATCTTGTTTCATTTTTTTCCTTCCCTACCCCCCACAACCCCCCGCCCTGCCTCTCAAATTCCTCATATCAGAGAGATCATATGATAATTGTCTTTCTCCGATTGGCTTATTTCGCTCAGCATACCCGCTAGTTCCATCCATGTCGTTGCAAATGGCAAGATTTTGTTTCTTTTGATGGCTGCATAGTATTCCATTGTATTTACATACCACATCTTCTTTATCCATTCATCTGTCGATGGACATCTAGGTTCTTTCCATAGTTTAGCTATTGTGGACATTGCTGCTATAAACATTCGGGTACACGTGCCCCTTTGGATCACTCCATTTGTATCTCTAGGGTAAATACCCAGTAGTGCGATTGCTGGGTCATAGGATAGCTCTATTTTCAACTTTTTGAGGAATCTCCATACTGTTTTCCAGAGTGGCTGCACCAGCTTGCATTCCCACCAACAATGTAGGAGTGTTCCACTTTCTCTACATCCTCGCCAACATCTGTCATTTCCTGACTTGTTAATTCCTCTGTTTCAAATAAATAAAATCTTTAAAAAAATTAAAACTGCTCATCAAGACATTTTTAAGAAAATGAATAAACAAGCTACAGCTGGGAGAAAATATTCCTAATACATATATCTGACAAAAGACTTCTATCCAGAATATATTCTCCAACTGTATAATAAAAAAAAAAAATAACTTTTTTAAGGCAAAAACAATTGAACAAGCACTGCACAAAGATTATACAATCAAACAAGCATGTGAAGAGCTCCATACTGTTAGTCAGGGAATTCAAATGAAAAACACAATTGCTACTACTTCACCCAGTATAATAGCAAAAATAAAAGAGACAGGAAATACTAAATGTTGGTTAGATATAAAGCAATTATCATACATTTCCAACATACGTGGAGAATTTCCAGCGTAATCACTTTGGAAATACCTTTGGAAGTTTATGATAAACATTTACCCATTGATACAAGAGCTCCACTCCTTGGTGTCTATCCATGGAAATATAAGTACATGTACACAAAAAAACTTGGATGGGAATTTTACAACAGCTTTATTTATAAAAGCCAAAAACTTGAAATGAACTTATATGCCCCCACAACAGAAGATTGAACGGTTAAATTGTGGTATATTCACAGAGTGGGGTACTACTCAACAAAGTAAGAATGGACTGCTGATCCATGCAACAACATTGATGAACCTCAAGTATTAATGCCAAGTGAAAGAAGCCACTTACTGTGATCCCATTTACATAAATTAATAGAACAGACAAACTAAGGTGAAATTAGTGGTTGCCCTTGAGAGGGATAAGTCTGAGATTGGGAAACAGCACAAAAAAACTTTCTGGGGTGATTGAAATGTCGTATAACTTGATGGGCTATGGTATGCTGGTGAATGAAATGGTCAGAATCATCAAATTGTATCCTTAAAGTCTGTGTATTTTGTGGTATGAAGTCAAAAAGATGATGTTGTTAACATATATTAAACACATATATGTTAGGCACTATTATAAGTGCTTACATGTTTTTAGACATTTAATCCTAACAACTGTGAGAGATGTATTATTATTACCACCATTTTACAAATGAGGAAAGCGAAGCACAGACAGGTTAAGTAACTGTGAAACATATCTAACTAGTAAATGCTGGAGCTGGAATGCAGACTCAAGCAGATGGGCTCCAGAGCCCAATGCTCTTGCATCCCTAGGAGGAATGTATTTAAAAGGAGTTGCCAGTAGAGTTTAACTGGAAGGGATTTCCAGACAGGCTAAAGAATGGAATATTATAATTAGATAATAGAAAATAATTTCTAATTCCAAATTTAAAAGTTAAGTGTTTCAGAGAAAGGAAGTTAAATGTCAGGATGTGGCCATGTGAGTGGATTACTGAGTAAAGCAGAGAAGGCTTTTGAAGGAAAGGAAGTTAAGGGATGAAGGATATTGGACAGTGTGTTAGAAGGTAAGATGACGAGTCCCAGCATTTTTCAGGAATGTGTAGATAGGCTGGCAAAGGTGTGTCTGCAGAAGCTGGAGTGACCAGGAAGTGATTTGAAGATCAGTGAAGCTAAAAGAGTGGAAGAGCCTGTCAGTGCAATTCCTCCAGCTTCAAAGAAGATAGGGTTCCTAGTCAGAAGTGCAAGCCCACTCCCAATGCCACCTAGCCACGTGGCCTCGAAACTGGAGGCTGTAGAAACACATATGAACTCCCTTAGTGAGCTTCAACTCCAGAGTTGAAGGGGGAAGTAGTATCTCAGAGAAAAGCCAGGTTTCAATTAAAGTAAGGTATATAGGACTCTTAGAAAAATACAGAGGAAGTAAGTACTTCTCAGTGTAAGGCTTTCAGAGGGCACAGTGAATGGTGACTTGAGAATTAGCAAGAGAAAAATGGGCTGCTATTTCAGCAAGAGACTGCTTGCTCATGCGGGTAGGAATGGGAGGTGGGGGTCAGTTGCTAAATAGGTATCATAAAGATACTGTATAAGGAACTTGCCTTTCTGTGGTTCAGCCACGAGCTACAACCCTGCAGCCCCAACCTCTCCTCAGCTCCCCTCCCTCCGTGTAGGGACTTGTCATGATTTGCTTTTCCTGAGGAAAATGTTTTTTAATACAGTAGTAATACATAATTACTCCTCCTGACCGTGCGGATATAAAATTACTATTTCGATCTCTGCTTACACCATTTAAAAACAATATGATGGTGATTGAGATGAATAAGGTCATTGTAAGCAATTTTTGTAAGAGATTTTCTCTTGAGATAGTTAAGCTAACATGTGAAAAATTATTATAAAAGACACAAGAATAAACGTCTTAAAACCCCATTCTTTGTTATCGTTTTAGGAACACAGAAACAGATTGAGCTCCTAAAATTGTGAGAAGAGATATGCTTTAGGATTGCTGGGTTATGAAATTGCGGTTTCTTGTTTGTGATTTCCTCTTAGAAAGGCAGCACTAGCTAGAGCTGTGCACTGTCAGTGACTCAGGCTCTTTCTGTACTGGCAAAATGAATCCAATTATCCTCACATCTTTCCTGCAGTAATGGCAAGGAAAATCAAAAAGTGCTGGACGACCAAGAACTTGTTATTGCATGCATTTGAGTGGTGTGTGTGTGTGTTTGTGTGTGTGTGTGTGTGTGTGTGTGTGTGTTCACACAGTCTACTGGCCTTTCCCCAGTATAATAAAGCCATATGGGGCCCCTGGGTGGCTCGGTTGGTTAAGCAGCTGCCTTGGGCTCAGGTCATGATCTCTAGGTCCTGGGATGGAGCCCTGAGTCAGGCTCCCTGCTCAGTGGGAAGTATCGTCTCCCTCTCCCTCTGCACCTCCGGCCCCTTCCCCATGCACATGTATGCGAGTACGCTCTCTCTCTCTCCTCCCTTCTCTTGCTCTCAAATAAATTTTTTAAAATCTTTAAAAAAAAATTAAAACTAAAGACATATGGCCAAACATTAGTCTGTAAAAACTAGAAATTCATGCTTTGAATCATTCTTTTACCCTTGGCCTGCCAGTTCCTTTATGCAGAATTTCATGCTGGAACTAAATAGTATAAACTCCCTTTTTTTTAATATTTATTTATTTTATTAACATATAATGTATTATTTGCTTCAGGGGTACAGGTCTGTGAATCATAAGTCTTACACAATTCATAGCACTCACCATAGCACATACCCTTCCCAATGTCCATAACCCAGCCACCCTATCCCTCTCCTACTATCTCCCAGCAACCCTCAGTTTGTTTCCTGAGATTAAGAGTTTCTTATGGGGTATAAACTCTCTTATTAATCCAAGGAGCAAATTAAGCAAAACTGTCTTTTCCCTGTCAGGTTGCTGTCTTCCTGGTACATAATTCTCAAACCCATAATTAGGAATATTTTAAATCAAGAGTTCTTCCCTGCTAGATTAGAGTTACTTGTAGGACTAAAGTGATAAGAGATCAAGAAAACTCAAAAAAGGGATTTGAAGAATGGTTGATCACCAAGAATAATGAAAATAATATTTTGTAAAGATCAACTGTAATTCAGGTAATCCACATGTTGAGAGTAGAGAGTTCATACTCTTTTCTGAAACTTCAGAAAATATGACACAGCATTTATACGAAGAATGAGTTATTTGTTGAAGCTTATGAAAAGTGGAACCTTTATAAATACCATCTACACAAAAAAATAATTTCTATTTGTGAAAGTTATTCCCATCTTTCTCAGGAACTACTCCCATCTATACTTGTAAGAAATGAATTCACTCAAGTTATCAATTCCCATACATTTATGGGGCTAGTTGAGTGATTATAAAATGAAAGATTGAGGATTTTTCTTGAGGGGGAGCTTGGGAAGATGGCAGAGCAGGAGGATCCTGAGCTCACCCCATCCCATGTTTTTGGTTTGTTTGTTTTTCCTAAGATTCTATATATTCATTTGAGATAGAAAGATACAGAGAGAGAGAAAGTGCGCTCACAAGTAGGGAGAGAGGCAAAGGGAGAGGGAGAATCAGACTCCCCACTGAGCCGAGGCCCCGACAGGGGGCCTGGTTCCAGGACCCAGAGATAACAACCTGAACCGAAGGCAGATGCCCAACCATCTGAGCCACCCAGGTAGCCCCCATCCCAGGTTTTCAACTAGATATCATCCACATCCAAGTCAACAAACAAGAAAGCAATCTGAAGAATGGAAGAACAAATTACACAACTAAATACAGAGATGAAACTGCAGCTGAAAGTTTAGAAAGGTCAGAAAGGCAGAGAGGAAGGCTGCCTGCAGGAGGGAGGGAACTATATGTGGAGAAAGCAAGGCAGAGAAATGGGCCCTCACCCTAGGGATCTCATAGGGGGAAGACTAATCCCCATAACATTTGGCTTTAAAAACCAGAGGGGCTAGGGCACCTAGCTGGCTCACTTGGTATAGAGCATACAACGCTTGATCTCGGGGTTCTGAGTTTGAGCCCCACATTGGGTGTAGAATTTACTTTAAAAAAAAAAACAGAGGGGCTGAATTCCATGAGTTTATAAAACCAGTGGTACTTGGAACCTAGAGCTTTAAAAGTCAACTAACCCAGCACTAGGCAAGCTGGGAGGATGAGTGATAGCTGGGTTGCTACCCTTAAAGAGACAGCAGTCTGCATGGAGAGGCAACCAAAAAATGGCAGCTTGCACAACCACAAGGACAAACAGGAGACATCTCTTCATCCTGATTTCGGAGCATGCTGGGGGACTTCTCCAAAAGCAAGGGACCTGGCAGGTGCCATTTTCCTCCCCTACCTCCTAGCATAAACACAGAGCCACCTTTGAGAGGTGATGCTACACAGACACTTGTTACCTGACCCACTGGCAAATGTGCCATGCCCGTAAGTTCTCGTGAGGACTAACACACTCCCAAGTCTGCTGGCTTTGGCCCTGAGCTCAGGACAAATTCTGTTAAAGCCACACATGTGCCCTGACCAGCTGCTAGGGGCATGACCGCTGCAGTGTGCTGCACACATCTGCTGTGCTGCACCCTGCCGGGCACCCCCAAACACCATAGTGCACCCCACCCATCACCAGGTGCACAGCTGCCGCTGCGCACCATGCCCAGTCACCCCACCAGGCCTAGCCACTGCACTGCACCAACCACATGCCCCAGCACCCTCATGTGCTGGGCCTAACCTTACCCAGCCATGTTTGCTCACCATCCCCAGCCTCATGCAGCCCCAAACCACCACAGCATTTTGGAGTGGCCCAGTGCAAATTTTGCTAATATTGCTACCCCTCTCCCAAGTCTTGTGGCAGGCACGCCCCCTCAGAGCTGACCTGCCCTGGTCTCACTAACACCACAGAGAGTAAGCACAGCCCACAACAGGCAGAGAGTCAGTGCAGACAACTGCACTGAAAGGAAAAGTGACTCAGACACAACAGTAGGTGTAATCAACACACACAAGATGCTCACCTGAAATGCCAGGTTTTGATGAACAGGGGACACTGCCCTGCAGGGTACCCCAGGACTTCTTCATAAAGTCACTACTTTCAAAAGCAGAAGATATAGCAGACTTTCTTAATACATAGAAACAAACATAAAGAAGAGGCAGAAATGTATCACAAATTAAAGAACAGTACAAGGCCAAAGCCAGAGATCTAAGCAAAACAGATAAATAACATGTCTGATAAAACCATGATCATAAGGATAGTCACTGGACTTGAGAAAAGAGTGGAAGACGTGAATAAGATCCTTAACACAGAGATAAGGAATAACATAGCAGAGATAAAGGACTCAGTAAATGAAATGAGAAACATGCTTAGTAAAATGCATAGCAGGATGGAAGAAGCAGAGGAACGAATTAGTGATATAGAAGACAGAGTAATGGAAAGCAATAAAGCTGAACAAGAGAGAGAAAAAATAATTCCACAAAACTAGAACAGACTTAGGGAACTCAGTGATTCCATCAAATGTAATCACATTTGTATTATAGGATTCCCAGGAGAAGAAGAGAGAGAAAGGGGGGCAGAAAATTTATTTGAAGAAATAATATCCAAAAACTTCCCTAATCTGGGGAAGGAAACAGATATCCAGATCCAGGAAGCACAGAGAACTCCCATCAAAACCAACAAAAGCAGACCCACACCATGACATACTGTAATTAAACTTGAAAAATATAGTGATAAAGAAAAGAATTTTTAAAGCAGCAAGACAAAAGAAGTCATTAACTTACCAGGGAAAACCCATAAGGCAAGCAGGAAATTTTTCTACAGAAACTTTGAAGGCCAGAAGGAAATGTCATGATGTATTCAAAGTGCTGAGTGAGAAGAATCTGCAGCCAAGAGTACTCTATCCAGCAAGGCTATCATTCATAATAGAAAGAAAGATAGTTTCCTAGACAAACAAAAACTAAAGGAGTTTGTGACCACTAAGGCAGCTCTGTGAGAAATATTAAAGGGGACTTTTTGACTGGAAAGGAGACTCCGAAAGTTGACAGTATAAAGGTAGGAAATACAAAAGCAGTAAAAACTAATTATTTCTGTAAAATATCAGCCAAGGAACTCAAAGAAGGATACAAAATATAATAACATATACCTAAAATGTGAGGAGGAGAGAGGAATGAGTTCATATTTAAATGACCTTCAACTTAATATAGACTGTTATATGTAGAAGAGGTTATATACAAACCTAATGGTAACCATATATCAAAAACCACTAATAAATATGCAAAGAATAAAGAGAAAGAAATCCAAATATATTACCGAAGAAAATCAGCAAAACATGAAAGTCAAGAAATGGTCAGAGAAAATCTCTAGAAACAACCACAAAACAAGTAATAAAATGATATAAATACATATCAATCAATAATTACTTTGAATGTAAATGGACTAAATGCTCCAATCAAAAGACTTAGGGTGACAGAATGGATTAAAAAAAAAACATACCTATAAATACGCTGCCTACAAGAGACTTATTTTAGACCTCAAGACACCCACACATTGAAAGGGGGAATAGCGAACTATTTATCATTCAAATGGATGTCAAAAGAAAGCTGGAGTAGTAATACTTCTAGCAGACAAACTAGACTAAAACAAAGACTGTAATAAGAGACAAAAAAAGGGCACTATGTCATAATAAAAAGGACAGTCCAACAAGAAGATCTAACAATTATAAATATTTATGCACCCAACATGAGAGCCCCCAAATATATACAACAATTAATAACAAACATAAAGGAACTAATTGAGAATACAGTAATAGTAGGGGACTTTAAAAACCCACTTACATCAATGGGCAGATCACCTAAACAGAAATCAACAAGGAAACAATGGCTTTGAATGACAGACTGGACCAGATGGACTTAACAAATCTGTTCAGAACATTGCATCTGAAAACAGCAAAATACACGTTCTTTTCAAATGCACATGAGATATTTTCTGGAATAGATTGCATATTAAGCCACAAAATAGGCCTCAACAAATACAAGAAGATTGAAGTCAGATCATGCATCTTTTCTAACCACAACACTATGAAACTAGAAGTGAAGCACAGGAAAAAATCCGGAAAGCCCACTAATACGTGGAGGTTAAATAATATGCTACTAAACAATGAATAGGTCAACCAGGAAATAAAAGAGGAAATAAAAGAGTACATGGAAACAAATAAAAATGAAAACACAAGAGTCCAAAACCTTTGGGATGCAGGAAAATTGGTCCTAAGAGGGAAGTATATAGCAACATAGGCCTACCTCAAGAAGCAGGAAAAATCTTAAATAAAACCACCTAACCTTACACCTAAAGGAGCTAGAAAAAGAACAATAAACAAAACCTAAAGCCAGCAAAAGGGTGGCTCCCAACAAACAAAAGTCCAGGACCAGATGGCTTCACAGGTGAATTCTACCAAACATTTAAGAAGAGTGAATACCTATTCTCAAACCATTCCAAAAAATCAAAAATGAAGGAAAACTTCCAAATTCATTGTATGATGCCAGCATTACTCTGATACCAAAGCTAGATAAAGACACCACAAGAAAAGAGAACTACAGGCCATTATCTCTGATGAACATAGATGCAAAAAATCCTCAATAAAATACTAGCAAACTGAATCCAACAATATATTAAAAAAATCATTCACCATGATCAAGTGGGATTTATTCCTGGGTTGCAAGGGTAGTTTAATATTTGCAAATCAATCAATGTGATATATCACATTAATAAAAGAAAGGATAAGACTTTAAAATAAAAACTGTAACAAGAGACAAAGAAGGGCACTGTATAATAATAATAAGGACAATCCAACAAGATTTAACAATTATAAATATAATTAATCATTTCAATAGATGCAGAAAAAGCATTTGACAAAGTACAACATCCATTCATGATAAAAATCCTCAACAAAGGTTTAGAGGGAACATATCTCAACATAATAAAGGCCAAATGTTAAAAACCCATAGCCAATATCATCCTAAATGGGGAAAAGCTGAGAGCTTTTTCTCTCTGGTCAGGAACAAGGTAGGAATATCCACTCTCACCACTTTCATTCAATGTAGTACTAGAAGTCCTAGCCACAGGAATCAGACAGTGAAAAGAAACAAAAAGCATCCGGATCAGCAAGGAAGAAGTAAAACTTTCACTATTTGCAGATGCCATGATTCTGTATAGAGAAAATCCAAAAGACCCCACCAAAAAAGTAATTCAGTAAAGGCAAATGAATTCAGTAAAGTGGCAGGATACAAAGTCAACATGTAGAAATCTGTTGCATTTCTATATACCAATAATAGAGCATCAGAAAGAGAAAATAAGGAATCAATCTCACTGTACAAAAAAAAATAAGATACCTAGGAATAAACCTAAGCAAAGAGGTAAAAGACCTGTACTCTGAAAACTACAAAATGCTGATGAAAGAAATTAGAGATGACACAAAGAAATGGAAAAACGTTCCATGCTTATGGATTGGAAGAACAAATATTGTTAAAATGTCTATAGTAGCCCAAATAATCTACACATTTAATGTAACCCCTATCAAAATACCAACAGCACTTTTCATAGAACTAGAACAAAGAATATTAAAATTTCTATGGAATTACAAAAGATCCTAATAGCCAAAGCAGTCTTGAAAAAGAAAAGCAAAGCTGGAGCCATCACAAGTCTGGACTTCAAGTTATATTGCAAAGCTGTAGTAATCAAAATAGTGTGGTTCTGGCACAAAAATAGACAAATAGATCAACAGAATAGAAAACCCATAAATGAACCCACCCAGAAATGAACCCATAATTATATGGTCAATTAATCTTAGACAAAGCAGGAAAGAATATTCAATGGGAAAAAGTCTCTTCAACGAATGGTGTGGGGAAAACTGGACAGCAACACACAAAAGAATGAAACTGGGCCACTTTCTTACACCATACACAAAAATAAATTAAAAAATGGATTAAAGACCTAAATGTGAAACCTGAAACCATCAAAATCCTAGAAGAGACCACAGCCATAGCCATAGCAACTTCTTTCTAGGTATGTCTCCTGAGGTAAGGGAAGTAAAAGCAAAAATAAGCTAGTGGGACTACATCAAAATAAAAAGCTTCTGCTTTAGTTTTGTTACAAACAAAACTAAAAGCAAGCCTACAGAATGGAAGAAGATATTTAGAAATTACATACCAATAAAGACTTAGTATCCAAAATATATAAAGAAATTATACAACTCAACACCCAAAAAACCAAATAATCCAATTAAAGAATGGGCAGAAGACATGAATAGACATTTTTCCAAGGAAGACATACAGATGGCCAACAGACACATGAAAAAATGTTCAACATCACTTATCAGGGACGTGCAAATCAAAACTACAATGAGATATCACTTCACACCTATCAGAATAGCTAATCAGCAACACAAGAAACAACAGGTTTTGGTGAGGTTGTGGAGAAAAGGGAACACTCTTACACTGTTGGTGGAAATGCAAACAGGTGCAACCACTCTGGAAAAGACTATGGAGATTCCTCAAAAATTTTTTTTAAAAACTACCCTACAATTCAGTAATTGCACTACTAGGTATTTACCCAAAGAATACAAAAATACTTCAAAATAACTCGAAGGGACACATGCATCCCAGTGTTTATAGCAGCACTGTCTATGACAGTCAAATTATGGAAACAGCCCAAGTGCCCATCGACTGATGAATGGAGAAATAATAATGGATAAATATACATTGGAATATTACTGAGCCATAAAAAATAATGAAATCCTGCCATTTGCAGTGACCTGGATTAAGCTAGAGAATATAATGCTAACCAAAATTAAGTCAGTCAGAGAAAGACAAATACCATATGATTTCACTAATATGTGGAATTTAAGAAGCAAAACAAACAAGCGAAGGAGAAAAGAGAGAGGAGAGAGGCAAACCAAGAAACAGACACCTAGAGAACAAATGGATGGTTACCAGAAGGGAGGTGGGTGGGGGGATGGGTTAAATAGGTGATGCGGATCAAGGAGTCCACTGGTCCTGATGAGCACCGGATGATGTATGAAAGTGTTGAATCACTATAGTGTACACCTGAAACTAATATAATACTGTATGTTATCTAACTGGAATCAAAATTAAAAAAATAAAAGATTGAAAGTATGTGTATTGGCATGTATGTGTATATATGTCTTCATACATCATACATACATGCATGGCGATCATTATTTGTTGAGCACTTTCCATGATGCATGAGTCTGGGCAGAGGGAATAACAGTAGCTTGACTATGATGAATAAGAAAAGTGTGTAGTAGGTAAGGACTGGTTTCCTGGGACTCAGAATTTTTGAAGGAAGAGAATACCAATTCCCAAGCCAGCTGATGGAGTCTGATGAGGTACAGAGGTACAGCCCACTGGAGGGTTCATCTAAGTAGGGGATAAAGGGCAAGGCCCTGAGAAAAAATGCCTCAGCACATTCTATGTCTCCCTGGATTTGGAAAGTATTATTCCTTGTTTAAAACCAAACTCATGTTGCCTCTAAGCCTTTCCTAGATAAAGGAAAACTTGGATTCAAATACAGTAACGCAGATCATTTTAAAAGCAATCATTAACTCTAGAAGTATAAAGAAGTTGTATAACGATAGGTAATCATAGAGCATCACTTAACTCAGTTGTTTACAATATTCATACAGTCACAGTGAGGAAAACACAGAATATGGATTTTGAAGAAAAAGGTAAAAAGAACAAATGGGAGATGATTATCCAGGGAGGATGAAGCAGAGGAAGTAGGGTGTGTAAGTGAACTACAAGTCTTATCTACCATAATAGGAAGACAGTAGACAATGTCTAAAATTGATAAAAGGTATTCTTTAAAAATAAAGACAGAAGAAAAGTTAAAGAGTTGACAGTATGATTAGAGGAGTGGAGAACTAACAAGAACTATATTTTGTACAAAATTTGGCATGTTTGGGCCTATATTTGCATATAATGTCATAGCATTTTTAAAATTTTTTTTTAAAGAAGTCTTTCTTGAACTTCCCCATCCTTCCACATTGAGCCCCCTCTGCACTAACAGTATAAAACAGATGCCACATGTCTGCCTCCAGCCTCCCTTCTCAGACTGCAAGGACTCTCTTATTCCTTGCTGTAAGTCGGAGTCATGCCCAGTGTTTAACACCTGAGAAACGAGCTTAGCACCTGTGGTAAAAGAATGGATGATACAGTTACTTTTTTTTTTTTGATACAGTTACTTTTGAGGCAAACCAGCTGAATAATTGCAATTGAGACATAATCTTAATCAAGTCTCTTAGGAATAGGAACCACAGAACAATGATAGTGATGCTAATATAATAATAATATTAACAATGATTATTGGATTGCTAGAAACCCCAATACCTCCATCCCCTGTAAGCCGGGTTTTACCAAGCCCTGCTGTTTCATTCACCGAAGGGCATGCCTACTGGATTTGTCCCTTACATCCCACCTCCTATCCTAGACCTCTACCAGACCTTCTTCATTTCATGTTTAAATGACTGACTGACTGGTCTTTCTGTGCCTCAGTCTGTCTCTGCTCTACCTCCGCCTTCCTCCTACCTCCAAATATTCCTGCATTAGGGTTAGTTCAGACTTCTCAGCACTCTACTCTTGTCACATTCTCCCTCAAGAATCAAAGTGACACCTTACTCGCTGGAGTCCAAGGTTCTCCTCCTGATCTTTCAACGCCTTCAGAACCTGGCCTTACTGGCCCATCCCACATTACCTCTCATACCTCCCCAGAGCTTGCCACCCTGCAGGGCAAGCCAGTCTCATTACTGCATCATACTCAGTCCTCCTTCCCGCCTTTTATTACACCAGACTTCCTTTCACCCAAAAGACCAGAGCATCCCCATTGCCTGAGAATATAATTTTACTATTGAGACACCTACAAATAATCTTCATGTATTTAATTAACTTACTGCAATCTCTTTTACTTTTCTACAGTGGAAACCACCTCGCGTTTTCCTTCATAATAAAATCAACATTTCTAAATAGAATTCGCCTTTAAGAATAACATCATTATTTCCTTTATCAATAAATATAACTTTCAATTTTGACAGATTAATAAAATGAACCTTAGGTAAGTCGTTCTTCTAATCAAATAGTGGAAGAGCTTGATATTTTAAAAAGAAGTACAGACAACCTTAAATACTACTTTTCTTTTAATTTCAAAAATTATTTTCCCTGTTGTCCTGCAATCTTCAAAATGTCTTAATTTCTTACTAAATGACTATTTTCTCCTTTTCTTTAACTCAGTCAGACCCATTTAGAGAATTCATTTGATGAAGTATTGAGGAGTCTAATTGTTTAATGGGCAGAAATTAGTCCCTGCAAGAGTACTTTAAGAACTGGCAAATACCAGGCATAATTACAAATTCTTTGGAAGAATCTATTTCTGTATAATAGGTTAATTGGTTATAAGTAGACAGCACTGGCCACAATTTAAACCCAGCTTCCAATTTCATCCATGATTTTTTTTAACAAATATAAGTAGCTAATTATGATCAAATTAGTCCCCTCAAAGGAACAATTGTCTACTTATCCCTGATTTTCAAGATTTAAGTGGTCTAATGCACCTGCAATTAGCCTCCCACTAGCATACTGCCTACAGATCCAGAGTTATTTCCCAAAGTTGTCAAAATCTTCCCTCATAATAAGAGCTCTACAGCCTGATGACCAATCTCTAGTTTCGATTATGATGACTTCTTTGGAAGAATCTGGGCAATTTTTAAGAAAACCGAAGCCAAAATAGAGATTTCCCTAAGGGAGGATATTGGTTTGGGGCTGGTTGATCCAGATGATTGCCTCAATTCTCTGGACCATCCACGTAGAGATGATTTGTTCACCTCTCTGATTATAGAAAGGACTTACTCTTCTTTTCTTTATTTTAGTGGTGCAATCTATGCATAGACTTGGTAGCATTTACCAGTGAAATATTCAAGGGAGCAGTTTTCCAGTCATTGGATGGAATTATTGTCTCAGCTAACTGTAAGCTGCGGAAGATCTTCACTTTAAAATGCAAGCCTCAAGACACTGCTGATAAAGATGGTATGTTCAAGTTGCTACTATGAAGATTGTTAAATTATTCAGTGTGTTTAAAATTAGACATACCTTTGGATAGTATGAGTACATGGTAGTGGTTTTTCTAAATTTATCTTATTTTGCTGTGGAAAAAACACTTAACATGAGATCTATCCTCTTAATAAATTTTAAAGCATACTGTATGTTTTTGGTGACTATAGATGCCATGCTGTCCAGCAGATCTCTAGAGTTTATTCATTTTGATCAAAACCCTTTGATTAGTAACTCGCCATTTCCCTTCACCTCAAACACTGGCAACAACCATTCCACTCTGATTCCTTGAATCTAACTATTTTAGATACCTTATATAAGTGAAAGCATATAGTATTTTTCTCTTTGTAGTTGGCATGTTTCACTTAGCATAAGTCCTTATGGTTCATTCATATTGTAGCATATGTCATTCTTTACTGTGAATCACGTTTATTTTTACTGTAGCTGAATGTCAAAGATATCTTTTTTAGTTTTGTGATTTTTTTTTCTTTTTTGTTTATGATAGAACTTACCATGTGATTCAGTCAGGGTTTTTAGTTGCAAGCAGTGGAATCCTCTCTAGGTAGTTGAAACAGAAAAAAGAATTTATTAAAGGAAATTAACCAGTTCGTAGAATCTCAAGGATACCCAGAAAGGCAGGCTTAGAGGCTACAGCCAAGAACAAACGTACCCCCCCACCACGAGACTGCTCCAAGGAAGACCCCCAATAGCTACTGAAACTGGACAAAGACTCCATAAGTCACAGCACAATGCTCAGCTCTAGATTCCAAAATTTCTATTATCGCTGTCCTGGAAAACTGAATGTCTTCTTCCTCACCACCCTCACCAGAAGTAGACTTATTCATTTCTCTCTACTGAACAAAGGCAGACATGGCTGTGTCTGATTTGTAGAGCCTTGATCCCATATTGCAAGGGTGGCTAGCAAAGCGAATATCTGATTCCCGACGGAGAATGGACTCATTGTGTAGCAAAGTCACCAAATTAACAAGGGTGTTCAAAAGGTGTCACCATTCAGAGTGCCTGGGTGACTCAGTGGGTTGAGCATCTGTCTTTGGCTCAGGTTGTGATCCAGGGGTCCTGGGATCAAGCCCCGAGTTGGGCTTCCTGCTCAGCAGGGAGCCTGCTTCTCCCTCTTTCTCTGCCCCTCCCTCTGCCCAAGAATAAATAAAATCTTTAAAAAAAAAAAAGATGTCATCATTCAAAAAGTTCTGCCATTGTCTGCTATATACTATCTCATTACTCTATACATTTCATGAAGTCATTTGAGAGAAATTATATTTATATATTAATTTTCTTTTTTTAAATAAGTTTTTTTAAATTTTATTTATTTATTTGACAGAGAGAGAGAGATCACAAGTAGGCAGAGAGGCAGGCAGAGAGAGAGGGGAGAACAGGCTCCCTGCTGAGCAAAGAGCCCAATGCGGGGCTCGATCCCAGGACCCTGAGATCATGACCTGAGCCGAAGGCAGAGGCTTTAACCCACTGAGCCACCCGGGCGCCCCAATATATATTAATTTTCTAATGATCATGTTAAAATAGAAAAATGAGTTATTCCTAGAAAGATAGGAAATACACACATTAATTATTCATTATGTGATTAATAAATATACTCTGCAGATAACTGAACCATCTAGAATTTATAAGATGACACAAATTCTCCTGCTAAGGTAGTCTTTTTTTTTTAAGATTTTATTTATTTATTTGACAGAGAGAAAGAGATCACAAGTGGGCAGAGAGGCAGGCAGAGGGAGAGGGGGAAGCAGGCTCCCCGCTGAGCAGAGAGCCCCATGCGGGGCTTGATCCCAGGACCCTGAGATCATGACCTGAGCTGAAGGCAGAGGCTTAACCCACTAAGCCACCCAGCACCCCCCTACCCCCCGCTAAGGTAGTCTTAAACAACTGGAAGTATTGAGAGAATACTGATTCTTCCTTTTGATTTTCGTTGGGATTATTTTTAACAAAATCAATTTTTTCTAGAAGCCCAGGAAACAGGGCAGCACATAAGATGGCAAAGGTGATTTCTTAGAAGTTTGTATAAAGTAGACTTCAGACTTATGCTCTCTCTGGATAAGTGTCTGAGAAATCCTTGTGTGGTTCACTCTGTGGAACAGGACACTGTGCCTATAAATTTCATTTGGTGATAAAACACAGCAGTGCATTAGCAGCTCCCCAGAGAGATCACAAGCCAGGAAGTGCAGCCACTCATCTTATGTACCATTTAAAGGCTATATAAGAAAGTGAAAGTCTTCATTTAGAAATATATATCACTCAGCTAATAAGAAACCTCAAAATTTATAGAAATATATGTGCATTCTATATCAGATCATAGGAGGTGAATCATGAGCTGATTAGTATTTTTAAATAAATGTAAGGAAAAAAGTAAATCAAAATATGGCATATTAAATGCAAGTTTTTATCTCTGATCCTTTCTGAAGCCCCACTAAAATTATAGAAGTAAAAATGGTAATAAGCCCACCAGGATGAAGAGGATGGGAGGGTAGGAAACAATAGGGAAAGTGTGGTCATAAATTTTGTAAGATTGAGGAGTGACAACTAACTTAGAAGAGCAGAGGAAGCTGAAACTATTGGGTTTACAGAGAGGTTTGCCAATGAAAGTCATAATATAGAACCTCAGAGGAACTCAAGAACTGGCAGCCCTAGGTACTGCCAAAGGCAAGGGGGTGTGGCTAAAGACAGAGAGATTAGTTAAAATTCTATATGGGTCGCTATAGGATCCCAGATCCCCCTTCCACTACAAATAAGCAGACAACAGAATATTTATTCTCTGGAGAAACTGAACCAGAGAATTTAAATCAACTCAGATACATTGGGTATATGGTAGATAGACACCAAAACTAATAGGAAGAAAGAAATAAAGTAAGGAATAAATATATGTTTTTCTCAGTTAAGAAAACATACTGCATCTATAAAATAGGAGTAGTTCATTCTTGCTGTATTTCAATAAGCATTTTGTTAAAGTTTATTAGATTAAAATCTTTTTATATAATTTAGAAACTTTTAAAAATCATAGGTGTGCAGCTTTAGGAATTAACACAAAGTGAACACATTTCTGTAACCACCACCCAGACCAAAAAATAGAACTTTTCAAACATCTCAGAAACCCTACTTATAATCCCCTCCTAATTATGACCCTCTCTCTTCTTCTCAGAGATAACTCTCTCCTGACTTCTAACACTACAAATTAATTTTACCTATTTTTAAAGTTTATTTAGATAAAATCGTACAGTATGTATTCTTTCATATATATTCTTTAACAAAACACCATGTTTGTGAGAGTCATCTATATTGCTTATTTAGTTACTGTACAGTATGCCGTAGTGTGAATGCACCACGATTTGTCTATTTTAGGCAACTATGAATAGTACTGCTGGAGTCAGTCTACATTTCTCTTGGAGTATGTAGGTAGGCTTTCTTTGGATATTTCCCAAGGAGCTGAATGAGCACATATTTCAGTATTCTTAATTTCAGTTATTGTGTTTTTTGATTCTAGAATTTCCATTAGATTCTTTCTTATAGTTTCTATTCCTCAGCTGAAATTCTCTATCTCATTATCGAATTTCTCAAATATATTAATCAAAGTTATTTTAAAAGCCTTGGGTCACAATTCCAGTATCTGTCTCTCAATTCCAATATCTGTTTTTATTGTCTGTTTTTCTCTTATCCTTGTATCCTGATATGTTTAATAAGTTTAAGTGAATACTGGACATTTCGACTCAGAAACTATACACTATTTTGAGACTCTTTATTGTATTGTCTTTCTCCAGAGACTTAAAATTTTAAAAAAAATTTTTTTCAGCCCAAAAAAACTGAAAATAGGATCAAAATGTTAAGAATATTAGAAGTTAGTCCAAGTGGACTTATTACACCAGCAGAGTTACAAGATTCTAAGATGAGAGACTAGAGGAAACAGGAAGGGATGATATATAGGAAGATTTCCCAAAATTAAAGGCCAGGTGTTTTCACATTGACTTAGCTCATCAAAAACAGAAAATGAAAAAGAAAAAGAAAGAAAGGATAAAAAGAGCCACCATTGTATAATTTAAGAGTAAGAGGGAAAAAGAGAAAAGATTATTTAAGCTTCCAGAATTTTTTTAAAATTCAAGTTGCATACAAAGGAGTAGGAATGAGAATAATGATGTCTGACTTCACACAACAACATTAGATGGTACAAGACCTTAAAACTATACCTTCAAAAGTCTAAGGAAAAATTATTTTCAGTGTAGAATTCTATACCCATCCAGTCAGTTATTTTTCTCTTCCAAATATTTATTTAAATTCTAGTTTGTTAACATACATATAATATTGGTTTCATGAGTAGAATTTAGTGATTCACCCCTTACATATAACACCCAGTGCTCATCATAACAAGTGCATTCCTTAATATCCATCACCCAGTTAGCCCATCCCTCACCTGCCTCTTTCCATCAACTCTCAGTTCGTTCTCTATCATTAGGAGTCTCTTATGGTTTGTCCCCGCCTCTCTCCTTCTCTCTTTTTCTTCTCCCTTCCCACATGTTCATCTATTTTGTTTCCTAAATTCCATATATGAGTGAAATCATATGGTATTTTTCTCTCTCTGACTGACTTATTGACTTATTTCACTTAGCATGATACACTCTAGCTTCATCCACATCACTCCAAATGGCAAGATTTCATTCTTTTTGATGGCTCTTGATACAGTAATATAGTCATAGTTTAGTTATTGTTAATAATATTATTATAAACATTGGGGTGCATGAACCCCTTCAAATCTGTATTTTTGTGTCCTTTGGGTAAATACCTCATATTGCAATTGCTGGATTGTAGGGTAGTTCTATTTTTAACTTTTTGAGGAACCTCCATACCATTTTCCAGAGTGGCTGCACCTGTTTGCATTCCCACCAACAGTGTAAGAGGGTTCCCCTTTCTCCACATCTTCACCAACATCTGTTGTTTCCTGTGTTGTTAATTTTATCCATTCTGACAGGTGTGAGGTGTGGTATCTCATCATGGTTTTGATTTGTATTTCCCTAATAATGAGTGATGTTGAGCATTGTTTCACGGGTCTGTTAGCCATCTGGATGTCTTCTTTGGAAAAATGTTTATACATGTCTTCTACCCTTTCTTAATGGGATTATTTGGGTGTTGAGTTTGATAAGTTCTTTACAGACTTTGGATACTAACTCTTTATCAGATATGTCATTTGCAAATATCTTCTCCCATTTGGTAGGATGCTTTTTGGAATGTTGATTGTTTCCTTCACTCTGCAGAAGCTTTTTATCTTGATGAGGTCCCAATAGTTCATTTTTGCTTTTGTTTCCCTTGCCTCTGGCAACATGTCTAGTAAGAAGTTGTTATGGCTGAGGTGACAGAGGTTGCTGCCTGCATTCTTCTCAAGGATTTTGATGGATTCCTGTCTCACATTTAGGTCTCTCATCCATTTTAAATTTATTTTTGTGTTTGGTGTAAGAAAGTGGTCCAATTTCATTCTTCTGCATGTTGCCGTCCAGTTTTCCCAACACCATTTGTTGAAGAGACAGTCTTTTTTCCATTGGACATTCTTTCCTGTTTTGTTGAAGATTAGTTGACCATATAGTTGTGGATCCAGTTCTGGGTTCTCTGTTCTGTTCCATTGATCAGTGTGTCTGTTTTTGTGTCAGTGTTATACTGTCTTGATGACTATAGTAATATAGTTTGAAGTCCAGAATTGTGACGCTCCTGCCTTGCTTTTCTTTTTCAAGATTGCTTGGGCTATTCGGGTCTTTTGTGGTTCCATATATTTTCCAAAATAGGAAGTCAGAGATATTACCTAAAGCACAAGTGCAGAAATGTCAATATAAGGCTACTATTTATAAACACAGAAGTAAGTACCAGAAGATTTAGAAGCTATTGCTGAAAGGCTTGAGACTAGGGGATGTGCGAGGTGGGAGGGCAGCAGTTAGGGAATGATGCCTTTTTCTCATAATTATAGTGCCATTTGTATTTTTGAACAATATACATATATTGTGTTTTATAATTAATTTTATTTAAAGTGAATGGATAATCTAAAAAATTCCAAGAACAAAGATTGGCATGATTTCTTTTAGGTTTTTAGAAGGCCTGAAATAAAGGTTAATCAATGTGGCATCTCAGATTACCTAAAATGTTCTGAATAGTTGGGGAAGCACAGTGTGCTTCAGGGTGCTGTGGAATATAACCCCGTATTCCTCATTTAGCTTCCAGGACTTAACCTTGCACAAGTGCTCACCCTATCTCTATGCTTCAATTTCTGCATCAGTAAAATGAGGATAATTGTTCCTCGGTTAAGTAAAATACTATTATATTCCCACTCAAAGCGTAAAGTGTGTAAACTGAGTACATCTTGGAGAAGTTAAGTTGATAATTATAGAGACTAAAGACACAGATTAATGGTCCCACAGTCAATTGCTGTGATCACGTACCAACTTTGTGCTTTGTGTGAGTTCTGAACATCTCTGAACATTATTTCCTCATTAGCTATTATAAGGTTGTTTTGAAGATCCAATAAAGCATAAATATATATGTGAAAAGACCTAAACTATAATTCATTGTGTAGATGCTAACCATTTATCTGCCTCCTATAATCAGGCACTGAGATGACACAGTGCCTGTGTCTCCTCTGCTTTGAGGAGCTTGTAATCTCTCGAGGAAATTTACATATACATATTGATTGTTATACGTGGAGGAAACTTCCCTACTGGGCTTAACAAGCACTGGGAGGAGAGTCCGGGGCACTTAACTCTCACTTGAGAGAGCCACTTGAAGAGGCACTTGGATTTCACAGACCTACCAAATTACAAAAAACTTGACCAACATGAGGTTGCCAACTTTTAAATTCGCCAAATCAGAGCATTAGAACAGACAAACAAGAAAAACTACAATTATTCTAATCATTTAATTAATTAGAAAGACATTTAAGCACACATACATATTAGGAAGGTGTTAATTTCAGAATAAAGGCTGACACTTTCACCACAGACCAGTGAAAATGACGTAATGGGTCAGTATCTATCAGAGCAGTGTTCGGTCTATACTTACCTAGAGAAATAAATTTTCCAAACTGTATCCTGAAGGAAAAATAATAATTTCTCAACTAATGAAGTAATTTTTCAGGTAATGAAAGTGGACAAGAAAAGAAAGCATTTCAGGAAAAGGAAGAGTGTGTATGTGTAAAGGCATGGCATCATGAATAGATCTGATGCATTAAAGGAACAGGGAGTTCAGTATGGTACATGGCAGAGGTGGGAGGTATGATTTATTATAATATTTTATTACTAGGTTGCATACTTTGAAATAAAGAAGTAGAGCAAGTTTCCTGTCTTCAGAGTTCTCTGTGTAATTGTGAACACCAGAAAAGTAAACACTGCAAGAGTTCATTGTCAAGACAATTTAATAAAAGAGAACAAAGGAAAACACAGTATGGGGCAAATTGAGTGTCCCTGGTCAAGGAGGTTGGCAGCAGAAGTGATAACAATGATGATGGTGCTAATAGAAGCAGTAGGTGTTCTAAACACTTTATGTATATGAACTTAATGCTTACACAAACTCTATAAAGTGGGTGTTATTATCATGCCCATTTTACAGATAGGGAAACTTAAGCACAGAGAAGTCAGATAATATGCCCAGTGTCATACAACTGTTAAGTAGTAGAGACAGGTTTTGAACCCTGGCAGTAGGACTCAAGTTTATACTCTTAATTACTACAGTGTACTACCTTTCTTGGGAGGATGGAAGGGAGGGGAAATTAAAAAAAAAAAAAAAAAAGGAGAGAGAGAGAAGACATCATGGAATAAGAATGCCAGAATTTGGTGACTGGCTGTGTTAAGGGTGTCTGTATTCAATAAGTAATGGATATCCCTTTGTCTTTCGTACTGAAGATGGTTGGGGAGGGGGGGACCATTTTCTTCTGCAAAGACAGTTCTGTTAGTCATGAGGTTGAGACTTTTATCATAGGAAAATCTTTTACCTATTTCTTACATTTCATTCTGAGATTCAGTTTAAAGATACTGTATTAAAATGCTTGCTTAAGCTCAGTACCCTGTTGCCCTTAGTTTATTTAAGCTGCTACATTCACTCTACAACCTCTTAAACTCACCCAAGCTAGAAAATGTTGCCTAATTCTATTGCTGTTCTCTGTTTACACCCTGAGATATAATAGAAAGTGAATTATTGGGACCCTAAAACAAGAAATTAACCAGGATTTCAGCTGGCCAGAGGAATGGCTGATGCTGGACAAATAGTAAAGCATGCTGATTCAATTGAATTTATGACTTTTATGGTTCCTGAGGGAACATGGACTGGCATTTTTAGGCATTTGCATGACTGAATTATTGATTAACTTGTATCATTCTGCATCTAAAAATATATATATATGTACAGATGTTACATAAGAGAAAAACAGAGGAGAGCCAAGAGGAGAAAGGAAAAAGCACTCAATTATCCACTAGGTATGGACTTAAGCTCTACCAGTGATGATTTTACAGGTCTCTTGACACCACTGTTCAGTGCTTTCTAAAATATCAGCACTTGGGCATATGTGTTCTGTGTTAAGAAATGCAAGAAGAAGAGAATAATTAAAAGTATGATTTCAGACTGAGAGTCCCTTGAAGGCATAGGTTAAGTCTCTATATTTTTACTTCTAGCACATGACCTGGCACTGGTAATCTGTCATACATGTTTGATAAATTAATGAAGTAAGGGTTGGCTAATTGTTTGTTTAATTATTCATCCAGTCATTCTCTCTATTCAGTAAGCCTTTACCGAACGTCAAGCAATGTGAAGAAAATTATCCCTTCAAAAGCCACAGAAAAAAAACTACAAATACTGATGCATTGCCTTAATAGATCATTGAGCAGAGAAGGGCCTTAAAGATCATCTAATCCAATATCCTAATTGTACAAAGACCCATAGAAATAAGGCATCTTGTGCTGAGATCACAGAAGGTGGAACTCTAGGCTAAGCCTCTGACTGTTCCTTCCTCAGCAGTATACATATTTACCTTCCTCAATAACTGCAATTCTTTAGTGTTTTTAATAATCAGCACTGTTGAGTGTTTTCCTGCCTCTCTATCTCCAGGTCACCTGATACACATCATATTCAGATCTCTTCAGTTTAAGGCTGCATTGCCACTCCTTCCTGCAGCAGAGTTGAACTTAGATTGCCCTTGCCTAGTAAACCACCACAGGGCAAGAAAAAAGGGGTAAGATCTCTGCATAGCAGAGGTTCCCAGCCAATAGTAGATCCCACTAAAATGGATTATGAATATCTATATATCAAGACACAGACTTATTCTGATTAAAATATCAATTGTAGGGGTGCCTGGGTGGTTCAGTGGGTTAAAGTCTCTGCCTTCGGCTCAGGTCATGATCTCAGGGTCTTGGGATCGAGCCCTGCATCGGGCTCTCTGCTCAGTGGGGAGCCTGCTTCCCCCTCTCTCTCTGCCTGCCTCTCTACCTACTTGTGTTCTCTCTCTCTCTCTATCAAATAAATAAAATCCTTAAAAAATAAATAAATAAATAAAATATCAATTGTATTTTATAAGTAGGTATTATAAATATTATTTATAATAGAACTTCATATCTTAAAAGCTCTACCATTAACAATTCCATTTATAATGTCATCCCAAATAATTAAATACCTAGAAATAAATTTAATCAAGGAGATGAAAATTTCTTGACTGAAAACTACAGGGACGCCTGGGTGGCTCAGTGGGTTAAAGCCTCCGCCTTCAGCTCAGGTCATGATCTCAGGGTCCTGGGATCGAGCCCCGCATCAGGCTCTCTGCTCAGTGGGGAGCCTGCTTCCCCTTCTCTCTCTGCCTGCCTCTCTGCCTACTTGTGATCTCTCTCTCTGTGTCAAATAAAAAAAAAAAAAGAATTATCTTTAAAAAAAATGAAAACTATAAAACATTGCTAAAGGAAGTTAAAGAAGACCTAAATGAATAGAATTAAATACATCTGATGTGTATAGATTGAAAGACTTGATATTGTTAAGATGTCGGTATGACCCAAAGAGATCTAGAGATTCAGTGCAATCTCTCAGTATTTCAGTGGCCTTTTTTGCAGAAATGAAAAAGCTAATCTTCAAATTCATATGAAATTGCAAGGGGACAAAAATAGCGAAAAAACAATCTTGAAAAAGAAGAACAAAGTTAGAGGATTCACACTTCCCAATTTCAAAACTTAATTCAAGAGTTGCAGTAATCAAAAAGTCTGGTATAGTTAGAATGGACATATACACCAATGGAATAGAATTGAGTCCAGAAATGAATCCGTACATCTAATTTTGACAGGGATGCCAAGAACATTTAATGAGGAGAGAGGAGACTCTTCAACAAATGGTTCTGGGACAACTGGATATCCACACACAAAAGAATGAGTATAAACCCCTACTTCACATCGTGTATAAAAACTAACTCAAATGGATCAGTGGCCTAAATATAAGACCTAAGTAAAACTCTTAGGAAAAAAATAGACCTTAATCTTCATGACCTTAGATTTGGCAATGGATTCCTAGATGTGACCCCCAAAGCACAGCAGCAAAATTTTAAAAATACATAAATTGAACATTAAAATTTAAAACTTTTTTATATCAAAGGACACTATTAAGAAATTGAAAAGACAACCTACAGAACGGGAGAAAATACTTGGAAGTCATGTATCTGATAGGATAAATATTCTCATTCTACATATAGAGAGTATATATATATGTATAATATATATTATATATGTATATATAGAATATTCTGATATCTTCCAGTATCTGGAATATGTAAAGGACTCTTACAACTCGACAACAGAAAGAGACACAACCCAATTAAAAAATGGTTGAAGGACTTAACTACTGGAGATATTTCTCTGAAGAAAATATACAAATAGTTGACAAACATGAAAAATTGCTCAACGGCATTAGTCATTAGGGAAATGCAAATCAAAACCACAGTGAGATACCACGCACACTCACTAGGATGGCTATAATTTTTTTTAATAGAAAACAAGTGTTGGCAAGGATGTGGAGAAATTGGAATATTTGTACATTGTTAATGGGAATGCAAAATGGTTCACCCACTTATAGAAGACAGTTTGGCAGTTCCTGAAAATGTTAAACACAGAATTACCATATGAACCTACAGTGCCACTCCTTGGTATATACCTAAAAGAATGGAAAACAGATACATATATGTGCATGTTCATTGCAGTGTTATTCACAATAACCAAAATGCGGAAACAGCCCAAATGTTCATCAACAGATGAATGGATAAACAAAACCATGGTATATATTATACACACAGACAAAAAGTCACATATTGCATGATTCCATTTATATGAAATGTTGATAAATCCATAAAGAAAGAATGCAGATTTGTGGTTGCCAGGCACTGGGAGTTGGAGGGAATGGACCAAAACTGGCTAATAGATAGGGATTTTGCTTTGGAAGGATGAAAATGTTTTGGAGCTATATAGAGGTGGTGGTTGCACAACACCATGAATGTACTATGTGCTAATGAATTGTTCACTTTAAAATGCTTAATTTTTACTGCGAATTTCTCCTAAACAAAATATAAAAAAAAAAAAAAAAAAAAACTAAAGGCATGATTCATTTCAGGAGAGCCAAGTGTTTGGTGTAGTTCAGGCTTATTTACCCCTTTAAATATCAAGACTTTTTATTATAAAAAACACATACTAAGGCACTGTGGTTTTGTCTCCATTATAATGAAATAATTGACATAAGTATTTGTTATTAATAATAAACACTTACATAGTACTTGCTATGTACCAGGCACTGTTCTTAGGCCCTTACAAACATTTTCTTATGTAATCATCATAATAACCCTATAAGGTATTATTTTTTAATCCATATTTTACAGATAAGATGACTAAGGGCACAGGTAAATTACCATACCAAAGTCACATGGCTAATAAGTGATGTTTTGGGGTTTTTTTTTAATTTATTAAAAAAAGTTATAAGTGATTTCTTTTATTAACATGTACTATTTCGTTCAGGGGTACAGTTCTGTGAATCATCAGTCTTACACAATTCACAGCACTCACCATAGCATGTTTTAATGCATAAAGAGCACTTGTATGTATTAAAATTGGTGACTTAATTTTTTTTAAAGATTTATCTATCTGAGAGAGAGAGAGAGCATGTGCGTACGTGCAAGCAGGGGGAGGGGCAGAGAGAGGGAGAGAAAGAATGTCCAGCAAAATCCCTGATGAGTACGGAGCCCAAAGTGGGACTTGATCTCACAACCCTCAGATCATGACCTGAGCCACAATCGAGTTGGACGCTTACCCAGCTAAGCCCCCGAGGCACCCAATGAGTTAATTTTTAAAGCTAGTTAAGATCTTCATCAGAGGTATCCAACACCTACAGAATGGTTCACTTTATGGTGGCATTATAGCCAAAAAAGCCAAATAGGGTTACAAAATCACTCAAACATTCTAATATACTAACTCATACTGGGAGCAAAGACAGCCAAAAAAACCCACCATCTGGTTGTGTTTTGATGCTACATGAACAAATCTGTTAGTTTTCTCATAGCCTTCTCCTCTATGTACCATTTTGCCATTCTGAGCTGACCATTCCAGCCAACATTGCGTTCTTTCAGATTTGTTAGCAAAAGCACCTTAAATTCAGCTGTCATTTTCCAGTGTTAATCCATCAGTCTGCTTGTTTCCATACATATTCTCTTACAGAAAATAGAACTTGTCTGGAAGAACAATTCAGATAAACCTTGGTCTCTTAGTATCTGATTACCACTTTGATTTGTTGTTTACCGTCTGGGGAGAAAGATGTGATATCCAAATAAAATGTGTGTGGAACACTTCTCAGGGGATAGCTGAGCAAAGAGCAACCAAAGAAGAAAAATGGAAGACTTGGCAGCTGCTTTTAATCTAGGTCAGCTGTTATTAAGGGGCCTTCATTTGGAGGTGGGCCCCAAGATGGCTGAGGAGTAGGAGACCTAAATTTCATCTGGTCCCAGGACTTCAGCTAGATAGTTGTCAAACCATTCTGAACACCTACAAACTCCACAGGAGATACAAGAAAAGAATAGCAGCAACTCTATGAACAGAAAAGCAACCACTTTCTGGAAGGTAGGATGTGCAGAGAAGTGAATCCGAGGTGATATCTGGAAAAACAGACCATGGGGGGTGTGGGGGAGGGAGCCTCTGTCAGCTGGCTCCCAGCAAGTGATAGAGCACAAGAGCACAAAATCAGAACTAATCAATAAGTCTGCTCCCCTGAGGGACGTCACTCTGGCGGCTAAGCGGGGAGTGGAACCCTCACTGGGACAGTGTGGTCTCGGGACCCTCGAGATCACAGAAAGACCAGGGGTGCCTGAGTGCATCAGAGCTCCCAAGTATTGGAGCAGGGAAGCTGGCTGCAAAGATGGAGCCGAGAAGTGGGCTCTCAGCTCGGGGTTGCCATAAACCATGATCCGCAGCACAGTCGGGCCCCTCCTCAAAGAGCAGAGGCCCAACAAGTGGCAGATCCAGGGAGACCCTCCCTTCCTCCACTGGGAGGAGCAGGGGAGTACACTGCCAGAATCTGCTGGGGTTGGAGACTCCAAATGGGGCCATGAGCCAGAGATAGAAATGCTCAGTCATGGGCCGGGTGAACACAGAGTGCGGCTGGAGACCAGAGAGACAGGAGTGATTGACTGCTTTTCTCTGAGGGCTCACTCAGGAGTGGGACCCTGAGTTCAGGCCTCCTCCAGGGCTGGAGACCAAAATACATCCTAAATCTAGTGCATGGCTTTATTTTATTCACCCGCCTGATCATATTCTCTCTCTTTTTTTAATTTTTCTTCTTTCTTTTTTCAGCCAACTTCTTATCAATTCCTTTTTTAAAATCTTTTTTAATTTTCATTTTTACAGTTGTATTCCATCCTTTCATTGTATTTACCCTTATTTTTGTATATATATAAGTTTTTCATTCTTTAAAATTTTGGGAGGCAGTTTCTGCTCACAGACCAAAATACAACCAAAATCTAGTCTGTGGCTCTGTGCTATTTACAAACCTGATCATATTCTTCTTTTTTTTTTTTCCCCCCCTTTCTTCCTCCCCCCACCTCAGTTTTGGGTCTTTTCTGATTTGTTTAGTGTATATTTTTCTGGGGTTGTTGTTAACCTCGTGGCATTTTGTTCTCTTGTTCATCTATTCTTCTCCAGACAAAATGACAAAACGGAAAAACTCACCTCAAAAAAAAAAAAAAAAGAACAAGAGGCAATACTGTAGACTGTCCAACATGGACATTAGTAAGATGTCAGAACTAGAGTTCAGAATGACAATTGTAAAGATACTGACTGGGCATGAAAAAAGCATAGAAGGTACTAGAGAATCCCTTTATTTCTGGAGAAATAAAATCTAACCAAGTCAAAACCAAAAAGGCTATTAATGAGGTGCAATGAAAAATAGAGGCTCTAACCATTAGGATAAATGAGGCAGAAGAGAGAATTAGTGGTATAGAAGACCAAATGATGGAGAATAAAAAAGCTGAGAAAAGGAGAGATAAACATCTACTGGACCATAAGGGGAGAATTCAAGAGGTAAATGATACCATAAGACAAAACAATATCTGGGGCGCCTGGGTGGCTCAGTGGGTTAAGCCTCTGCCTTCGGCTCAGGTCATGATCTCAGGGTCCTGGGATCGAGCCCCGCATCGGGCTCTCTGCTCAGCAGGGAGCCTGCTTCCCCCTCTCCCTCTGCCTGCCTCTCTGCCTACTTGTGATCTCTCTCTGTCAAATAAATAAATAAAATCTTTAAAAAAAAAAAAAAAAAGACAAAACAATATCAGAATAATTAGGATCCCAGAAGAAGAAGAAAGAGAGGGGACAAAGTATATTGGAGCAAATTATAGTGGAGAACTTCCCTAACTTGGGGAAGGAAACAGACATCAAAATCCGAGGCACAGAGAATCCCCCTCAAAATCAATAAAAATAGGTCAACACCCCAACATCTAATAGTAAAACTTACAAATCTCAGAGACAAAGAGAAAATCCTGAAAGCAGCTTGGGACAAGAGGTCTGTAACCTACAACAGTAGAAACATTAGACTGGCAACAGACTTTTCCACAGAGACCTGGCAGGCCAGAAAGGACTGTCATGATATATTCAGGGTACTAAACAAGAAAAATATGCAGCCAAGAATACTATATCCAGTTAGGCTGTCATTGAAAATAGGAGAGATAAAAAGCTTCCACGACAAAGAGAAACTAAAAGAATTTGCGATCACCAAACCAGCCCTACAAGAAATATTGAAAGAGGTCCTCTAAGCCAAGAGAAAGCATAAAAGTAACATAGATCAGGAAGAAACAGAGACAATATACAATAACAGTCACCTTACCGGCAATACAATGGCACTAAATTCTTATCTTTCAGTAGTTACCCTGAATGTAAATGGGCTAAATGCCCCAATCAAAATACACAGGGTATCAGAATGGATAAAAATCCAACACCCGCTGATATGCTATGTAAGAGCATCTGATGCTATGTGATGTAAGAGACTCATTTTAGACCCACAGACACCTCCACATTTAAGTGAGTAGGCGGAAGACCATTTACCATGTTAATGGACATCAAAAGAAAGTTGGGGTGGCAATCCTTATATCAGACAAATTAGATTTTAAAACAAAGACTGTAATAAGAGATGAGGAAGAACACTATATCATACTTAAAGGGTCAATCCAACAAGAAGCTATAACAATTGTAAGTATCTATGCCACTAACATGGAAACAGCCAATTATATAAGCCAATTAATAACAAAATCAAAGAAATGTCGACAATAATACAATAATAGTAGGGGACTTTAACCCCCCCCTCACTGAAATGGACAGAACATCTAAGCAAAAGATCAAAGAGGAAATAAGGTCTTTAAATGACACACTGGACCAGATGGAACTTCACAGATATATTCAGAACATTCCATCCCAAAGCAATAGAATACACATTCTTCTTTAGTGCACATGGAGCATTCTCCAGAATAGATCCCATCTTGGGTCACATATCAAGTTTCAACCGGTATCAAAAGATTGGGATTATTACCTGCCTATTTGCAGACCGCAGTGCTTTGAAACTCAAACTCAATCACAAGAGAGTTGGAAAGAACTCAAATACGTGGAGGCTAAAGAGCATCCTACTAAAGAATGAATGGGTCAACCAGGAAATTAAAGAATTTTAAAAATTCATGGAATGAAATGAAATTGAAAACATAACTGTTCAAAATCTTTGGGATGCAGCAGAGGCAGTCCTAAGAGGAAAGTATATAGTAATACAAGCTTTCTCAAGAAACAAGAAAGGTCTCAAATACACAACCTAACCCTACACCTAAAGGAGCTGGAGAAAGAACATCAAATAAAGCCTTAACCCAGCAGGAGAAGAGAATTAATAAAGATCAGAGCAAAAATCAATGAAATAGAAACCAAAAGAACAGTAGAACAGATCAAGGAAAGTAGGAGCTGCTTCTTTGAAAGAATTAATAAGATTGATAAACTTATCAAAAAGAAAAGAGACTTATCAAAAAGAAAAAAGAAAGGACCCAAATAAATAAAATCATGAGTGAAAGAGGAGAGATCACAACCAACATGAAAGAAATACAAACAATTATAAGAAAATATTATGAATAACTTTATGCCAACAAATTAGACAATGTGGAAGAAATGGATGCATTCCTAGAAATGTATAAACTACCAAAACCGAACCAGGAAGAAATAGAAAACCTGAACAGACCCATAACCAGCAAGGAAACTGAAGCAGTAATCAAAAATCTCCCAACACACAAGAGCTCAAGGCCAGATGGCTTCCCAGGGGAATTCTACCAAACATTTAAAGAAGAATTAATACCTATACTTCTGAAACTGTTCCAAAAAACAGAAATTGAAGGAAAACTTCCAAACTCATTTTATGAGGTCAGCATTACCTTGATCCCAAAACCAGACTAAGACCCCATCAAAAAGGAGAATTACAGAACAATATTCCTGATGAACATGGATGCAAAAATTCTCACCAAAATACTAGCTAATAGGATCCAACAGTACATTAACAGGATTATTCACCACGACCAAGTGGGATTTATTCCTGGGCCACAAGGTTGGTTCAACATCCAGAAATCAATCAGTGTCATACACTACATTAATCAAAGAAAGGACAAGAACCATATGATCCTCTCAATAGAGGCTGAAAAAGCATTTAACAAAGTACAGCATCCTTTCTTGATTAAAACTCTTCACAGTATAGGGGTAGAGGGCACATACCTCAACATCATAAAAGCCATCTATGAAAACCCACAGCGAATATCATTCTCACTGGGGGAAAACTGAGATCTTTTCCCCTAAAGTCAGATGCAGAGGTGTCCACTATCACCACTGCTACTCAACATAGTACTGAAAGTCCTAGCCTCAGCAATCAGACAACAAAAAGAAATAAAAGGCATCTGAATCAGCAAAGAAGTCAAATTCTCACTCTTTGCAGATGATATTATACTTTATGTGGAAAACCCAAAAGACTCCACCCCAAAACTTCTAGAACTCATACAGGAATTCAGTAAAGTGGAAGGATATAAAATGAATACACAGAAATCATTTCTATACACCAACAAGACAGAAGAATGAGAAATTAAGGAGTTGGTCCCACTTATAATTGCACCCAAAACCATAAGATACCTAGGAATAAATCTGCATGCAGAAAACTATAGGATACTATAGAAAACTATAGAATACTCATGAAAGAAATTGAAGAAGACACAAGGAAATGGAAAAATATTCCATGCTCATGGATTGGAAGAACAAATATTGTTAAAATGTCTATGCTACCTAGAGCAATCTACACATTTAATGAAATCCCTATCAAAATACCATCAACTTTTTCACAGAGCTGGAAAAAAATAATCCTAAAATTTGAATGGAACGAGAAAAGACCCCAAATAGCCAGAGGAATGTTGAAAAAGAAAAGCAAAGCTGGTAGCATCACAATTCCAGATGTGAAGCTCTATTACAAAGCTGTAATCGTCAATAACAGTATGGTACTGGCACAAAAACAGACACATAGATCAATGGAACAGAACAGAGCATCCAGCAATGGTGGTCAACTAATCTTCGACAAAGCAGGAAAGAATGTCCAATGGAAAAAAGTCAGTCTCTTCAGCAAATGGTGTTCGGAAAATGGGACAGCCACATGCAGAAGAATGAAACTGGACCATTTCCTTACACCATACACAAAAATAGACTCAAAATGGATGAAAGACCTGAATGTGAGACAGGAATCCATCAAAATCCTTGAGTAGAACACAGGCAGCAACCTCTTCAACCTCAGCCACACCAGCTTCTTCCTAGACACATCACGAAAGGCAAGGGAATCAAGGGCAAAATGAACTATTGGGACTTCATCAAGATAAAAAGCTCTTGCAAAGCAAAGGAAACAATCAACAAAACCAAAAGACAACCAACAGACTAGGAAAAGATATTTGCAAATGACCTATTAGATAAAGGGCTAGTATCCAAAATCTATAAAGAGCTTATCAAACTCAACACCCAAAGAACAAAGAATCCAATCAAGAAATGCGCAGAAGATATGAACAGACATTTCTGCAAAGAAGACGTTCAAATGGCAAACAAACACATGAAAAAGTGTTCAGCATCACTCGGCATCAGGGAAATAGAAATCAAAATCACAATGAGATACCACCTCACACCAGTCAGAATGACTAAAATTAACAAGTCAGGAAACGACAGATGTTGGCGAGGATTCGGAGAAAGGGGAACCCTCATACACTGTTGGTGGGAATGCAAACTGGTGCAGACACTGGAAAACAGTATGGAGGTTCCTCAAAAAGTTGAAAGTAGAGCTACCCTATGACCCAGCAATTGCACTACTGGGTATTTACCCCAAAGTGCAAATGTAGTGATCCAAAGGGGCACATGCACTCCAATGTTTATAGCAGCAATGTCCACAATAGCCAAACTATGGAAAGAGCCTAGATGTCCATCAGCAGATGAATGGATAAAGAAGATGTGGTATATATGCACAATGGAATATTATGCAGCCATCAAAAAAATGAAATCTTGCCATTTGCTACAACGTGGATGGAACTAGAAGGTATTATGCTAAGTGAAATAAGTCAATCAGAGGAAGACAATTATCATATGATCTCGCTGATATGTGGAATTTGAGAAACAAAGTAGAGGATCATAGGGGAAGGGAGGAAAAAATGAAATTGGACAAAACCAGAGAGGGAGACAAACCATAAGAGACTCTTAATCTCAGGAAACAAACTGAGGGTTGCTGGAGAGGAGGGGGGTGGTAGGGATGAGGTGGCTGGGTGATGGACACTGGGGAGGGTACATGCTATGGTGAGCACTGTGAATTGTGTAAGATTGATGAATCACAGACCTGTACCCCTGAAACAAATAATACATTATATGTTAATTTTAAATATATATATGTATATATATATATGGGGCCTTCATCCATGACCATTTATTGGCATTCCCTTTGAACCAGATGCTATACTAAATATATCATTGGGATTCTCTCACTATTCTCTCCCACACTAGCAGCACTTTGGCAGAATTGTCTTCTTCCACTTTCTAGAATGCACCAGAGTCCTTCCACCTTCAGAGCCTTCAAATGCTCTATTCCCTACACCTGAATGATCCCTCCCATCCATTTCACCAGGCCACCTTCTGCTTATCTTTTATGACTCAGCTTAAATGTCTCTTTATCAGGGGCACCTGGGTAGCTCAGTTGGTTAAGCAACTGCCTTGGTTTGAGGTCATGATCCTGGACTCCCAGTATCGAGTCCAGCATCAGGGCTCCCTGCTCAGCAGGGAGTCTGCTTCTCCCTCTGTCCCTCCCCCCTCTTAAGCTCTCTCTCTCTCTCTCTCTCAAATAAATAAAATCTTTTTAAAAATGAAAAATAAATGTCTCTTTATCAGAAAAGACTTTCCCTGACACCCATTACCTCTTTCATTACACCTTGAACTTTTCCTTCAAAGCGCTTAATAAAATTATAATTAAATAGTTACTTATAATATAATTTGTTGCATATTCTTTATTAGGTGTAAGCTTCAAGAAGACCAGGACAGAGTCACTGTGGCTCACCACGAGATTCCCTGGCACACAGTAGAGGCTCAATAAGTATTTGCTGAATGATAAAATGAGTAAATGAATGAATGAGGGCAGACAGTGCCCTCTAGGTACTCACAGTTTAGCACTATTTATTTTCTATGTAGGATCCATGCTGTGTTCAGAATTCATTTTTTTTTTAATATTTTATTTATTTATTTGAGGGAGCATGAGTGAGAGACAGAGGGAGCACGAGCAGGGGTGGAGGGGCAGAGGCAGAGGGAGAAGCAGACTCCCTGCTGAGCAGGGAGCCCGACACTGGGTTGGATCCCAGGACCCTGGGATCATGACCTGAGCTAAGGACAGACACGTAACCGACTGAGCACCCAGGTGCCCCAGAAATTCTTATTTTTTAATTAAGCCATGAATGCGAAAAATTAAAATAAAGTGGCCTACTAATTGGATATGGAGATGGGAGTATTTATTGGTGAAGTAGGTGATGGGGAGCTGAGTTAACCTCTACTTTGGTTTATTAAAACATCCAACTACCAGGTCATAAAGCTCTTTCACAGTTTGGTTTCACAAAAATGAGACTAAAGATCCTCTCCATGTATTCCTCCACCAAGTTTGAGAGTGAGTAGTTGCTAAGTGGGCTTAATAATTCGTCTTTATTTTAAAAATAATAAACTGATAGTTTTTTCTTTGATTTCTCCTTTTATTGAGGGTTTTATACCGCTCACACTCTCCCTTGATGAATAATCTTAACGAGTAGTGTGACAATTGTGGGTGCAAAGGGAGAGTAAATGTATAGAAAGGAAAAGTGGCACAGAAGGGATTTATCCTTTTACTGTGAAATCTGATTTGCATGTCAACCACGATCCTGTTAAATTCAGACTGGAGTTTTATAATAGTCTCTGCCTTGGATTTTGGGTTACCAGGGATTTTCGACTATTTCTTGTTAGATGGAAACTCACGTTTTGTTTTGTATACATTTCAAACTTTGTATGGCATTGTACGATCCACACAACCCCTATAAGCTAACGTTTCCATGACTTGTCTTTATGTGATTGAGAATACAGCATTTTATTTCAGGGTCTCATAGCCTACAGAATTCTCTGCCTCTTTTAATATAAAATCTTAGTTTGTCAATATTGGCACTGATGTGGAAATTATCTTTTTCTACCTCAGAAGAGTTTGAAATGATATGTCAAATATATATCTGGAGTTAGGTTACTTATTTTTCCAAATGTTTTCTATTTTGAGAGTTTATCTACTCAACTACTTTATATTGATTTTCTAAATGTGGATGACAAATAAGAAATGGACCAACAAACAACACCTGAAAACTAAGATTTGTAAATCTACTACATTTTTAATGACTGGAGTGTTAGGACACTTAGAAACCATTACATTGCTGATGAGTATTTAAGTTTTTAGTTAATGATTCATTTCCCTTTCAAGATTAGGACATTAGGATCTAATTAGGAAACTGCCATGACTTGGGTGCATATAAACCCAACATCATTTGCCTTTAGAAACGTGGTTAGAGTTTATACTTACATAGGATGTTTTTTGAGGTATGATTGGTTGAATTTTTGTTAATACTCATATTCACATAGACACACAGAATTTTTTCCACTAGATCCTAAAATTAGAAATTTTACTTATAAAAATTAAAAACACAGACACTTTTATGTAGAAGAAAATAAAGCCTACACTTAAGCTAACCATCAAAAGTTATTTTACATCTCAGTATATTTCGTTTTAGTCTTTTTGCCATGCACATATTTTACTTATTGATTTTCTACAGTAGAGTTAGAGTTTGTATATATTACTTTCATTTAACTGCCTATCGTGAATTTTCCCCACATCATTAAGCCATCTTTATAAATAGAATTTCTTGTGGCTCTTTACTGGTAGTTTAAGTTGTTTGTTTTTCCGAAATTATAGACACCTATTTATATAGATCTTTCATCTGAGTTTCTGATTTTTTTTTCTTTAGAAAAATCTCAGGGACACCTGGGTGGTTCAGTCAATTAAGCAGCTGACTCTTGGTTTCAGCTCAGGTCATGATCTCAGGGTCGTCAGATCAAGCCTCGAATCCTGTGTGGGGCTCCAAGCTCAGAGCAAAGTCTGCCTAAGACTGTCTCCTTGGGGCGCCTGGGTGGCTCAGTTGTTAAGCATCTGCCATTCGCTCAGGTCATGATCCCAGGGTCCTGGGATCAAGCCCCACATCAGGCTCCCTGCTCAGCAGGAAGCCTGCTTCTCCCTCTCTCACTTCCCATGCTCGTGTTCCCTCTCTCGGTGTGTCTCTCTCTGTCAAATAAATAAATAAAATCTTTAAAAAAAAAAAAGAAAGCCTGTCTCTCCCTGTCCCTCCTCCTCTCCCCACCCTGTGAGAATGTGCGCGTGCTCTCTCTCTCAAATTAAAAAATACATACATATATATATATATATATATGTATGTTTTTTTTGTTTTTTTTTTTAAAGAGAGGGGGCACCTAGGTGGCTCAGTGGGTTAAAGTCTCTGCCCTCTGCTCAGGTCATGATCTCAGGGTCCTGGGATCGAGCCCCGCATCGGGCTCTCTGCTCAGCACGGAGCCTGCTTCCCCCTCTCTCTCTGCCTGCCTCTGCCTACTTGTGATCTCCCTCTCTCTGCCAAATCAATAAATAAAATTAAAAAAAAAAAAAGATTCGTAAAGTGAAATTATGGAGTAAAATGGCATGTACATTTTTAAGGCTTTACATACAGGATACATACAGGAAAATTGCATTTTGGAATGCTAAATCCGATTTAATTCCTGCTTACTACATATGACAAGGCTTAATATCTTTGCCATAGGAGAGGTCATACAAATAAAGAATAAACTAATGTTCTAATACTGGAATGGGTTAAGAACATGAACACAAAATTTACTAAACTGGAAATTTATATATCCATGTAAATATATATGAATGATATCAGATCTCATTAGGAATACAAATTACAATAATAAAAATACTATTTTAGTTATAATAAACTATCCTTTCTTTGAAAGTATTCAAAGGTAAGATGTTAACATTAGGGGAAGCTGGGTAAAAAGGTATTAGGAACTCTACTATTTTTGTAACTTTTCTGTAGATCTAAAATTATTTCAAAATAAAAAGTTAAAAATTTACTCATATAATGGCTCTAGGTGCTTATTTAACTTTATCTTTGTGTGTATTGATCTCTTATTAAATGAGCCACTATACTCCCAGAAATCTACATCAGAGCACACCTAACTAGGTCTTTTCTTGAGTCACATTCTAGTATTGAAAAATAAGTATAAAATATATCCAGTAAATGCTGTCATTTATTGCACAAGTCTCTGAACCTCCTCTCTATGTTATATACTTTATCTCATTTCATCTTTCCTACAGTCCTACAAAGTAAGCAGTAAAATTATAACACTCATTTTACAGATGAGAAAGCCGAGGCCTTAAGGTTGAGTAATTCATTCAAAGTCATGTTCTAAAATGTTTTACTTTAGGGGCACCTAGGTGGCTCAGTCATTAAACATCTGCTTTCTGCTCGGGTCATGATCTCAGGGTCCTGGGAGTCTAGCTCCCTGCTCAGTGGGGACCCTACTTCTCCCTCTCCTGCTCCCCCTGCATGTATTCCCTCTCTCACTGTGTCTCTCTTTGTCAAATAAATAAAATCTTAAAAATAATAAATAAGTAAATAAAATGTTTTACTTTAATTGGTTTCATTTATAAGATATGTCCATTTGGCAAAAATGACTTACATTTGGGGAATGAATGTTTATCTTGATTTTCAGCTGGATATGGTGTTCCCTTTCCAACAGATGAGCCTACAGACATTATTCCACGAAGCTGCCAACTAACGACAGATGTTCCACAAGTCACACAGCTGCTAAACATGACGAAACTCCGCCAAACTGAAATAAAATTTGGAGGTCATCCTCTAAGTTCAGCAGAATCAGGTATGCATTAGGCACCTAAATTGTAAGCATATTTATTTGAAAGACCAAAAACGGGTTAAAAAAATCCCAGCACCCCAATGATGCTTTATAGCTTGAAGTTAAATATTAAGTCACTCTGACATCGACTCGTGTCTATGATAAATCATTTTAGATTTCTCTGTAGCAGCTCAAATATTTTCTGGGTTTTTACATACCAAATCAAAACATCCTTGATTAGTCTCTCCTTTTCCTGCGTGCTTCCAGGCCCAGCCAATCATACTTCCGAAACATCTCTGGAATCTGTCTGCTTCTCTGTCCTGTTGCTGCTTTCATTGATCTGATCGCTCACCTTAGCCTCTCAGTTAATCTCCACGTTGCTGTCAGAATTACCTTTCTGATAATAGAAATAGAAATGTGATCGAGTCTCTCTTCGATTAAAGACCTTTAATGCCTTTCCCACTGTCTTAGAAGACAAAATGAAAAAACCATTGGGAACTCACACGAAACCAAGCTCCCCTATCCCAGCCTCCTCCAGAGTTTCATCTCTCATTCCCCACATGCGATTTTCTGACCACTCCGTGGGCTGGTACACATTCATATTTGGGAATTGCTGTTTCTTGGCCTAAAACAGCTTCTTTGTCTTTCAGCCCGGAAACACTCCCAGTTCATTTTTCTAGATCCAGCTCAAATGCTACCTCTTCTGTGCAGTCTTTCCTAATTCTAACAAGCACTGTTCCCTTCTTTCCCTGACATTTTTTTCCCTTTCTTTTCTTTTCTTTTTTTTTTTTTTGCAATACTTTTTAGTATGCCTGCATGTCCCCATAAAGTGTGACTTCCTCCAAAAAGAACACTGTACCTCATTGTTCTGTATCCCTACCATCTAACACAGTATTTGACACAGTGTTTGCAGGCCTGGAGCTGCAAACTCCAATTACTATGGAGGCCAGTCAGATAACATAAATGAATAAAGTGGGCTGGATGCCTAGATATTTGACACATAGAAGCATTTTTTATGGGCACCTGGGGGGCTCAGTCGGTTAAGTGACTGCCTTCGGCTCAGGTCATGATCCCGGAGTCCCAGGATCTAGCCCCGCATCGGGCTCCCAGCTCCACAGGGAGTCTGCTTCTCCCTCTGACCTTCTGCTCTCTTTTACTCACTCTCTCAAATAAATAAATAAAAGTCTTTAATAAAAAAAAAAAAGAAGAAGCGTTTTTTTACTCAACAGTGAGCCTTATTGAGAATAGAGGGGGTTGTTAGGGGAAAGGAGTCAGGTAGGGCTTCAAAGAATTGTTCTCTACTGTTAAATCAGGAACATTAACAATTATGCAAATGATAGAATAAATGGTAGAACTCAGACCCTGTGTAAAGGAGCGATAGGGAGTGGTGAGGACTGTAGCAAACTAGAAGCTCATTCTCCATCTAGAAGGGATACTGCAGTTCCATTCTAGCCAAGTGTAACCTTACAGTAATTCATGCACAGTCTCACTAAATCTTCCTTTTTTTCCCCAAGAGGAGCTAGGTAGCTCAATGTTTATGATAAATCTTCCAATTTTAAAATATTGTCTAAAGCCTATAATTTTTTGAAAACACTCGATGAGCCTAACAAACCATGCCAGGGCTACCAGTTTTGTACCTCTATAATAGATACCCATAGCTCTTCACCAAATGAATGAATAGTACATACGAATCAAGAAACCTAATGTTATTTGGATGAGTAGGTCTCAACTTCCTATTTCTTAGAATCACCTGGGACATTTTATAAATAATTTATGTAAAAAAAAATTATTTTTCCTAATGTCTATGCTTCATCTCCAGAGATTCTGATTTAATTGGCCTTGGATGGATATTTTTTAAATGCCTTCAGTGATTCTAACGTGCACCCTGGGTTGAGAACCACTGGATCACTTATCCAAACAAAAGTCCTGTGGCTCAGATGACACTCACAAACACAGAAGTAATCCAAAGGAAGGTAAAACGATGGTCATAATAAGGCACTTATGGAGGAAGAAGTAGGTCTTGAAAATATTCAGTAAATACTTGCATAAGTTTTTATTATAAATAAGTATAAGATTTATGGAAGTGTAAGGTGCTACAAAAGACTGAGCAAAGGCAAGGAGACAGCAAAATGCATGGATGAGTTTTCTGAGGAATGGCCTCAGTGGGCAGAATGGCTCGATCAGAAGAATACGAGAAGAGTATGCCTCCTGCTCCTAGAGACACAATAATGCCTTTTTTAGGAACATGAGTTTGACATCAGGATTCAAGATGAATTTTTAAATCAAGTGAGACCAGAGATTAAGAATTACAACTCAGCTGTCTTTTCAGCCAACTGGGCAGAAAATGTCAGTGACTCCGTGGTAAGTGATGAGCCTGGGAGACGCTGCAGGGGAAACACAGGCAGGACTTGTGGATTCTCAGATAACAGATGGGAAAGAGAGCTGGGTCAGAGTTTGAAAGAGGTGAAAGTAGAAGCTGGAATAGACATAGCTATGAGAAAATGAATGAGTCATAGAAATGACTGTTTTACTCTCTATATTTATCCTATATTCATTTATTCTTGGTGTATTTTTTATTATTTTATTTATTAGAGAGAGCGTGTTTGCACACACATACACACACACGTGAGTGGGGAGAGGGGCAGAGGGAGAGAATCTTAGGCAGACTCCCCACTGAGTGTGGAGCCTGAGGCAGGACTCGATCTCACAACCCTGAGATCACAATGTGAGCCAAAACCAAGAGTCAGATGCTTAAGCCACCAAGGTGCCCCTCTTGGGTATTTTTTTATATCCATCTTCATCAGCATTACATCTGCTAAATTGTATATTCCTGGAGAATTGGGACCTAGTTTGTAACTTCTTCAGTATAAACCCTGGCAGAGGACTATGATGTATAAGTAGACACTGTAGTTCTAAACTCTCTATTACGAAATTTCCAAACTTCCAGAAAAGTAGAGAGAAGACATAATAAACTCCCATCTCCCCGTCACCTATTTCTACAATTGCCAACTTTAGGCAAGACATTTTGGTCACACAGGGTACAGGGAGGGAGAATTTGTATATTTATTATATACACTATCTTTAGAGAGAGAGAATATATATAACCCATGTTCATTAAAGAACCTTCAGAAAATATATAGAAGGATGAAAAAGATCTCACTCCCCTGACAGCCACCGCAAACACCTCAGGTCACAAATCGATGTCAATGGAAGATTCACCATAGAATGAAAGGAGCAAGTGTGTTTTTGATAACCAAACACTCAATCTGTATTTAATAGTCTGTGAATGCTTTCAGTAACAGAAATGACTGAGCTGTAAAGCCTATCAGATAACTCAGAGAGCAATTGTGAATGCTCTTTTCTTCTTTTATCTCTCCAGCTTAATGTTTTAAGAATTAATTATGTCTTTAAATGAAAATGCAAGTCTATATCCAGATATTTTAAGTGTCTTTTTTAATTTAAAGTTCAAGGACATATATGATGCTTGAGATTAAAGAGGAATTTGAATAAATATTAATTGCATCATTAACTTAATATTATAATAAACAGAAACTTTTCATAGGGCATATTTGGTCCCAACTTGTAGAAGAGGATATGAGTATATATTTTGCAAATTCCATAAATGAGATCTCAATACTTAATGATACTCAACTTGAGTCACATATACAGAAAATTAATAATTGGGGTGCCTGGATGGTTTGGTCAGTTAAACATCTGACTCTTGATTTCAGCTTAGATCTTGATCTCAGGTTCATGAGTTCAAGCCCTATGTTGGGCTCCACACTAGGCATGGATCCTACTTAAAAAGAAAGAGAGAAAGAGGGAGAGAGAGAAGAAGGAAGGGAGGGAGGAAGAAGGAAGGAGGAGAGGAAGGAAGAGAAAGAAAAAAAGAAAGAAAATTAATAATCATCACCTAATAGCATATTTCTTCTGCCCTGTGAATCCCAATTATTTTTCGATTCCTTTATAACCATAAGGTTTCTCTTTTTAAAAAGCTCCTTGCACATGCATGGCAGCTAAGATTACATAAACATACAGCAGTCCTCCCTTACCTGAGGTTTCAGTTGCCTGTGGTAAAGTGTGGTTCAGAAGTAGATGATCCTCCTTCTGATGTATCATCAGAAAGTCAATAGTAGCCCAAAACTAGGTCACTCACCTACATCATTCACCTCACTTCATCTTGTCACATAGAAATGTTATCATCTCACATCATCACAAGAACAGTGAGTCACAGCATAATAAGATATTTTGAGAGAGAAAATACTTTAACATAACTTTTATTACAGTATATTTTTATAATTGTTCTATTTTATTATTAGCTCTTATTAATCTGTTACTGTATCTAATTTATAAGTTAAACTTTATCAGAAGTATGTATGTGTAGGAAAGAACAGAATATATATGGTTTGGTCCTATCCAGTTTCAGGCATCCATTGGGCGTCTTGGAGCATATCCCCCAGGGATGGGAGGGGGCTACTCTACATTGAACTTTGTGTTTCTCTTTCTACAAATACTTTTTTTTTTTTTAAGATTTTATTTATTTATTTGACAGAGAGAGATCACAAGTAGGCAGAGAGAGAGAGAGGTAAGCAGGCTCCCTGCTGAGAAGAGAGCCCCCTGCGGGGCTCGATCCCAGGACCCTGAGATCATGACCTGAGCTGAAGGCAGAGGCCTTAACCCCCTGAGCCACCCAGGCGCCCCTCTACAAATACTTTTCAATTGCTAATTTTGTCATTCGTGGGCTTTGAAACTTACTATAAATGAATATAATAATAATACCTGTTCTCTGTATAAGATATTTTATTTGAAAGGTGTAGCTAATGAATTATGCCCAAGGGCAGACTTTCTAATGTTGAAAAAGCCAGGAGATATTTCTTCCTTTCAACTATTTGTTTTTGTGTCTGTCTGAAAAATGGACTCCCCAAATCTCAATGGATGAGATTTTTGAATTGCATGAGAAAATGACTGTGTGCTCTTATAACTGACTGTACAGTATTCGTGTAAATTGTGGTACTTTATTATAAATGCACGCACTGAGATCCTAATGAAGCTGCCACAGAAAATAGTCATTGCTTCCTATGGATACTTTCTAGTATGTTCATTTGAACAAAAAAGGAAACCTTAAAACTTCCCTTAAAACTTCCATTTTAGAGTGCATTTTGTCAAATGTCATGTAACTTGATCAAGAGCATTTAATGCAATTAACAAGATAATTGTGTTTCCAAAAAGCCAGTATTACCACACTTCGCCACTGTTCACTTTGTCAGTTCCCAGTGCACATTAGCTAATGACTGTTAGTCTGCAGAGAACTGTGGGGTCTCTGATGATCTTATTTTCATTAATGGAACCCCAGTTTAATTGAACCAGAGATTCAGGTCTGGTTATTAAAGTTGAGCATATGACTACTAATGGCAAGATGCAACAGTCCACTAAGCACAAATCAAAATTAGTGATTTGCTTAAAAATTAGGAGGCAGTTTTCCCAAGTGCCCTCTTTTCCACAACAGCATCTTATTGGGCTTCTACTCCTATTTAAATAAGAAAAGACTGGCATCCCTATTTCCTAGCACAATTGCAAATAGGTAAGGTAATGAATTTAGGAAAACCATGAAGTAATCATCCAACTACAGTTGGCACTGGTAGGATCTTATTAGAATTTCTTTGGGCTTCACATTATGAAAGCAAAATTCAAATCAAGTAAGAAAATCCCCTGTAAAGGAGAACATAAAAGAAAAAAGAATTTAGATTGTGACTTCAGGAAAAAAACAAACATTTTTCTCCTTTTTTTAGAGAAAAAGAATGTGCAAGCCGGGGACTGGGGGGGGGGGGGGGAGGCAGGGCAAGGGTGCAGAGGGAAAGGGAGAGAGAGAGAATCTTAAGCAGGTTCCTCGCTCAGCTCGGAGCCTGATGTGGGGCTTGATCTCACAACCCTGAGATCATGACCTGAGCCAAAATTAAAAGTTGGACACTTAATTGACTGAGCCACCCAGGAGCCTCAACAAAATACTTTTCTAAACTCACACTTTCAGTAAAGCCTTGTCTTAAGATTATTGGTTTAAAGAGATGTCACAATTTCTGGGTCCAGTGTCTGATACTAAGTCAGAGTGAACTCAACTGTCTCTTGCATTTGAATTATACACCCTCTTTCCCCATCTTTAGTAAAAATAAGGCATACCTGGTCATATTCCTTCACTAAAAAATTTTTTTTAATGTGAAAGGAAGTGTGGATATTGATTAGTTTCTGTGAAATTTGTTACAGCAAAGATGTCACAAATCATATAGAGAATGGATTTCAATTTTTCTGAGATATTTCCACCAAATATTGAAGAAACTTTGATATATAAATATTAATGTAAATGTGAAAACCACATCTAATTTGTTGCATAGTTGTGCTACTTTTGCAGGACTGACTCGTTCCAACCTTTACATTTCTCCTTTAGATGTCTATTACAGTATGGCTTATAATGACAAAACTGGAGACAAATTACTTGTGCATAGTAGGGAGTTGATTAAATACCCACAAATAAGATATTATGGATGCAACTATCCAACTGATCTGATCTGCTTGTGATGGTCTGGAAAGGCCTCAGAGCTGTGTGTGTCCATCAGTGACACATGGAAAGCTAGGATGTAGTCTCTGTATGAGCCCACTGATGCAGTAAATAAACAAGATAGTTACGTAGGGACGCCGGTAGAGGCATACTTTTTTTTAAGGAAATACACAAAAATTAATAATAACCTTTAGGAACAGGGACAGTAGAGGAAGGAGCAGGAAAATAAGACTTACTTCTCATATCTTCCTCTGTTAGAGAATTGTAACTTTCTAAATATGTTCATGATTTCTGATGTCGATAGATATATATTATGTTAGAGCAACTATGAGACATGTTCTGTTTCTTCTCTATACCTTTCTGTCTTTTGAAAAGCCCAGAGAATTGCTATAAAATTAAAATATATTTCTTTACTTAATGTCAGTATTCTCATTTAAAATATATAAGGGGAAGGATAGAGTACCTGGGTGCCTCAGTCGGTTAAGCGCCTTCAGCTCAGGTCATGATCCTGGGGTCCTGAGATCGAGGCCCACATTGGGCTCTCTGCTTGGCATGGAGCCTGCTTTTCCCTCTGCCTACCACTCCCCTGCTTGTGCTGTCTCTCTCAAATAAGTAAATAAAATCTTTTTTAAAAAAATTTTTTAAAAATAAAATATATAATGGGAAGGAAATCCAAAACTAATGACAAAAGAAAATCTTTTAAATATATAGTTGTAAATGACACTTGTTTATTTATGGTATAATAGGGGAATATCTATGACAATCTATACTGTATTAGTATCAATTATGCTCATGTACATTTTTATACATAATTGACATAGTGGTGAACCTGGGGCTATAATCATCCAGTAACCCCCAAGACACCCTCTCTGTAACATCACCCTGCTTTTATTTCTATCACAGAACTTATCCTTACCTGTATTTTCTTTTTACTTAATTGTTTGCTTATTGCTCTCTCCCCAAGGGGAATGTGAGCTTCAAAACTGCAGGGGTCCTATTTATTGTTGTATCCCTAGCATCTAGCTCCATTTTTAACACTTACCAGGAACTCAGTAGATATTTGTTAATTAATGGCCAAGTGAGTGAATGAAATGCTAGCCATATAATTTGAGCAGGTGAGTATATTAAGCAGCAAATCATCATCATCATCACCACTAATGTTTAGTGACTTTTTGCTATATCCTTTGCATCGTGTATTAATCAAGTTTCTCCAGAGAAACAGAACACACAAATATATACAACTTACATATAACATGGGCCTTGGTAATTTCCATCATTTGGTTTTAGAATATATATGCGTGTGTGTGTGTGTATATATACATATACATACATACATATATATATATGGAGAGGGAAAGGGGGAGAGAGAGACCTATCATAAGGAATTGGGTCATGCAGTTATGGAGACTGAGAAGTCCCAGGTTCTGCAGCAATGTTTAATCTGGGCACCCTGTGGTCCAGTCAAGTTGATACATAAAATTAGCCATCACACATCATTTATCCCATTTAATCCTCTCATATACCTTTTTGTGTAGAAGCCATCATAATCATCATTTTGTAGATAAGGAAACTGAAGCTCACAGAGACAAGGTAATTAGTGAGTGGGAGACCAGGATGTGACGAGGTAGTCTAGTTTCTGAGATGCATTCTTCACTGCTTACTCCCATAAAGCAATTTCTCACTACTTATTTTAAGGATTTTCTTCTGGGGAGACTTCTCGTGCTATAGGAAACTGCTATTTCCAAAACCAAATGATGGAAATTATCTGCCAAGGCCTATATCATATTTAAGCTCCATTCTATTCAAAATGGAAAGTTTTCTTGAGATAATAAAATTGTTTCCCTGAAAAGTTTTCTTTACTCATTAATACTAAAGACCAAAAGCTAGGCTATTGATAGCTTTTTAATAAATTAAGAGTTTGTGAAGAAAAGTAATATCTTGTGTTTTATTACTTTTTATCTTGTTCCCATATCCTAACTTTACTCACAGATGACATTGTCTAAGGTCGTACTCGAGTTTAGAGAAAGAGATATTCTGATTTTAGTTTGTAATGTGTTTTATTGCCTTTCAGAAATGTCTTAAACTTTTTATTAATGAGCTACAACTGCCCAGACCAAGTGCCCAGTCACTACTGAAAGGATGGATGAATGAAGGAATAAGTGATTATGAATGGACTTTGTAAAGTGTTAAATACTATTCAGGATGGAAGATATTAATTACATATTTATTAAGCATTTAGTCTACTAAGCACAGTATTTGGCTTGTTGTGTGCATTGATCTAACAAAAACACCATGACTTAAGTACTATTATTATCCTAATCTTATGAAAAGGAAGTCAGGCTTAGAAAGGTTAAGTACCTGGTCTAAAATAATATTGCTTTCGTAGATCAGCCTTTTTTGTATTTTTGACATTCTTTATAACAGTGCACATATAATAAAATAAAAATTAATCTAATTCAAGGTCTGGATTCTGGTAGCAAGTTTAATTCTGATTTGATTGCCAGATAATAGATGTAAGTCTTGAGCATGACCCTTCAATGATTAGAGTTGAAAATTCAGCAGGTTTTTCTGGTTAAGTTTTGAAAACCCTGCAAACTTAAATGACTATAATAATTAGAACATTGTATCTTGAGACAAAAATGAATGTTTATTTTTCTAAAAGACAATTAGAGGGTAGACCCTCAGGTTTTATATTCTAACTACAAAGGCATGTACCCCTCATAAAAAAGCAAAATAATTAATGGTAACATCTCTGACCTACACCAAGTTCATTTTCTGCAAACTCAAGAAAATGAAACGCCTAGAGCATGACTTTAATCTAATCTTGATTTTTAACCTTATATTGTGCATATTGATATCAGCTCTTAAAAGAGCTCCCTTTAGAATTCAAAAGGCACGAGTTTCTGCTTGTACTTTTCTTTTATTAAGGTTTTACTCATTATAGAAACTTTGTCCCTTTTACTTTTTATTTCAGAAACCAAAAGTCTAAATTACTTTTCCTTGAGGTTTTAATTAGGATTCTCTCATAGTAGGTAAATAGCATGATACATGTTTATAGAGATAATTGTGACAATGATTATAAACAGTATTAAGAAAATGAAACAGCCTTTAAGAATGTGTATATGTTAGTTGTACCAAGAAGTTTAAAGATATCTGTTAATTAAAGAGATAACTAATGGGTAGAGTATTAGTAGACTTTTGTTTGTAAAAAAGTGTACTAACATTTGTAAATTTTTGAAAATAGACTTAAGTTTAAATGCAGCATAGTAGATTACTCAAAGAAATTCTATTGTAGAACCTCTTATAAAATATAGAGCCATATCTAATTTTCTGTGATTTAGAAGATTATATTTATGAGGTTTTCATGTATCTTTAATGGTCACTGGACATCCACTGCTAAGTAAGGGATGCCTCTAAAAAATTCAAGGTATTTAGAAATTTTAATTTTTTAAATAGCTACGAGCTAGTTTATGTATACATTTTATTGGATTATAGCTAGAACTATGTCAGTATGATTTTTTTTAAATATTCCCTCCCCTAAAAAATCTTCCTTTTAATTTTGAATACTATTTAACAATTGTGGTGAACTTTATCCATTGTCTACCATGTACTGTCCCAGGCTCCACAGATGGAGGTACATACAGTGCCAAATAAATGGTCTTTCTACTCAAAGGAGCTTAAATTAGTTGGGGGAGAACCTCCATGTATATATAAAGAATATGAAAAAACATTAAGGAAATCACCCCATAAGATGTTTGAACAGAAAGATGCAAAAAATATGCCCATAGGCTACTGGTTCCCATGACTGGAAGTTAGAGAAAAAAAAAGTTCCTATTCCGATACTAAAAATTCCTATGTAGGCCCAGGCCATATCCCATGCCCTTCAGGACCTTTGGTGGCTCTTTCTTTCTGGGAAAATCCACGTTTGAGAACAAAATCAATAGGTTAGGATTTGCTCTACTTGATCACAAATGGTACAAATGATGATAGATTTTATAAGAAATTTTTCCAATTGGCCTGGGATTTGAGTGTCATTTCTTTGTGTTATTGATCCTGAGAGACTAACGATGTTTTGTTAACTCCAAATGGATATTTATAATGACTAAAAAAATACAGATGCACACACAGCCAAGTCTATGTGATAGCACTAGAACATTTCACACGTAACCTGAGGAGCATCTGATTGTGGTGCTATATAGCACTACTGATGTTGAAATCCACACCACTTGTGTAATTATCAATGTCTTGGTCATTGTTGATCCTTCTTTCTCATCCCCCATATCCTGGCAATTGTCCAGTCCTTCCCAGTCTTCCTCCATTCACACATAAAACCTGCAGATGGAATTTTCTTAAAATGAAAAATGAAATTCTAGCCATAGTTGGAAATACTTAGTCATTTAATCCAACATCCCATTTGACTCATTACATTTAATGATTCATTCATTTTGCTCAGCAAGGATCTATAATTCCATGTCAGGTACCAGGCTAGCAATTCAGGGGTGACAAACTAGGCTACTGAGTTTATATCTACCTGAAGCACACATTATCAGAGAATCCCACAAACACATATAAAAGTAAAATTTTAAAAGAATGAAAAATTGCCATTTGCAATGATGTGGATGGAACTAGAGGTTATTATGCTAAGGGAAATAAGTCAATCAAAGACAAATACCATATGATTTCACTCATATGTGGAATTTAAGAGACAAAACAGATGAACATAGGGGAAGGGAAGGAAAAATAAAATAAGATTAAAACAGAGAGGGAGGCAAACCAGAAAAGACTCTTAACTCTAGGAAACAAACTGAGGGTTGCTGGAGGGGAGGTGGGCAGGAGGATGGGATAACTGGGTGATGGGCATTAAGGAGGGCACTTGATATAATGAGCACTGGGTGTTACATGTTATGTTACCGATGAATCACTAAATTCTGTCCCTGAAACTAATACACTATATGTTAACTGAATTTTTTTTTAAAAAATTTTAAGTGCAATTTTGACAAGTTATGGGAAGGAAGGATTATGGGAGTACCTCTACTGGAAGAGCCTTCTAGCCATGGGGAACAGCACACACAAATGCTATGGTAGGCAGGAAGAACTGAGGAGGCCAGTCTGTGGAGAGAGCAGAAAATGACGGGTGAAAGGTGTGAACTGTAGCCAGAACATGTAGGTTTTTGCAGCCACTGTTAGGATTCTTCTTAATCCTAAATGCAACAAGGAGGACACTGAAAAATTTTAAGTGAGAAAAAGCAATGACTTGATCAGATGTATGTTTGCCTAAGACCACTCTGGCTACATGTCCTTGCAAATGGCAAGGTTTCATTTTTTTTATGGCTAAACATTCCATTGTATATATATACCACATCTTCTTCATCTGTTCATCTATCACTGAACAGGTGGGCTGCTTCCATAGTTTGGCTATTGTAAATAATGCTGCAATAAACATAGAAGTACAGGTATGCCTTCAAATTAGTGTCTTTGTATTTTAAGGGTAAATACCCAGTAGTGTGATTACTAGATTATAGGGTAATTCTATTTTTAATTTTTTGAGGAACAAGAGGTTACTTTTCTTCATTTCCACTGGTCTGCTTTATGTTATGGTTACCTGTTTACTTATACTATCCCCTCCTTTGAGGGCAAGTGATATATCTTATCTATTTTGTGTCACTGGAAACTTCTAGGAAGTGCTTAAGAGTGCTCAATCACATATTTGTTCAATTGAGTTAAATAGTTTTATTTAAATTATTTCCTTAAAGAGAAAATAAGATGTATTTTTAGTAGCTTTTCTTTCTTCTCTTTTCTCTCTCTCTTTGAGGAAGAATATTTGTGGCAGTGGTTCTCAAATGACAGCATAAGAACCATTTAGGGGAATTTGTTAAAATTATAGATTTTTGCTGCTCTTCCCCAAGATTCTAATTCTACAGATCTGGTAGATCTGATGTTGGGCTCTAGTATCTGCATTTTTTATAGGTGCGCTGTAGTGGGGAGGGAGGATTCAGATCATAGGACACCTGGATTGTACTTTCAGAAACATTGCAACATGGTGTTTGTCATTATGTCCATTAATGGACTATCATTACCTTTTTTGAACAAAACAGATCAGTTCATTAACAGGGGAACAGGTAACGTGCGCAACAGTAAAAATCAAGATGTTTGTCATATCGCCTTCGGATCCAGAGTTCTGGGACCACCTCCACTCTCTGGAAGAAGGAATAACATGAGGATATCCAGTGAGGTAGGAGCAAGGTCTGAAGAGCTTGTCTAAGCATGAGGCGCATGGGAAGAGAAGGGTTTTTTTTCCCAGTGCACTGGGGGGTGGGGAGGGGAGAATACATGCCAAAAGCAGAAGCCTTGAATAAATTTGGAACAGAAATTCTGGATTTTAAAAGACCTCAAAACTGGTTTATTTTTGTCATGTCAACACAAATAACATTTCTGAGTATTCTTTTGATTAAATATGTTCACAAAACTTAAAGGCAAATATATGTGAACACATTTTGTGGTCTCCTTCAAGAAGGAGTCGGATCAGGGTCCCTGAGTAGCTCATTTGGTTAAGCGTCTGCCTTCGGCTCAGGTCATGATCCCAGGGTGCTGGGGTCAAGTCCCGAATTGAGCTCCCTGCTCTGCCTCTGCCTCTGCCTCTCTTCTTCTCTGTCTCTCGTGAATAAATAAAATAAATAAAATTTTTAAAAAAATAAAAGTAAAAGAGAAGGAGTTGGATCTTCACCAGATACCTTACAACGAACAGATTTCTCAAATGTTATATTTTTATTTTTAATTTCCTCTGAATTTCTGACACACGCAGCGATTTTTCAGTTTAACTCCTACCTACTAAAGATGGAGTATAAGCACATTTTAATTTATGTGTCTAGAAGACTTGTTTGTCTTCTGTTTTGTCTCACATTATATTTCTCCTTCCATTTCTTTCTAATTTTCTGCTATAATTTCCCTCTCCGCCAGCTTTCTAACCTCATTTCCTCTAGTTTCTTTTCTCACTTTTTATTTGTCCAAATATTATTACTCTCTGTAAATTCTACAGGAAATAAATTGCAATTCCCATATTGTAAGATGTGCACATTAATTCCTCTCCCTTACAGACAGTAAGATCCGTTGGGTCCAGAAATAACCGATCAGGCCAACAGTCTGTGGCCGAGGACTGTGAGAGCCGTGCAGAGATGTCAGCCTCGCTGATGCCGGAATCTGAGGAGCAAGCAGATAAAGAAAATATTCTCCAAATAAAGCAGACTGTACCTGTTCGTGGTAAGAATCATGCTTGAGTGTGGATGGCTAGGGGAAAACAGAAATGTTCTTGTGAAGATAAATTTGAAGTTTAATTCTTGATTAGATCTTAACATCCAGAGAATTATCATTTAAAAATGAAAAAGATGGTGGATATTGAAATCTGTTTCAAATTCTTATACATATATTCTCTTCTGGAGCGTATCATTCTCTCTCTCTCTCTTTTTTAATACTTTATTTATATATGTATGTATGTATTCAAAGTAGGCTACAAGGGGCTTGAACTCATGACCCTGAGATCAAGACCTGAGCTAAGATCAGGAGTTGAGTGCTTAATCGACCAAGACACTCAGGCGTCCCACCTATCATTCTCTTTATAGTCTCTTTATTCCATTATTTCAAATTGCCATAGTACCCTACATTTTTATTTTATGATGACTGGTGAAGAAATAACATAGCATTCTATAATTAACTATATTTTGGGAACTCCTCATGCATTTTAAGTTTTCTTAATTTTATCTTTTAGTTAATCTCTTCCATTTGTAAAGTGCCTTTTATTTTCTCCTATTGATGCACAGAGAACCCTACTAGTGAAGAAGAGACTTTTGTCCCATTTTGTAGATTGAGGGTTCATGGCTAACAGAGAGGTAAAGTGATTTGCAATTTGTAATCATTGGAAAGAATTGAGACCAGTACCAAAGTCTTACTACTCACTGTAGTTTTTCCTTTCTTGCATGTCTAACTTTTGTGAGAGTAAAAAGGAAGGCATTTGGGTTCATTTGATTTGATTTAGAGATTAATGATCACAATTACAGGCTATATTTTTCATCCAGTACAAAACTGAGAGAAGTACATAAATACCATAGATACTCAGTCCCAGCTCTACCATCATCTGTAACACTTGATGAAAATTCCTAAACCCGGTGGGCCTCAGTTTCCTCGTCTGTAAAATGGGGATAAAATTGCTACTGGCACTGGTAGTAATAAAAAGTGATTGCTTCAAAGGGTCTTTGTGAGGATTCAACAAGAAAAACCAGTCAAGCACATCATATTGTGCCAAGAAATGAAGCGTTCAGTAAATATTAGATGCTGCTATGAATGCTGTTAATTATTATGATGATTATTATACAATTAAATTACACTTAAGAATTCTTTTCCAGATGTGATCACAGTTCTCCAGGGTTCTTTTGGAAACTACCTTCCAGGCTGTTTATGAATCATACTTATCAACTTCCTCTTTCAAAGGAAGCAATTATTTTTTTGTATTAGCTATCGGTTTCATTTTTTATATTTTTTAATGTAGCATGTTGTATGTGTAATTAACCAAATTACCTGTAGCTCTCTCTAAGGTTATATTACATGAATAAAATGTCTCAGTAATTTTGAAAGCTTGATACGATTCCAATAATGGAATAGGAATAAAAACCTATTTTCCATGAAGAAATAAGTTGTGGTTTTGATACAGCTTTATATGATGTCACAATGATACCTGAACATTCTCATTATAGCTACAATTATATTTACTGAGTTATTTCAAACCATCTAGTACTTTCTGTTCTGGCTTTTTGTTCTTTGATATGAAAATGTACCAGCCGATCTGCATGTTATGCATCCACATCCCCCTCAAGAACCATCAGCAGATAAGAATAATAACAGGAGAAGATTACGGTTAAAAAGCACCAGCAGAGAAAGGACAGAGGCACACAGCGGTACGGCATTAATTCAATACTATCTTATATCTGTATATTATTCTGAGCAATGGAATCTCTCTCTGCAGGTTGTAAATTTCAAAGGATTACGAACCAATTCATTTAAAATATAAATGTCTTTTCTACAGGGATTATGGAAATCAAATTTTCTGCAAAAGAATTGCTCTAGAGCCCTAACAGAGATTTGCTGGATTAAATAGACAGTACCACGGAAGTAAAGGACTTCCCTACTTCTACTCTCAAAGGCTGAATGAGCTTAAATTATTGTTTTTTAGAAACAGCCCAAATTTGATAGAGGAAGTTCCTGCCTGCAGACTTTACTAAAATTGAACTTAACTCATAATTTTTCATATTTCATATATATCTCTTCTCTTTAAACTGGGCCCTTTTCAAATATTTCAAATATTTTTCAAATATATTTATCTGAAATACATTTATCTGAGACATACACACACACACACACATTTTTTTTTTACATTTGCTGTCTCTCCCTTTTGGACTCCATGCTATCTAAAAGAATGTAGATTAAAATTTCAACTCTTTGCAACCAATAAAGCATCAGATAAATATAGGTGGCTATTATAGTTATCCCTTTGAATATTGGATTTGAGGCATTTAAGTATAGATCTGTCTGCACATTCATTAATCTATCCTGAGTCAAGCCCAGAGTGTATCATGTATGCATCTGTTAGCATAATTTCTCAAAAATGTAGGGTTCTTAGGTAGGCTGAAATTCAGCTTGTTAGGATTCATGTTATTTTTATAAAATAGTAGATAGAAAAGTTAATTCTGTGTCCATTTTCTTAAGACGCTGAAGGAAAGAAAGTGCTTGGTTTAAAATTTTGAGTCAGGCTGTGTAAGACCTGTAATTTAAAGAAAACACACTCAATTTTATGTGGAACCAAAGGGGAAAATATAGGACCCTTTGAAAATAATATGGGTTTTAGAATTCCTTTTATTGCATATTGTAAAACTTAAATCTAAAATATCCCCCTGCAAATATCAAGGAATTTAAAGATGAACCTCTACAAAAATGCAGCTGAGTTCATCTTTGAAACATTCTAGTGGAAAAGAAACTGCAGATAATCTGTATTTCACCTCTAACGTACTTTTCAATAATCATGTAGAAAAGCGCACCACATTAATAGCATTCTTAATGAATGAAATAAATGAATAAAAATCAAAAGAAATAACATCGTGGAAAATATTTATTCCAATAAAGGCAGTTCTTCAGGAAATAACAGGAGTGAAGATAAAGCAACAGTTGCCCTCAACAGCAGATCCCAGCAAAGCACCGAGATGAACCCCAGCTCTGCAGCACTGCAGTCTCCTGATCAAACAGGTTAGCATCTTTAGTCCACTATAATCGTTAATAATTGATGAAATATTAATATGGTTACCATTTCAAACCCAGTCATTCTGAGAAGTTGTGAGGCAGTCATTTGCTAAAATCTATCATTTTTTGATAAATCTCCTTTTAACCCCAATTGCATGTCAGACTTTAATGGATGAAAGGGCATTTTTATTTCCAAGTTTCAATGCACCAGTTATCCTGTTCAGAAGGAGAGTTTGAAACTTTGAAGTTTTCACAGGACATCGTCACCGTCCCCAAAGATTACCTATTGTTGCAAGTCTCCAGTCCTCTTTGTAATATGGAGATGGTTGGAGTGTAGAGCATTGAGCCCATCAACATATCTTCCCTAGCAGGTGTGTGGTACTTTTACAAAGGTGAATTGTTTTTGAGCAAGGGAAAAGGAAAATAAATGAAAATTGTTTCTAGTTTGTCAGTCTTATTTATGCAATGTTGAAACCTTCATTAAAATGTTAGGTGCAATTAGTGTCTCTAGCATAAATCTGACTGTGTAGAAAAAACTAATTAGATGTTTAGGTGATCATTCTTGCATTTATCTTGTTTGCTGCAATATTGTGATTACACAGTAATTTACATATTTTCCTAAGAAAACACACCAAATTATTCATTACAATTGATATGGAAATACTTGAGGTAAAACTACAAATTCCAAAAAAGCATGTAGTGGTGAGATAATTAGAGTTCGTTTGGTGTAGAAACACTCCTTTTACCTTGACTTTTTGACAGTTAATAATATGTTTGGCCATAGGTCATACAAGTTGTTGAATTGCATAATGAAGATTCCCAGTATCTTTTCCTCCAATTTTCTTTATAAATCCATGTAGGTAATGCAGCCCATTGGTTTTTATAATCTTTTTTGACATTTATTTATTAATAAAGCATCTACTGTGTTTACAAAACATCTGCTATGTGCTTAGCACCATGCAAAAGGATTTGTTGTCCAAAAGAGGACAGCCCAGTGAATCTGTTTATTTCACCCGCTCATGGTACACTGACTCTGGACCTTCCACATCCCTGTGAACGTGGTCCAATCATGTAGATTCAGCGTGCTGTGGGCCACTTACCTACAGAAAATGTGAAAGCCTTGTCCCTTACAGATTTTCTCTAAGAAATGTACATTTGTTACCCCTTTTATAAGCAAGTTCTATTATATAATGGTACTCTTGAGAAACGAATACGTTATGATGAATACGGTTTTATTTGTGCCATTAATGTTATTTTTATTAAAGATCTTTTTGTTTGTTGCTTTTGTACTGTAGGTTTTAGAGTTTCAAGTCAGCAAATCTTAGATATCTCTTGGTTACTTTTCTTGTGAAGATACATATAGCAAGATTCAAGAGTTAGGGTAAGATTACCACGTCCACAATTTGGTTCTGCTGAACACAGATTTTTTTGTAAGATTTTCACCATTGACATAATGCAGCAAAAAAAGTAAATTTTAAGGAAAATAGACTAAGTTGAGAAAATGTAACCTTTTCCTGCTGTCATTCTAAAGAAGAAAATAAGCATGCTTTTAATAACATTCATTTTAAATATTTGTCCGTTATAATTTGCCTGGATCGTAGTTATAAAAATCTATCTCAATGTTGTCTAAAAGATTAAAATCTTTTTACTATGTTGTACATCTGAAACTAACATAACATTGTGTGTAAACTAAATTTCCAAAAATTTTTTAAAGTTCAGAATTTTTTAAAGTTTTGGTTAAAATATATCCCAGGGGTAGCATACAGTATTTTTAACCAGAACAAATAATGTTGTGCAAGATTTATATATCAAAACATTCTCTCCTATAATTAAAGTTCTTTTTCACCCATCACATTAACAAGTATTTCTGTGGATTTACTATTACTGTAGGAAAAGTCTGCTCAGTTTAGTCTATTAATTGTCCTGTTTCAGTCAGTGGAATGGAAAGGAAAACCCTGTTAACCTTTTCATGGTTTTCTCTCCTCCATGATTTGTAATCCAAACAATGCCCAGTTATTTTATTTAAAGAAACTTGTTAAATATTCTGTCCTCCTGCAGTTAAAAGAAGATATTAGTAACTCAAACCCTTTTAAATTTGGAAGATTTCCTCCCCACCTGGAATATCAAATTAATGAGGCTGTGCTATGAAGAACTTGCTGCAAGACAGGTGATAATTATTTCAGACTTAGAAATTTCCTGGCCAATGTTTCAACTCAGAGAAGTGCAAATGAGTTGCCCGTAGATATAGGCCCTGATCTATGGGTTAAATGTTTAGCAGCTTACAAGATGGTGGATAAATTGCATTACTTGGCTTCTGCATTATTTGATAAATCTCTGTTTCAACCCAAGAGATTTTAACCTAACTACCTGCCTTAACAGAACACTGTGGAACACTCCTCTAATTTTTGTCATCTTTCCCGAATGTCAGATGAGTGGATATTTCCTGAAAATGATGATCGCATTTCCCATTTGGCGTCCAGCAGACAGTCTCTCCTTGATGAAGACTCCTGCCACGGTTCACACATGTGGCTGGAAGCCAACAAGGAAAGTGAACATGGCCAACTGGCAGGGGAAACCCAGGTTGTCCCGAAGGACATTTTCACCTTTTCATCAAGACCACGATCAGCGCCTCATGGAAAAACTCAGAACATGTCCCCAGAGGGGTGCCCATTTATTTTGGATCTAAAAGAGGATACCAGCCTGACGAGGAGAGACACCGAATCGGAGGATGATTTTTACAGCGGTGACAGCAGCGAAGAGGTACACTGCTTGATGAGTGAAGTCGTTTTAAAGCACAGTTGTTCCATTAGCTCCAACCAGCACTAAAACTAGTTGAAACGAAAGAGGGGGAATCAATTGCTATTTATAAAAAGGCAGCAGATTGCATGTCAGTCAACAGTTGCCGCAGGTTGTTAGGGTAACTCTAAATTGCTGCCTTTTTTATTAACAGTCAGCCAATTTCATTTTTAATTATGGAAACCAGTTTTGGGGTTGTTTTTGCTTTCTCATTTTAATTTTTGTCTCACAGAATGAGAGAAATAACATGCGGTTTAGTTATATGATGGCCAGGCCAGTAAAACACTGAGAACACATTGGTCATGCTCTCTGGGGAGATTGCCGCAGTGGCTAAGCATTCTGAATTGACAGTTTTCTGGCTTCCTCACTCCCCTGTCATCCCTCCACCTTAGACCTATTAGGACTCATTATTTTCCATATGGTCCCAGAATTTCAAGACTTGTGCCAATTAAAGTATAGGTAATGAATCATGGATTAGTGCTGGGACTTGCCTTGCCCGAGGTTTTCTGTTCACAATTATTTAGAATACAAGTATAGCTTATAAACTAGTAAATTCACATAAAGTTTAAAAAAAAACTTGTTATAAACCAAATGGAAAGTAGTTCTGAGACATTTGTTTTAAACTTAATACATTATGAGGACTTTTTTCCCTCATACGAAATAAATTTATTTGTGAAATTCCTTCAGCTTTGTTCTTTAATGATAGGTATCCCTGTTTTTTGTGGAAAATAGTTATCTTAAAAGCAGATTATAGTCAAGTTATGGTTTCATAAAATTATACAAACCATTTCTACGTCAAAATTAAATTATAAATTATTAAATTATAAATAATAATTATAAATATATCAAATTATATATTAAGTTATATATAAAATAATTATTATATAGTAATAATTAGAAAAACTTTCTGTATATGCTTGCAAAAAAATTTTTTTAATAATTATAACTGATCAAGGATCCCCCTTGGACAGCAGGATATAGATTAGGTGCATTGCTCCTACCTTCAGAGCCAGTTGAGAATATGATGAAAATGTTCAGGCAATAATTATGGGTTTTTGCAACTTTTCATGAGTTTCCATAGCAAGGTGCATGGAGAAATCCTTCTTTTTATAATATCTTTGCTTCTGACCGTGGTGAAACTATTAGTCATAGCAAACATAAACCTACTACACATCCCTTTATGCATAAGTAGTACTTTTTTTTTTTAAAGATTTTATTTATTTGACAGAGAGAAAGACATCACAAGTACGCAGAGAGGCAGGCAGAGAGAGAAGGGGAAGCAGGCTCCCTGCTAAGCAGAAAGCCCGATGTGGGGCTTGATCCCAGGACCCTGAGATCATGACCTGAGCCGAAGGCAGAGGCTTTAACCCACTGAGCCACCCAGGTGCCCCATAAGTAACTTTTGATGCCAACATTTTAAATGTTGCTCTGGACATCTTCATCCCTTTCACCCTGAATAACATTAAGATATAAAAACTAAAATAGACATTTGCCTTCAGCATCTACTGCTGCCCCCATCCCAGCTGTCAATTCTTCTACAGTATGAATTGGCTAATCTGATAAATTAATTCATACCATTTCATTAATGGGATAACCCATCCCCTTCCCATATGCATAGCACCATCTTTCTTACCTAAACCAAAAGAATTCCTTTAGTAGTGGAAATTTCAAGGCAGGTGAGAAGTGTTAGTTCCTTCCCTGGAAAACTTTGAGAAAAGTTTTTACAAGAAACTGCCCTTTAAACATCAGGACATGGGGAACTTGACAAGAAGCAATAGAGCTTCATGGGAAAATGAAGAATCCTAGTTCTGAATATTTTAATTTGTTATCACTTCGTGTGCTTTCTTCTGCTACTAACTACTCTATTTCTGACATCCTTCATCATTTATTAGGCAAACGTATACTAATTATCAACTACATGAAATTGAAAATAAATGTATCACGTATTCCCCAAGCTTTGAGTGGCATAGCTATCTGGTCACCCCTGAGCCATGACCACCAAAATGACTAGTAGCATGGGGCTAGAGTCTATACTGGGGCCATCTCATGGCTAACACCTGTCCTGGCCCACCTTTAGTTGGAGCCTGCTAAGAGTGGCAACCAGAGAGAAGGGCAGAAGCCTTGCCATTAGGGTTTATTGTTAGAGGCAGTAACAATATACAAACTATGAAATAGAAAACATGACCAACAAAAAATGATGGGTTATATTTAAACAAGTTCTAGAATTTATGGTGATCAAATTAGTTTGTCTGGGGCTTTTTTGGTAATTTATTTTCCTTAGGATTACTTCTTCCATTTATTAATTGTGTAAGTCAATGAGAAATCAGATTAGCTATTTAAAATGTTTATTTACATATAGTCTTTGAAGAAAAATCAGTTTAGTTAATTTAGGCATCCTTATTATTAGTTGCATTATTTTAGAATGTTATATCCTTTGAGTAGCATAATTATACTTAAGGAAAACAATGTCATGTCATAAATAATGGTTGACAAATGAGGATAATTACATTACTTACTATGCTTGAAGTTTTAACTTGTAGTTAAAAGACTTTATTTGATGGTCAACCGTTGAGTATTTTTAAAGGGAAATTAGATATATTCAGTAGTCTGTAATTAAGAAAAATCAAATGTTATCATGATAGCTAGAGGAAAAGTATACATACAATAGTAAAAGCTAATTAAAATAAGCTTTCAGTGATATTGATTTTGTAACTTAAGTTCCTCATCATTAATTCACATCTGAGCTCTTCATAGTGTGAGAGCCTCAAAAGTATGAGTTTTCTTTTTTTTGTATTTGCTCTTGTCTTAGTCTTTGCTTTACTATATATTTTATTCCCTAGGCAGCCATGTATACTAATATTCCTGATACTCAATTAATTTTGAGTTTGTATTCTTATTTGAAAAGCACACTATGGAAATATACAGCTATAAAATCAAGACTACCATGTAAAATGAATTATCCTAGGAAAGCTATTAAAACAGAGTGCCTTTCCCACTAGTTCAGCATCTGAAAGGGAAAAAAGCCTCTTTCTATTATCATCTCTATTTTGTATTTTATGCCATTATTCCAAACGTGGCTTTGAGTATACGCCAGGTTTACAACTTGAAATAGTTAGCTTTATATTAATATTTTATTACTCCCCTAATTTAATTTTTCATTTGGAAATACTGTCATTTTTTTTCCCAAAGCTCTGGCTTTTAGTATCACATACTAAAGTACATATTTGCAAGGCCAGGTAATTTGTCCTGTATCACAATCCAAATTGGAACATCAAGCCAAAAAATTATCCATAGTTGGACATGAATTATGTGGACTGACTACTCAGAGCATTCAAATTAGCTAGGATGCTTCCAGATCTTCTCTCCATCTAATAACTCTTTGGAGGGCTGCAGAGGACAAATTTACCAACAACAAAGTAAAAGAATCCTTTTAGTCCTCCTCCTAGTTTTCCCCGTATTGTTGCTTTGAAGGTTTTGTTTTTTTTTTAACACTCAGCAGTTAAGCTGTTTCATTGCATTTTTTCCCCTCATAGTTTATATTTCTGGGTTAGTCTATAAACCACTCACCCCATATACTTGACTAATGAATTTTAATTATTTTCTCACACACATGTACATACATGCAATAGAAAGAATATTTACTCCCCTTGAGGCTGCTTATATTTCTCTGTAGCCTTTTAAAAATTTTAAATGTCAATGTCTGTTTGGGAAAAAAGTGGAAGGACTCTTATTTTGAATATATTGCCTTGCATTTTTGTTCCTGTTATGAATTACAACATAACATCCTCTAAACCTATCAGGCAGATTTAATATTTATTCTGTGTGAGAAATTTTTTAAGGCTGTTCACAGCTCTGTGTCTTTATTACTATCTTGTGAAGCTCTGTTCCTCTCTGCAAAAGTCACAGGCCCGTTGGTTCTTGTGACTTGGCTCTTCATTGTTATGGGCAGGTAAAGAAGATTTTAAAACTCTTGTCTGCTTAGAATATCATTCTGCTGCTTCTGCTAGTAGATAAACATCTTGTGGATAAATATTTAGTTGTGGATAGGAGTTTCCACAAGAAATCTTTACAGTGTTATCCGCTAAAAGAGCATGAAGTCTTAAAGAAAAATATGTTTCTGTCTTAAACAATTAAAAGAGTCTCATCATTTTCCCCAAATAGTCATATGATGGTGTTTGCCCACCCCATAGAGTCCTTCTAACTTCTGCTATTTATCTGTCTGTGAAGCACCATTGGCTAGAGTAAAGATATTTACAAAAATAATTTGTCTGACCCCTTTTAATATCAAGCCTGCTGCAGGTTAGCTACTTGTTAGAATCAGTTACATCTTCCTTTCTCATTCTACTTCTTTATAAACTAGTAAAATGCATTATATGATACCACTATCAAGTATCTTTGCCACCCAGAGAGAACTGTATTACTTTAATAGTTTCCTATAAAATTCAAGAGGTGGAAGTAGAAATACTTCTTGGGAATGGTTGTTAGGGAAGCCATTTAAGATACATTTGAGTGGTCAATCTTGTTATCCTCAAAGAAGAAATGATCTTTTTCATTCTGTTATGACCAGTGTCTTTAGCTACGTCTATGCAAATAATTGTGCTTTTTAGTTGACAGTGGAAGTATATACCTCTAATCATCTCTATTGTCCCCTAGTGCCCATGTCCAGCTAGAGGATGCTGTCACTGCATGCATTTAGTCACTAAAACATTGGACAAAAGTAAGGACTCCTGCTGACTCAATCTCAATTACAGATTCAAAACTGCCATCAAAAGTGTGTTTGGATTACTAGACATTTTTTTTCACTACAGAACTTTTAAGAATGTTCTACAAGACTTCTTTTCACAGGGGACTGAATTAAAAAATCAATTGAAATATAAATAAATATAATCATCCAATATTACAAAGGCTAAAACAGAGCTCTACCCTGAGTCCCTCAACATTAAAGTTGTGATACAAAGAGCCTGGGTCCCATCTGCTCCAAGTAGGCGGCCCTCAAGAGTCATTAAAATTATCTTTTTAAAATTAGACCTCAGCAAAAGCAATCCGTTTTGTGCATCCAGAAATTATTGTCCAAATGCCCATCTGCATGTCCTTTTAAGAAACTCTGTTGTAGTTCAACAGAGGAAGTGCTAGCTCCTTGGGGAAATCATTCTCATCTTCAGCGTACATATGCTGTGCTACAGTTAATCAGGCAAATGCTATTGATATTCCCAGCACTGGGGTGTGATTGAATATTTAACAAACAAATGCCTCTGAGCCCAGAAGACAAACGGTTCAAGAGATTTGGGACTTTTAAAAAAATATATTAAGTTAAATCAAAAGCATTTTGTATTTGTTCTTCTGAGAAACAGATGAACAGACGATCGGAACATGAAAATGGCATGACAATTTCTTTACCACTCTGACAAATTATATTCAATTGCTGTACAGGTTTTCAGTAGCTAATTATAAACCAAAGGGGAAAACATGGTTGTTTTTCAATCAGGTCACAGTAAGCTTACTTTTAATGTATATAACAAATGTGTATGTTATATAAGAAAAAATTAAGCCAAGAGCATGTTGAGCCCAAAGGTGTTACATATGTGGAATCTAAACATCGTCTTTACGTATATCATCTACTTTAGTAAGTCAAACGTGTTGCTAAAGAAAAGAATAGAGTTTTCCAGTGTACCACTCCTAGAAAGTACAATACTAGGTTTTATTCTCTATTTATTTTCTCTCGAAAAGAGAAGCAAACCAACTTAAGCCAAAATATTGGTCTCATATCTCTTGCCTCATTTATCCTAATTCCCCTTTCAGAATCTGGGATAAACCAGAATTGGTTCTGGAGCAGCCAAAGTAAACAAGCCTTTTATACTCTGTACAGATTCTCCTGTTATTTATCTTTTCCATAAATTTAAAGTAGCATAGAAACATACTACTGTAGAAATGCGGTACAACCAAGAGAATGCTGACCAGGGAACACAGCTGAATCTGTCCTCAGCCCATCTCCAAACCAAGATATATCTTAGGAAAAATGTGAGGTGAATGTCCATATACATTTCATGAATATTTCTTTGTGTATAATCACTGTTCATGCCAAGCAAAACGAAATAATTTTACACCTGAGTAAACTACTAGAAGGAAGAAAAGGCTGTACTCTGACCCACCCAGAGGTGCAAAAAATAGACTTCATATAAAATAATTTGATTTTTAAGGTGTTTATAAGATGATGTAGCAAACATCTGGCTTTATAGGTATCCCTCTAATGAATGGTACATCTGAAACTTTTGAAATGATATTTGCTACCTTCTACCTTATGAAATTGTTACTTTTGTAGGTATCTATCTCTCGGCTTTATGCCCTTTTTTTGCCTTCAGGATTTTGTGCCTCTTGAGGCCACTGCCCATGTTCTTCTTACCTGTGTATTTTCTGTAGTGCCTAGAAAATGCCTTACACCTAGCAGGAGCTTAGTAAATATTTATTGAACTCATTTTTATTGCAAAAGCTCCCAATTTCTGCCTATGTCATATACAAAATAGAATCCCAGAGGGTTCCAAATATTCTGGCCCAAAAATGCATAATTATACCGTTTCCGCTTAACCAACCTATTTTTAGGGCCTGTTTTAAATACATAGCACACGTTTATTTTTTATTACGCAAATATGATGGAAATGAATGAGCAGAAGGTCTTTTGGTCACAGAAAACCCACTGCCCATTGTACATAACCAGTATAGAAAATTAGAGTTTTTTTGAAAGCTGGAGAAGAGAGAACACCATCAAGCAGCCAGACTGAATTAACAAGAAATCTATCCTACTTCCACCAGTACCTTCTTAGAACTAGGGTTTGAGAATGTTTGCTATATTCTCTGTTTACTTTCTCTAAGACAAGGCTATACTTTTATTCTCATTTTGTCTCTGTAAAACAAAAATTGCAAGAGCCACCACCTGAATTCCTTAGTAATTTAGGACACTAGGCATTTTCCAGGTGCCTGGCATTCTTTCCAGTTTTCTGCCTAAAGACAGGGTTCTTCAACCATGTGAACACCTAAGGGTTCTCAAAGTGGCGGTGAAGGATAAGCTCATTCAGTAAGTGGTGTACAGCAGAGAGAGTTTCCCAATGCCTGCTGTTGAAGCCAATGCAGTACTGTTTCAAGGGCAGAAATATCCCAACCTTCTTATTTTTTCACTTGCGACGTAAAGTAAGTGCCTTGAATCAACATCCAATCACCATCTTTTCTTTACTCTATCTGGGGCTCTGGGAAATAGATTTCTCCATCATTTATAAAGAAATATATCTATGAGAAGATCAAGCCAGCATAGACAAAGCAAGTTTAGGCCCAGGATGAATACCAAGAAGAAGATCCTTAGACACTCTGCAGTTCTCATCCTTTATTACAGATAGGCAAGCTGTTTCTTAGGAGACATTCTAAGACCCGAGGGTTCTAAGACCTTTCATGAGATTATAGTTACTTTCCGCAGAAAGTACTTTCCATATTTTCCAACACTTTCCACAAGGAAGGAAAATCATTTTATAACAGGATTAGGGATTGCAGACTCCCTTGTAGACATTTCCAGAGTCACTAAATATAGGATACCTTGCCTTCTACAGAACTCTTTCTTGTATCAGCCCAGCCTCTCCATCACCACTACCACTGCCTCAACCCAGGCACACCAGCACCTCTAATCACGACTGTTCAATAGTCTCCTAATTGGCCTCCCTCTCAGTCATCTCCACAGACGCTGCAGACAGCACACAAACTCACACCCATGCCTTCTATCATGTGCCATCGCTGATTCCCCTGAGTCACATCACCCAAGGACCCCTCAAAGGCCCTGGATGGCAGAGATTAAGTTCTAGGCTACCATGATATCCCCTTCATCTACAGCGCCTATGGCAATAGCCCTAGATAGGATGAGGAATATTCAAGGAAGAGAGGCAGAACTATGACAGACACACAGGTAGATCCCTTCTCATTAAAAGACGTGATAAATTCCTCTTCTGGGGATGCCTAGGTGGCTCAGTCAGTTAAGTGTCTGCCTTTGGCTCGGGTCAGGATCTCAGGGTCTTCGGATCAAGCCCCGAGTCGCATTGGGCTCCCTGCTCTGCAGGGAGTCGGCTTCTCCCTCTCTTTCTGCCCATCCCCCCTGCTCGTGCTCTCTCTCGAGCTCTCGAGTTCTCTCTCAAATAAATAAATAAAATCTTAAAAAAAAAAATCCTCTTCTGGCTTGTGCACAACCTAGAGCAGGCTTTCTCGCCTTTACACTTGCTTCACGTCTACTGAAAGGGAAATCTCACCTCAGACAGTAATCTGTATGTTGAGCTTGATTATGACCAAACACTGAGGAAGAAACTCAACAGTTAAGTCACTCAAATATTTTGTTTAAAAATACCAAATTTGGAGAGGATGCCTGGGTGACTCAGTTCGTTAGGCATCCAACCCTTGATTTCAGCTTAGGTCATGACCTTGAGGTCTTGAAATCAAGCCCCCTGTCAGGCTGCATGCTAAGCGTGGAGTCTCCTCGAGATTTTCTCTTTCCCTCTCCCTCTGCCCTGCCCCCACTCCTGCATGCACTCTCTCTCTATATTGTTCTTAAAAAAATTTAAAAATACAAAACCAAATTTATGGAATAACTAGATGTTTGGTTCTGTGTGGCTACAAATGGAAGGGTAGGGAATAGCTTACTGAAATTGAATGTAAGAGACACATTCTTAGATAGCAAATAATGTCTTTAAAATACAATCTGCTCTTGGGGGGCACCTGGGTGACTCAGTTGGTTAAACATCTGACTCTTGATTTTGGCTCAGGTCATGATCTTAGAGTCATGAGATCTAGCCCTGCATCAGGCTCCACACTCAGTGGGGAGTCTGCTTGTCCCTCTCCCTCCCCTCTATTACCTCCCCTGGCTTTCACATGTGCTCTCTCTTTCTCTCTCTCTCTCAAATATATAAATAAATAAATGAATGAATGAATGAATGAATGAATGAATGAATAAATAAATAAATAAATAAATAAAATCTTTAAATATATAGAGAAATAGATATATACTCTGCTTTTATTGATTTTTTCTGTCCAAAGTTTATCATTTTAATATCCACTTATTTATTACATTTTTAATTAATAAGATAAATTGGAAAAATCTAGCACGGCAGTTATAAGCAATGATCATGTTAGTTTGTTCTTTCAGTTTCTTATTTTATAGCAGAAAAATCCAACTGAAAAAGCACTCTATTTCTCATTTCCATTATTCACTTTCACAGCCATTGATTTTATGTTTGTAGTTCCTCCTTTCCCAGATTTAAAAATTAAAGTTTTTGCTTTCCAAGGGGTAATCTCAGAACTATGTACTTGTAAAATTCATGTAGCTTTACAAATAATTGTATTTCATGATGCTCATGTCTAATGGAAAAAAAATACTTTCTATAATTGAAATTTTCATGTAAGAAAAATATTTCACAAAACATGTCTGTTATCTATTGCTTCTGAACAATAAAACTTCCCTACAATAATTTAAGACATTTACACTTTGATAGGCCAACTTATTTTTAGAGTAGCATTTCCCTGCTTAAATAAACTAAATATCGTAAGTTCTAGCTGTTTCTCTTCTGATAGAGTTAGCTCATTAGGAAGTCAAAGTGTACAATGCTTATGTAATCCAGTGGATCCTCTTCTTTCACATGCTTTTTTGAAGTGACTGTATTTTTAGTGACTACTTCCTGAATGGCTCTCTTGTAACTCAGAGGTAAAAAAAAATATATGCCTTACAAGACCAGATACCACATAGCAGGGCATCTTAGCAAATGATTTATACATATTGCACTGCTGTTTTTAGTTACTCACGTTTTTATTGCAGAATAAAATAGGTATATATATATGTGTGTGTATATATATATTATATTAGGTATAGGCATACTATATATAATATATATATATACACTTTGGCTTTTATTTCGAGAATAAACGAACTTTTAAGAACTGTTCTCAGTAGCTTATTCACCACAGATTTTGGCTCAACGTGGTTTCACTTTGTTCCCCTATGTAGGGTAACGACAGTATCCAGGGTTCCCTGAGCCCAACAACTAGACCTTCAGGGTTAACTCAGCTAACATTAGAGAACATGTTGGGGAAGGCTGCAAGGCGGACAGATAAACGACCTCTAAAAAGTGCCTACGCAGAAGCAGGAGCATCAGAAAGCCAGAATTCCTTGGCAAAGCAGAGAGATAGAAAAGACTTTCAAACGAGTGTGGTGCCTACACCTTGCCTTTCTCCCCCGGGAAGAAGTGAAGCCTCTCAGAAAACTCCAGATCCCATTATCAAAGCAAAGGACCGACTAGCCCATCAAGTACCAGCTTCAATAAACAAAACCTCCCTAAAGGAGATCTCGGGGGAAAAGTTGAGACCGATTCCTGAAGTATCTGTAAGTGGCTTCGCTCTGGTTTGCATAGGCGGGCAGCACGCCCTGCTGTGTTCTGTTTTGTCCCACTTCACACGGGTTTTCAGCAGGACCTATTTTTCATCATTTGGGTGATCAGTAATGTATTTGCCTTCCTAGTCAGATGTGTTTTAGCTCAGTACCAGCAGCTGTTAAAGGGTATATTGCACATCCCAGTGATAATAGAATGCCTCATATTTTTAATGAGAAAGATAATTATCGTAATAGTTATTTTTTTATTTCCCAGTTACTTCTCATAATTTTAGTTATCACTGCCTGCAAATTATAAACGAAGATCTTATTTTTGAGCCAAAGGCTTGCCAGTGAAATTGACAGATTTTCAATAACAATCTACATTAGGAGCCATAAAAACATCATTATTCTATTCACTTTCTGGTCTCTTTGCAGCAGTTTCCCAAATAATAAATGGTATGAGTGAAGGTTAACAGTAAAGTAGTGTCATTGAATAAATCCCTAGGCTAGTTTCATGGCTATATTCATGTCCATTGGGTTGATTTTCCTCCTTCCTGTGTTAGTACTTCTCTTCCTTCAGTCCCTCCATGTGCACTTAGAAACCAGAGAACAGATGAAGCTATGCAGAACAAATGAACTTATATTGCTTTTTTTTTTTTTAACACAGTAAAGGTTTTCTTTATTTGTCATGCCCTAAGTATTCTGTATGTGTTACATTGTAAAGCTTTGATTCAATTACATTCTAAGCAATTCAGGGAGGATTGTTCCTTCGCACAAGTCACAGACATATATATCATCATTAACAGAATAGAAATAGCTGATATTTCTTAAACACCTGCCATGTGCCAGTCACTCGGCCAAGCCTTTTTTTCCATTGAAGCATTTCATTTAATCCTCACAGTGACCCTGAGAAGTAGAGACCTTCATCCTCATTTTTCAGATGCGGAGACTGAGGTTCAGCTCGGTTATGCAGGGTGTTCAAGGACAACAGCTGTTTAGTTGGAGAGTTAGAACTTAAAACTAGATTGTCTGAGACCAGAACTGCTGCCTGGGTCCACCGCGCTGGGCTGCATAAACGTGTACCAGCTCTCACGTAAATGGTGGCCCCTCCTCAAGAAAGAGCCAGATAAAACTGGAACATATGTTCTTCTTATTTCTCATGTTTGTATGCATGTTTGCATGCGTGCCCACAAGAACGTAGCGAATGACCTAACATAATGAAAATGGAATTTGTTTTACGGTGATTTTAGGATGAAAGTGGTCAGTAGTATTATCTTTGCCTGTTTTTCATTTTTTTGCAAATATTCCTAAAGCAGATATTCTACCTAACTGTAATTTTTTTTCCCTTTGGTGTGCATATAAGTAGAACGCAGCTAATAAACTAACCTTACAGATTTATTCTACGATGCTGCTTCCCTTGACTGCAGCCAAAACTGGGCTGCCAAAAACGAAGCTAAAGCAAGTCTCTAAGAAGCCTTCTGCGCTGTTCTCCCCTAATTTTTTTGCCACAACCCTTCTATTAGGTAAAATCTCTCATCCCAATATGTCCAAAAGATTGCTTATTTTTAATCTTTCCATCTTTCTGTAGAAATAAGGCCAGAGCACGAAAAATCAGCTTGGAAACTTGAGGCACAAATGGACTTTGAGTACCTGGCCACTTGGCCAAGTACACTGTCTGAACGGTAGTGCTCTCTGATGATACCAGGGGGAAGTGAACGGTTGGAGAGAGAGCAGGGGACTTTCCCTTACCCATCCTCTTCATTTGAGAGGCTCTGAGGATAAGCCAGTTTGCAGAGACTATTTGCTTGCTCCAGGAGCCGCTCCTCCCAGCTGCTCGCTGCCCATTACAAAGCGCTCCCCTGACTCCTGTGCCTTTGCGCAGGTGCCGCCTGTGCAGTGTCAGCCATTTTTCCTTGTCCATTTTACAGCTAAGGAGACTGACAGAGCAAAATCTTCGAAAGCATGGAAGAGGAAAGGAGCTTTATCCGTGTGGAGGGGAGAGAGGCACAAAGGCACTGCTTACCGTTTGTGCAGAGAGGTTTGACCTCAGTGTCAAAATTCAGGCCAATAAAATGTGATCTCTGGCAACGCACATGATCGCTACAATCTGGGGCTCACATTCATGAATGTGGTAACCTCAATTTAATAGGATGTAAAATTTTGGAAGGCATCGGCACTCTGCCCCATTTCAGGGTGAATTTACAGTGGGAATGGAGTGTTCTTCCAGAGACACCATTTTAAAAAGAAATCATGGTCATAGTGAAAGGGTGCTAATACTTGACATTCTCTCCATTTAATAACTGCAGCTAAGAATCTGAAACAAGTTTCCTCAAGAGTGCCATGTGCTTGCTAACTCCACAAAAGAACTTTTTTTCCCCAGATCCCAGAAACCCATGGCGGTGACTTTTAATAATTTACTAATATTTAATTCACACAATATAGAATTCAGCCTTTTTTAGTGCACTCATGGAGTTGTGCAACCATCACTACTTATCTTAGATCATTTTTATCACCTCAAAAGAAATTCCATCCCCATTAATAGTCATTTCCCATTCATTGCTTCCCCCAAACTCCCAGAAGCCACTAGTCTGCTTTCTGTCTCTATGGATTTGCCTATCCTGGACAGTTCATATAAATGAAATCAGACAGTATGTGGCCTTTTGTGTCTGACTTCTTTCATTTAGCATATGTTTTCAAGTTCCATCCATGTTGTAGCATTTCATTTCTTTTTATGCCTGAATAGTAATCCATTATATGGATATGCCATATTTGTTTATTCATCTATCAGTTGATAGTTAGTTGTTTCTACTTTTGGGCTATTATGAAAGATGGTGCTATGAACATTCATATGCACATTTTCGTGTGGACATATGTTTTCATTCCTCTTGGGTATATACCTAGGAGTGGAATTGTGCTGGGTCATATGGAACTTTATATTTAACTTTTGAGGAACTGTCAAACTGTTTTCAAAGCAGCTGCACCATCTTACATTCCCATGAGCAAGGCAAGTTGACGGGATTTTTCTACATCTTAGTCAACACTTGCTATTGTCTGCCTTTTTCGTTTAAGCCATCCTAGTGTGTGTGAAGTGGTATCTTATTGAGTTTCAGTTTGCATTTCCCTGATGACTAAAGATGTTGAACATCTTTTCATACACTTATTAGCCCATCTGCATATCTCCTTTGGAGAAATGCCTGTTCAAATCTTTGGCCTATTTTTTCATTGGATTATTTGTCTTTTTATTGTCCTGTTATAAGAGTTTGGATACAAGCTCCTTGTCAGATACGTGATATGCAAATATATTCTCCCATTCTGTAAATTGTTTTTTCATTTCTTGGGGCTATCTTTTGAAGCACGGAAGTTTTGCATTTTGTGAAGTCCGGTCTCTCTGTGTTTTTCTTTTGTTGCTTATGCTTTTGGTGTCATAGCTAAGAGCCATTGCCTAATCCAAGGTCACAGAGATTTATTCCTGTTTAATTCTTAAAGTTTTCCTATAATCCATTTTTAGCTAATTTCTGTCTCTAGTGGGAAGTAGGGGTTCAACTGCATTTTTTAGCTTGTAGATACTCACTTGCACCAACACTATTCATTGAAAGACTATTCTTTTCCCATTAAATTGTCTTGTCACCTTTTTTGGAAGTCAGTTGACCATACATGTGAAAGTTTATTTCTGACTTCCCAGTTCTGTTCTATCTATATGTCTATCCTTATGCAGTATCACACTGTCTTGATTACTGTAGTTTTATACTGGGCTTTGAAATCAGGTGGTGTGACTCCTTCAACTTTGTTCTTCCTTTTCTGGATTGTTTTGCATTTCCATAGGAATTTGAGGGTCAACTTGTCAGTTTCTGCAAAAAGGGCAGCTGAGATTGCATTGCATCTATAAATCAATTTGGGGGATATATCTTAACATCTTAACAATTTTAAGCCTTCCAATCCATGGATATCTTTCCATTTGTTTGTGTCTTTAATTTCTTTTGGCAATGTTTTATAATTTTCACATACAATCTTTCACTTCCTTTGTTAAATGTATTCCTAAGTATATTTTTGATGCTGTTGTGAATAGAATTGTTTTCTTAATTTTATTTTTTATTTGTTCATTTCTAATGTTCATAGAAATGCAATTTATTTTTATATTGATTTTATATCTTGCAACCTTGCTGAATATTAATTAGTTCTAATAGTGTTTTTGTGAATTCCTTAGGATTTTCTATATACAAGATCACATCATTACAAATAGAGATAGTTTTACTTCCTTTCCAATCTGGATGTCTTTTATTTCTTTTTCTTGCCTAATTGCCCCCACAAATGGATTTCATTTGAATGTAGAACTTTTCTTTCAAGATATTTAAGATCTAATACTTCAGCTACTGTGGACCAGCAGTGAATTCTAACACAGACATGATGAGCTCAGTCAGGCCTAGAAGGATTCTACTGGTATGACGCATAGGAAATGTACTAGATGCAAGAGAAAAATTTTGACAATTATCCTGAGACTGGAAGTCCATCTAATATTACATGAATGCAGGTATGAAATTACCTCTGCTGGCTAGCATTGTAGTCAACATGTGGAGAGCACTGACATGTATGGGGGTTTCTACCTCCTAAGCTGGGCTTCTAAAATAAAGGACTTTTAGGGGCGCCTGCGTGGCTCAGTCAGTTAAGCATCTGACTCTTGATTTTGGCTCAGGTCGTGATCTCAGGGTTGTGAGATGGAGCCCTGCACTGGGCTCCATGCTGGGCGTGGAGCCTGCTGAAGATTCTCTGTCTCTCTCTCTGCTCCTCCCTCCACTTTCCCTCTCTAAAAATAATTAATTAATTAATTAAAATAAAATAAAGGACTTCTAGGTGATGAGTTACGGCTGTTCTGGTTCTACTTCTGGACTATGACAGCATCTCCTCTTCTGCTGCGTGCCTGTCAGGGCAGGTGTTCCCCCAGGTGCTAGAGATGCACCAACCCAGACAGATGAAGCCTGTCTCCTCAGGGGGATTGTCTCTTTTAGGAAATACAGACGATAAAGATGTACAAACAAATACACAAAGGGATTATAAACTATGATAAGGGTGTGGGAAGACAAACGCAAGGTGATGTAACAGCGAACAGGGTTGGCCAGAAGGGTGGGTACTTTAGGTATTATCTGACCGAGTAGGTGACATTCGAGCTGAGATCTGAAATTTTAGATGGAGCCAGCCATGCGGCGAACCTGGGAATACCATTTCAGATATCAGGAACAGTAGGTAGAAAGCTTCTGAAATGGGCGTCTTTGGGAAATAGAGGAGGCCCACGTAGCTTAAGGTCTTAAGGGCTAGGGGAAAGTAGTGGAGGATGAGATCAGAGCTGTTAAAAGGCCCAGATCACATGAGATCAGGATGGCCACGGTAAGGAGGGTGGCCTTTGTTCTACATGCAATGGCAAGTCTTTGTAGGGTTTGAAGCCCGGCAATGACATTTACATTCAAAAACTTCCCTCTTGCTGTCTCAAGGATGGATGCAACAGGGCAGGAATAGAAGCAGAGAAAGGAGTTGAGGCATCACTCTCTGGTAGATCAGAGCGGAGATGAAGAAAAGTGGCAGATTTCCCGGAATAACTAGGAGCTGGGACTGATAGGATAGAGGGAAGAGGAAATAGGCAGAATCAAGGATGACTCTCAGGCTTGGGACCTGAGCAACAAGGGAGGGTGGTCATGTAATTCGCTGGGCTCTGGGAGACTGTGAGCAGACCTGAGCCATCAAGGTACTGCAATCGGGAATTGTAAGGTGACACCCCATTGAAAATCAGCCCTCATATGGGGCGCCAGTCGGTGAAGTGTCCAACTCTTAATTTTGGCTCAGGTCATGATCTCAGGGTTGTGAAATGGAACCCCGAAGCAGAGATTCTCTCTCTCCCTCTCCCTCTGCCCCTCCAACCCACACCCCCCATGCTCACACTCTCTTTCTGTCTCTCTCTCTCACACACACATAAATAAATCTTGAAAAAGGAAATCTGCTGTCGCAAAGTGCCACCATGAAGCGACTTTATGACAGGGGACAATTAAAGGCTCTTACAAAAGAAAGTGCAGGAGAATTGTTCTCCTAATCCCCTGATATGCCAGAGTACTAGTAATTCTAAGGAACACTTACTGAAATTGATTTGCTAACTTCTTGGTAAACAACTTCCTTGCAACGTCTTATTCATTTTTAAATAGAGTTCCCTATTATTAAGTTCAAATATTTTTAATTAAGAAACAAGTACAGCCCTCTGGGTAATACTATAACCATGTAGATAGCTGGTAATTAAACTTTTCCACATGTATAACTGCATTCAAACAGTTTTGAATGAATCATTTTAAACCTGTAAATGTAATTATGTGCATCTTTAAACAAACAAGCAAAAAAGACATATATAACAGGCTTTGTGGTTCCAGAAAAAGTTTGAGCTTATTGAAAAATGGTTATTTTCAGAAGAAAGACAAAATATGCTACCAATTACAAATTCAGGTATTCTTAGGAAAAAACAAGACATGAGATTTTATAGGGAAAAAATTATATAAAATGAATACCATATAACTTTTGAGTTTAATTTTCACATTTTCATTTTTGAAAATCAAAACTGAATTATGGAAGGACACTATATATGTTTTAAGCCATGGTATAATTTTTTTTAATTGTCAAGCCTTTTCCTTTGGATAATGAAACAGGATTAGTTTGACTGCCTCCCCGATGAACTTGAGCCCATACTTTTTTGAAATAATAGAGGCTTACTGTTCTGTGCAATTTGTACTCTACAAACTTAGAGGAAAATGAATTTGTAAATTATTTTAGAGTTTTAAAGGCATTGTTCCATTACATAAAGTTCTGCATTTTCTAGGGTATATAATACTCTGTGTTCAAAGGGAAGCCATCTGTCTCTCTTTGAATTTGCCACTCAAGTATGCCATTCACAGCTCTTTCCAACAATACCCCATTGTTTGAAGACTTCATAAATGTCTGTCTGACCCCTGACTTCCTTCAGTTACAACAGTATTCCAGTGTTGCAAAACACCTGTTTGTGGGTCAGGTTATTACCCTGTGCTGTACATATGTCGATCATCCCGGCCTAAATGTGCAGGTTCACCCGGTAACTCTATTTCCTTCCAAGGCTATCACTATAGGTGACTACTGGCCTCATGCTTTCCTGGGCCACTTGATAAGACAGCCTTCACCTCTGCCACCTTCAGGACCTTCCCCAAAGAGAGCTCTACATCGCGTCTATCTATATTTTCATTTTTCTGAGCAGTCGAGAGCTGTGGATACCATGGCTCAGAGCACCAGCTCAAATCAGGCAGACCTGGATTTTCATTCTCGCTTTGCTTACATTACTTATGTGACCTTGGACACATTTCTTAACTTCCTTGAACCTCAGTTACCTCATCTTTTAACTTTGAGAAAATAATAATACTTATTCCATAGGGTCATAATGAATATCAAATGAGATAGTACATGTACAACACTTAGCCCATAATTCAACCAGATATTTTCCTCTACCCATGTCTGAGTAGTTAGAAATGTAAACCAATATGCCTAGCATACTAAAGCAAACTTTTTCAAATTCAATAAAATTTCAGAAACTAATTATTGGTACTGTTCAATAAGGGAGAGCTATGTGCATTTCTTGTCCTCTGTTCAGAGTTGAATCAAGTGCTAACATAAGAGCAAATTAATGGGTCACTTCTTGCCAGGTAACATGTTGGTATTTTGGCAATGTTCACTGAAGAGAGAATAATATTTAGAAGCAGGATCTGGTGTGTCTCCAGTCATTCGCCCAGAGAGCACCCTCTGTGTGCCTGCCTTATTCCCAGAGCTAAATTAGAGATCCGCAGCTCTCCAATGTGAATTGAACATGGACAGGACTAGTTTATAAACTGTTTATAACTATGAACTGTTAACCATTGTGAGAATGTGACATTTGTTACATTGGACACTCCTACCAATTAGTAGTCTTTGAAGAAGAGTTTGTGATTTCATTTTTTTTTTCAAAACTATACTCTTCCCTTGCCTCTGGGGATAAAAACAAAACAGAGTCATTATGTCAGTTTTATCTGTCAGGGCACTGCTGGGGATATTACTGAAGCTACAGAATTTGGTGATTAAATAACATTGGTGCTACCAGTAACAGGATTTGCATTAAGCATAGAAATTTTCCGGGTGGAATTTGCTCCTAGCCCTCTTATTTTTGTGGGGGGTTTTTTTTTCAGTCTAAATTTTTGCTGATACTACAGATGTATCTAGTATCTAATTTAGTTGTTGACCAAGGCAAAATGGTCCAAAGGAGAAGTATCTTAAAATAATTAAAAATGGAATTATGGTCCAAATTTTGGGTGATGATATGGACCTGCAAAAGTCATTATTCATATCTCCAAACAATGTGCCAGTTACTCTAATGCAGAGGAGCAGTTTCAGATTCTCAGAAGTTTCAGAAATTGTAGATAAACTTGACAAAAACTAAAAGACTAGCAGAAGTACGAATCAATGAAAACACATTAGTTGTTTAGGTAACACACTATAACTTTTTACTATCAGTTCTCCAATATTTTAATGCTAAGGTTAGCATCCTACTAGTCAAATGTTTACTGAAGAAATCCATCTTCTTTGATGTCTTGGCTTTCCTAATTTTAAAGGAGCAAGTCATACTTACCATTTTCCTATTTTATGAAAGAGACCTTAAGCTGGTAGTATTTCCTGACCCACTGAGATCAAGGTCTTTGATTCAGGAACCTTGTTTGTGAATTTAAGGATTTAGGGCACTTGCCATATGCCAAGCACTCTACAAAGCGCCCCTCTCTTTCTGTCCAGTCTCCATCTCCAGCCCTCACAAGAGGCCTTCCTTATTTCTGTTTGGCCGGCCAGGAAGCAGAGAGGCTTTAGCTAGTTCATATCTAGTAAGCGACAAAACAGAGCATCAAACCCAAGAGTTTTGGCCAAAAAAGCTGGTTCACCTTTCACTGCCCTGGACCACCACCCCCAATTAAAGGTCACTGAAAAAGTTCTGTGATTGGGACACCTGGGAGGCTCAGTTGGTTAGGCATCTGACTCTTGATTCCTATTCAGGTCATGATCTCGGGGTCATGAGATCAAGCCTCAGTGTGGAACCTGCTTGGGATTCTCTCTCTCCTTCTCCCTTTGCCCTTACCATCCCCCCACCCATCCACCCCCAACCCAGTCACGTGCACTTGTGCTCTCTATCTCTCTCAAAAAAAATATTCTGTGATCATGTGGCAACTTAACTTCCATTGCCACTTTAAGCTTCACAGTATTTTTTTTTTAATTTATTTGAGAGAGAGAGAGAGCATGCGCTCTGGGGGGGTGGGGTGGAGTGGAAGGAGAGGGAGAAGCAGACTCCCTGCTGAGCCCATGCAGAGCTCAATCCCAGGACTCAGGGATCATGACCTGAGTCGAAGGCAGGCGCTTAACTGACTGAGCCACCCAGGCGCCACACTTCGCAGTATTTTAATATGCAAATGCATGCACAGTGGTTGGTATATCTGTCATTACTGTATTATAACCAAAGTGTTTTACATTCTAAAACAATGTGACCTTAAAGTTATTCATCTTCCCACTCCAGAAACATCAGTTGGCTTACCTCTGCTATTTTCATTTCTATAAGCAGGCGCAATAATTGTTTTCCTCCTGGTTCTTTTAAATAATATTTTAAACTACCATGTACTGAATGACTACTGTGCTTACCCCGTGTGCAAGGCTACAGTTGCCTGATAGATGGCATATCCTTGAATATAATATAAAACCTGTTCCATTTGGTGTTACTAGATTCCTTCTAGTCTATAGTTGATTGTTCAGCTCAAGAACTATCCTGCACTTAGTAGATAGGTGCTAGGAAATTACGAATTTTTTACCAACTCACTTTAAAGTTAATAAGAGTTCAGCTGTGGTTGTCGGAGAATTCTTTCTGAAAATTAGCAGGCTGACTCCCGAGACAAAATGTACGGAAGTATATGGTGTGGAAGTCATGGAGGAAAAGGGTTTTCTGTACAAATATAGCACATCAATATAAGGATCTTTTTTAAAAAATACTTTCATGCTCCTCCCCTCCAAAAAAGAGAGCACCACATCTATGAGATAGAAAGCTACCCCTTTGCAAGGACTTTTGCCACTATTGGGTTTAAACTACCTAAGAATTCTCTACCTGAGACATTCTTAAGGAATTAGTATGCAGAGATGAAGGAGTGTGAATTGAGTTAGGGGTTGTGAAGTGTCTCCAGGTTACAAGCCAAAATGTTTGTGACAGATATCTTGGAGGTGGCATTGGGTCAAGTTAAGCCTAGGTCAACATGAATGCCCTTAATGTAAAACACAACCTGGATTCTGACCAGTTGTTCTTTCTAACAGCCCGCCTCCTGATTTCTGCTGTATTAAGCTGACATAGCATCCCTTCGGTGCAGCAAAGTTTTTCAAGTTATACTGTAGCTTGGTCTTTACATTTCAATCTACCTCTTTGCATGGTGAAGAGATGTACTAAAAGCTACCATACATTGTGAATGAGTTATTTGCTCAAGCGTGTGTCACTTGAGGCTCATGCCTGAGATTTCTGTCTTCATTCTTCTCTTCCGTGGGCCTGCATCCCCAGTGAATGAGGGCCAACTCTCGTGTGGGATATGTGCTCAGGAATTTGGAACAAGTCTTCAGGGGGTGCTAGTTGGTAAAGAGATGTTCTGGAACGCTAATTTACCATCAGCTCATATTTAAAATGTCAATGTAGCAATACTTTTGCTGTCTGCAAATAGCAATAAAGAGATTAATCTTCATATTAAAATGCCAGTTGAGGTTTAAAATTAGCTTTGGAAAATGGATTTCTGCTACTTTTCTTGCTATGATGTTGGAGTTCAGAAAAACTTCCAAAACTTTCTAATTACAGCTTCGACACTCTTGATAATACAAATTTGAAACTAGCAGCGATACTGACCCCCCAGAATTTACGAAATGCCTTTTTTGCCCCTACTAAGCTGGTCCGGAGCAAGATGCCAGTAACTAACAACTATTACTTCCTAGGAAATCTTTTCTGAGTCTTAGACTTCTTTGCCACATTTGTCTTTCTCTGTCTGACTTATTTCACTTAGCATAATACCCTCTAGATCCATCAGTGTTGTTGCAAATGGCAAGATCTCATTCTTTCTTATGGCTAATATTCCTCTGTGTGTGTGTGTGTGTGTGTGTGTGTATACCACATTTTTATCCATTCATCTGTCAGTGGACACTTGGGCTGCTTCCATATTTTTGCTATTATAAATAATATGGCAATAAACAGGGGTGCATATATCTTTTCAAATTGATGTTTTTATTTTCTTTGGGTAGAGAACAGTATAGAGATTCCTCAAAAAATAAAAAATAAAGATTTCGGGGTGCCTGGGTGGCTCTGTGGGTTAAAGCCTCTGCCTTCGGCTCAGGTCATGATCTCAGGGTCCTGGGATCGAGCCCCGCATTGGGCTCTCTGCTCAGCGGGGAGCCTGCTTCCCCCTCTCTCTCTGCCTGCCTCTCTGCCTACTTGTGATCTCTCTCCTCTCTGTCAAATAAATAAATAAAATCTTTAAAAAATAAAAAAATAAAGATCTCATATGATCCAATAAGAATATATCTTTTGAGAGAATCATAAGCCTTTAATGAGACTTGGCCAGTGAAGTGGAAGCCATTTGGTCTTAAAACGTTTGGATTAAATTCTAGGTATTTCCAGGGCACCTGGGTGGCTCAGTTGGCTTAGGTCATGATCTCAGGGTCCTGGGATCGAGGTCCTTAGGTGACCTTTGGCTTAGGTCATGATCTCAGGGTCCTGGGATCGAGCCCCACATCAGGCTCTCTGCTCAGCAGGGAGTCTGCTTCTCCCTCTCACTCTCCCTCTGTTCTCCCTCTCTCTCGAATAAATAAATAAAATCTTTTTTAAATTAATTAATTCTGGATATTTCCATCCTTGTTATTTGGGAACTCTATTGCTGATTTCATTTCTGAAACAGTATGTACAATACATGATGCTTTCTGTGAATATAAACTCCATACTTCCAGCTTGTCTCATGTTGTTCGGCCTGGTGGTTAGAATACGCTGCCATACCACCCTTCTTATCCTTCAAGGTCCAGCTTGGAGACCGTCTCCTCCATGACGCTTGACTGATCCTACAGGAGGTGACCTCTCTCTGTTCGGAAATGCCAAACTATTTGGTATATCTCCCTTTCCTCACATGCCTTTTACATTATGTTCTGTTCTAACAGCCACCATCCCCTTTGTAGTAGCAGTTTCTGTATCTTAGTGTAACTTAAAAGAATACAAAGAGTCAGGGATAGTTTGGTAGACCTTTATTAAGAGTTTTTTTTACATGGTGTCCGCTATGCTGTGGGTGTCAGGCACTGTCACAACGCAAACCTGATTCAGAAAGGGAGTCTCAGAGATTTTAGAGGTTCCAGAATGAGAATAACAGCCCAATTTTCTCCCAACTTTGTTACTCTCCCACCCATATAGAATGGAATGAGTTTCTTCACCTGATCTTATTAACCCATGGCTGTGTCTCATTTTGGCTCTACACCACCATTGTGAACTTAGCCTTAGAACTTAGAACAGTTCAGTAAAACCAGTTATCTGAGGCTCACAACATTCTATAGGCATGTGTTTGATGGATTAAGCTGTTCTGCCTTAATATCTTGAGAAGAGAGATTAGGCGAAGGGCATCAAGTTGTAAGGTTGCTTTTGTTTCTCGTGTTTTATCATTTTGCTAGAATTATCCGTTTCCCTTTTTAATCATGTTCAAGACTCTGTGTGATTAACTAGTACTATACCCAAGTGTATGCTACCTTTTTTATTTAAGTAGGCTCCATGCCCAACGTAGTGCCCAACAAAGGGCTTGAACTCAGACCCCTGAGATTAAGACCTGAGCTGAGATCAAGAGTCGAACGGACACATAACCAACTGAGCCACCCAGGAACCCCCTGTGCTACCTTATTTTGTGCTCATTTCTTTCTAGCTCTTGACTGCCCTATTAGATTGTAAGGCCTGTGAAAGCAAGGGCCACATCTCACTTGTCTTTGTGACTTCACTGCGTTAGACTTCTAAAAATGTCTGAAAATCAAAGAAAATGAGTGGCTCAACTGGCTTCATGAGGGAAGAACTTGCTTGGGAATCTGAGCACAGCTGAATTGTATAGCCTCGAGCCCAATATCTCCTTCCTAAAACAAATCCAACTGATAATGTCTCCCTTCTTTCCTACAAGGATATTTTGAGACAAAATTGGGTCATATGTAACATTTTGAGGCTTTTGGAGATAGAACTGCCTCTCACCAGTTGTATAATTTAGTTAGATGCCATCTTGTGCTAGAGTCCCCTTTCCTGTGATGACTTTCTTGCAAGCCTTCTTTTAAAAAATATGTAATTGAAATGATTTAGCCTTTCCAGTGATTTTGAAATGGTTTAAGAGATTACAAATCAAAAACGTATCAGGGGACTAAGTTAATTACCTGTCTCTGCCACCAGTTGCTCTATTCATGACCCTGGAGAAAGTCACTTCTTTCTCTCTGCTCATTTTCGCCTGCTCTTCCAGCGTGTTGTCAGAATACACTTTTGCTGTTGTAGGAAGTAAATTTATGGAAATTCAGAGTTCTGAGCAGACTTAGCATCAAGGGTTCCTGGCCCATAATAGAGTCTCAGTGAGTATTTGTAGAGTAAACTAATGAATGAACCAATCAGTGCATTTCCGCCACTGCAGATGACAGCAGTATTTCCGGCAGGCGCCATTTCCCCAGCCTCTGCTTCAGTACGTCCAGTGGTGGGGAGAGTTCACTCCCTCTGAAGGCCACTCATTCCCTTTGTCAACAAATGTAATGACTATCCAGTGCCACCTTGGACTCCTGCGAGGCATCTTCCAAATCCTCGGGGCAGTCAGTCACTGCCATGCTATGTTCCTCAAGCATCTTAGACATATCTGTGTTGTAGTATTAATCTGGGTACATATAGTACTCCGACTTATAATGCCTGTTATGTCTCCCTTTCTCTACTGTGACCTCCATGAGGACAGAGTGGTGTCTTATTTTCTTTACACTCCCACCTCCTGGCATAGTACAGAATAGATGAGAGACTGGGGAGAGGGGAACAGAAAATGAAAAGAAGGAACGATAATAACAGAAGCACATGTACTGATGGCCAACCCGGTGGTCCTCCTAAGAGGGATGTACTCACCCAAGCAGGTGTGCACCAAAAACCAGCCACTGGGCTTGAGGAAGAAAATGTTGAAACTATTTCCATTTTTTTTTTTAAGCTCAACCATTTTAATTTCTGTTTTTACATTTGTTTTATACTATACATACCAGTTTAATATAGCTATACATGTGTTTAATTTATAAACAAACGTATTAGAAGGTACATACTCAAACTTTTTTTTCATAGAGGTGCACAAGTTTGGAGACTCTTAGTATAGCTGTTTGTCAGGTGTTATGCTAAGCATTTTGCATGCATTATCTCATTTAGCCATCGAAAAATCATGTGAGGTTTACACTGTGGTTCCATTTTACAGATGAAGAAACTGAGGCACGGAGAGGTTAGGTAATTTGCCGAATCACATCCAGCTGGTAACTGGTTGGATGAGGGCCCAGACTCAGATCTATCTGGCTTCACCACTGCCCATTCTCTCTTGTTTTCTGTTCTAACACCTAGGGTTGTACCTGAGGCAAAAGTACAGGTCCGTGGGTGAAATACATAAAATGAATGGATGAATTAATCATACTGAGTACATATTAAAGCTTCCTCAAGAAAAATCGTGAAAATGAAAATAAAATTTCCTTTCTCATTTTAAAAGTGTGTTGGCAGCAACAAGCTAAATGACATGCCCAGGTGACACATTGGAACACTTCATTCCATTTCTTGACAGAAAAACTGAAGCGAAGCCCAACAAGTCACTGTTCAATGCTGAGCCCAAAGTCAAGCTGCTAGTCTTGTTTTCACGTGTGATGATTGAACTACCTTGTTTTTATTGAGCTATAACTCATATACCATAGAATTCAGCTCTTTAAAGAGTACAGTTCAGTTTTTAATATATTCACAAAATTCTACCACAACTGAATTTCAGAACGTTTGCATCACCCCCCGAAGAAACTACACCCACTGGAAGTCACTCCCATTCCTGCTCTCTCTGCCCTGGGCAACCACCAATCTGCTTTCTGCCTCTATGGATTTGCCTATCCTGGACATTTCATATAAGTGGAATCATACAGTCTGTGACCTTTGTCTCTGGCTTCTTTCACGGAGCGTAATATTTTCAAGGTTCATCCATGTCGTAGCGTGTGTCAGTACTTTGTGACTTTTCATGGGCAAGTTACATTCCATTGTATGGATAAACAAAAATCTATCCATCAGTTGATGGACATTTGGTTGTTTCCACCTTTGGGCTGTTATGAATAGTGCTGCTGTGAACATTTGTGTTCCAAGTTTTTGTATGAACATGTTTTCAGTTCTCTTGGGTATATACCTAGGAGCGAGTTGCTGGGCCACAGGGTGGATGTTTAACATTTTGAGGAACCACCAAACTGTTTTCCAAAGTGGCAGCACCATTTTACATTCCCACCAGCAATGTGTGAGGATTCCAATTTATTTACATCCTCACCAACCCTTGTTGCTGTCGGACTTTTGTATAACAGTCCTAGTGGTTGTGAATGGGATTTCACTTAACTGCTGATTTGTAGTTCTCTGATGACAGTGATGTCAAGCATCTTTTCTGTGTTTATTGCACTCCCAACTATTTCTTCTGAATTTAAATTATTCCTATTTTTCTTTTTTTTTTTAGTGCCTTTCATATAAATTTTGTTCTTCTTGCGTTATCTGGTTTGTCCTAGGAACTCTCAAAACATATTAAATACTCATGAAATCTCCTATTAGAGATTGCATAGCCTCTCAGGGTGCCAGGCTGCTGGAGCCATGAGTTGTAAAATTTTAAATGAGTTTCCACCAGCAACTTTCTAGAAAATCTCTACATTACATTATTAGATCACAAGCTTTGATAATCCCCAAATTATGATAATGATAACGTTTTATTTAAAACTTCATAGAAACACCAAGACTCTTTTTAATTATATTTTCTTAACTTTTTACATCCCTATGAGGCAGAAAAGAAGAGAAGGCAGTAGCTGTCTCAAAGGGTCCTCTGAGAAAGTAAGTGTAGAGTTTTGAATATCTAAAAAATTCTAGTGTGTCATGAAAAATTCTAGTGTGTCATGTGTCATTTTTTTAGGGAGATGGAGGGCAGGGAGGGAGAGAGAGAATCCCGAGCAGGTTCCATGCCCAGCGTGGAGCCCTATGCAGGGCTCGTTCCCATGACCCTGAGATCAACAACCTGAGCCGAAATCAAGGGTCAGATGCTTAATCGACTGAGCCACCCACGCACCCTATGAAACAAACCTTTTTGAGCACAGCCAATGTTTGCAGATGGATAAGAAAATTTTGAGATTTTTTGAAAGTTATATGGTAGTCCTGGATGTAAATCAGTACTCAAATGTGATACTTACATTTCAGTGATGTTGAAATTAACCTTTGCTACCAAACTTGATTTAGATCACAGAGAAAGGGAAGGCTTTGAAAATTCCATATGACAGTTTCTTACCTGTACATTGAAAGAATATTTACATTAGCCTTCAAAGATTTGTAGTAGTAATCTTGGGGGTGGGGAAATGCCTGACAGATTACCTGTATAGTAAAGGCCATATCAGAGTATTTATTATAGTTGTGAGGTCTTTCTGGCTTTCAGAACTTCCATGTTCCCATTTTAAGATTAAATTTTTTTAATGGCTTTTATCAGGATTAGTTATTCTCAGTCTTACTATAAGTTGAATGTATTTGGTCATAATTTTCACACTGATGAAATTCATCAATATTCTTGAAACTGGACTTTTATACGGAAAATGATGTTTCTTTTCAAAAAAGCTTTTTGAATTTTTGTTTAGTCAAATACAGGTCAAGCCCCAGACATGGGAAATACAGTGAGTGTAAGACGGTCATTTTGTTTGCCTTTTAGAGCTTGTAGACCACCTACAAATGCCAAAAACCATTAGGTAACTGCAATTGTGATAAATGCTAAAAATGAACACCTTCTGATTCCATGAGAGCACTTAGTGGAGGGGCCGCCCCAGTTTGCGATTGTCAGAAAAGGCTTCCCTGGGAGATGACACAATGTGGGACCTAAAGGGCCCCTAGGAGTTAGCCAGCACAGGGGCCTAACAGGCTAGCACTAAGGCAGACATGAGCCTGATGCTCTTGAGGACTTTAAGGAGCAACAGTGTGGCCGATAAGCCAGGAGCAAAAAGACAAGGCGAGGCAGGTGGGGCAGGCATTGTATAAGGGAACGTTATGGATCTGGGCTTCGGTCAGTGGAGAGCCACTGAAGGGGTTAAGGCTGTAGAGTAGCATGTGTTGGTGGTCTATAAATTAAGAACGGGCACATGACCCTTTGCTCTGTCACTCTCTTCTCTCTTGACCAGGAATATGACTGGAGAAACTATCAGCCCAGCCAGATGAGTGAATCTGAGTTGCAAATGCTGGCAAGCCTGCGGCGGCAACAGAATGAAGAACTGGAGGACACGGGGGCTTCCCATGGCCTGAGTGCATCCCAGGTTGACAACTGTAACGTCAGCATTAGTACCAGCAGTGACGACACAACCACCTGGAACTCCTGCCTGCCACCGGTGAGTCCGGGGCTCTGGGTCTCTGTGTAACGCCTTGACAAGGAGCAAACTTCTTTCTAACAAAGCCCAGCCTTGCCTGGGAAAACTAGGCCAGTGTGAGAACCCTCCCCATGAGAAATATTCAGAGCCCATTCAGAAGCACCTGCCTGGCTCAGTCAGTAGACCAGGCAACTCTTCACCTTGCGGTTGTAAGTTCAAGCCTCACATTTGGTATAGAGATTACTTAAAAATAAAATAAAAGAAAGAATCAGAGCCCATTCTGAAATAGTGTTTCAGACCTGAGGGCATTGTCTTTTCTTAAACTGTCTTACTTACCTTCAGATAATGTATGCTCATTGTGTGGTGATATAAACAAACATACACCGAAAGCAAAAAGGAATCATTTTACTGTCTATTCTGGATCTTTCATGGCACCCACAGCTCCTAGCACAGGCCTGGCACGTAGAGAGGGCTCAGTATTTGTTATACAAATGAACAAAAAAGATGTTTGCTGCTCCCTGTGTCTGAGGGCCATGATGGGTACCACAGATGATTCAATAGCTTATCTTTTCCCATATGTTTATACAGTTAAAGCACTTTAAATATGGCCCATCATCCTCACTATGGAACAGCAGAGGAGTTGGACCAGGTCAAAGTCTTCCTGTCTTTCAGGTGAAGAAATTGAACTCTCCTGGACCCAAACTTCCACACCTGGTCAGTGGCAGAGCCCAGAGCAGAGCCCAGTGTTTTGACTCAGTCTGTTTTCCCGACTTCTGGCCTTGGGGAATCTTATGGCTGAATTGGAAACATTGATAAAAAAAGTGGAAACATTGATAGAACAGTCCTATACAGCTTTAAAAATGTCATTAAGTCAGAATAGTAAAATCAGTGTCTTAATAGTGGTAATTAAAGCTACTATTTCTTTAAGCACATAGAGACATTTTAAGACCTCCATAGGCCCAAGGAAATTTACTTAAAGTTTACTTATATTTACCTATAAGGCTACATTCAACATCAAATCAAACATATTAAAATCCACTTTCATCCAACAGTAACTATTACTTTTTTACTATACAATTTTTGAAGGGAGATACAAAATTAAGTAACTTTGATTTATATTTATATAAAATTAGGTAAAGGCTGAGTTCAAGTGTAGTTGACAGCAGATAATGTATGTTTTAAGTATCTAATTAAATATTTATTAATTTTACAATTTTCTTTCCAAGAAATTTTTTTTTCCAAATCTCGAGCATCTTTGTAGACGTTAGAAATCTCGGAGGCTCTGGCACTAGGCCTTCCATGTGTTATCTAACTCAGTCCTTACTGCTGTCTTATGTGGTAAGCGCTGTTGAGTTCCCATTTCCAGATGAGAAAATTGAGACTCTTGAGTGTAGTGATTCAGACTTAGCCTGGCAAGACTCCTGAGTCTGACCTCCTAACCACCATGATAGGGTTACTTCTTGGTGTGTGACTTAATTTGCCAAATGGGTGCCACAGACATCCAGTGGATGGTGACATTTCTGCTCTGGAGATTACATACACGTATGTCTTCATAGAGGAGGAATTCAGATTGGCTCTAAGGAGCTATAGGGGAAAAAGGATGTGTTCATGAGTATTTTTTATCCCTACTTTGCCCATCGTCTGGGCTTCTCTTGCCTTAGTTATGTTTTCATTAAACTAAGTGATCAAGCATGCATAAGGCCTCCAGTGTCAAAGAGTATCTACCCATCCAACAAAAATACCCCTGTGTGCTGGTTACTCAGAGTAGCGTGGTAGCCAGATCTAAGAACATAAGAGTAAGTTGCAGATTTTTGCCAGTGCAATTTACAATGGAATTGAAATATTGCCTTTCTTATAAAATATTCCTCAGCAGTCATTTAAACAGAAAGTAAGAAAGAGAAAAGTGGCCTCCTGAATGAGCTCATTCTGTCCTGAAGTAGCTTGGAGACCAACATTACAAAGGGAAAACTGAGGAATGATTATTTATGGACTGAAAAGGCTGAGCTCTTGGTTGCCCTGGATACCGTGTTCTCATCACTGTCCTGTGCTGGCAAGGACAAAAGTCCTCATGCACAACAACTACTCTGCTCTAAAACTATACAGTCAAAAATAACACCATTGGTAATGAACTTAATAACCCTCCATTTGACCAAATGAGAAATTGAAAACATTCTATTTTTCAGAGAAAATAATTGAAAAGCCCACCTTTGGTATTCATAAGCTATGTTTATTATTGCATCAAATTCAGTCTATTTCAGTATTGGAACTATCACCAAATGGAAAATTGCATTTCTTAATGAACTCTGCATCTTGTTGCTCATATAGAGTTTAAATAGAGCAATTTACAAGAACCATTGTGGTCTTTCTGAGAGCACATGCCTTTCTCTTTAGAAGTTGTACAGGAAGAGTGAAAAAGAAGAAATGAACGAACTCATAACTTTATTTATCACAATGGCATCCTGCTTTTCATGTATCTCAATGGCACCACCATCCACAGTGGCACTCCACCAGAAATTTGGAGTACTTCTCCACTTCACCCACCCCTTCATTTCCAAATCCTAAGAATCCTCAGGATTTACCCTTCCCTGCCTAACACCATAACCTTGGCACTTTATTTTTCGTCCACATTCCCTCAGTAGTCTCCTGGTACCTCTGTACCTCCTGTCCAAGCACCTGATGGTGAGGAACATATGCTCTGAGGTCAAAGGGCCAAGGTTCAAATCTAAGCCATAACCTTGTTAACACTTGGCACTATAGCTGAGACATAATAAGCATTTAATAAATTAAGGTTAGTTGTCATTGTTATTATCATTATTATTCACACTAGTGATCTTCATAAAGCCCAGATCTAATCTTAACCTCTTCCCTGCATAAAGCCTTTCCTAGTTCCCATTGGCTCTTTGGTTTGGCATACAGGGCCCCCCATGATCTGAGACCTGCTGCCCTCCTCCGGCTCATCTCTCACTGTTCCTCACCTTCCACTCCATGCTTCGGTCCAAGTTATAACTTCCTGAATGCACTTAGCACACACCCTTGTACCTTGTACCTGATGATCTCTCCAGACGTAGCTCTAAAGCCTGCTGTAGCCCTTCTCCAGGCCCCATTGTGAGAGACAGACCTTCCTTTCTGCCACTAGAGCCAGGAATAGCTCAATGACACTCTTGTTCCTGGACCCAAGTTCAGCTGCCTGTCACCTGAAAGGTTGTTACTCAACAGACGAGTTTGGATTGGAAAGGAGTTTTATTCAGGAGGCCAACCACCGGGGGAGAAGGCAGACTCTTATCCAAAGGCCAAATCCAAGGTTTCTGCCTGGCCCAGGGGTTTTTAAAGGGGTTTAAGGCAGTTGATCAACGAAGGGAGTACAGAGGCCCACGCAGACTCGATGGTGCCGGCTACAGACATTAACTCATTGCTCAGGGCTTGTGTGAGGGGGGCTGGCTCTTGTTTCCCAATGTGTAGGAAGAGGAAGACTGTGTTCTTCCCGCAAAGAAGGGCAAGGTCTGCAGAGGCACAAAGGGAGGTCAGTGAAGTCATTTGTGTGACCTGAAAAAGAACATCTTGCTACAAAATTAATGGGCTCATCAGAAAGCCAAGGTGGCTTCCAACAGACTTGCTGGCCTCTGCAGCCTGGGAGAGTTCTGGTCCATCATGCCTCCAGGCCAGTGGTCTGCAAAACTCAAAGAAAGTAAGCTAGTTCTGTTATGGGTCAAGGGCCTTCAGTCAGCAAGTAAGGAGCATGTTAACTTGAAGCAACCCGTAAGACAAGCTGGGGCGCTGTTAAACTCTCACCTTAACCTAGCTTTTCTGTCTCACATTAATTCATTCCACGTATTTGGTTTTTTGTTTGTTTTTTTTTTGCTTTCGCTTTTGCTTTTGTTTTTGAGTGGTACAGTAGGCTGCGGACTATGCTGGGGATAAAAATAAAGCTTGACCTGGCCTTGAGATGTTCCCCATATTGGAGAGAGGCAGAGAGTCAACATCTCCCTGTAAGTCGGGGCACCGAGTGATGACAGAATGAAGAGTTCCATAATAGCTCGTAGAAGAGAGGCCCACGTCAGGGAGAGCAATTGAATCTCCCTGTTGGTTTCAGGGATACTTTCACAGAGAAGGCTACAGTTAAGCCAGATTTTGAGAATGAGATGCAGCTCATCATGTGGTAAGAGGGAGAAAGGAATTCCAAGTTCTGAAAAGGAACAGAAATAAATCTTTTGGAGGTGAGGGTGGAGTCTCTCTTAGAACAGGATAATCTCCTCTTAGTGTCTTTGTTTCTCCATCACCTCGAACAGAACCTGGAATATGTCTTTGCTTGTCTCACCATCACTACCCACCCCTAGCCAACATACACACGACAGGCCCCCATACTCTAGCTACACCATGCAGTGTGCCCGTCACTGCTGTGCCCTATGTCCAGATCATGTCAGTCACGTCATTGCTCATCACACTCTTCCCTCTGCCTGGGGAGACCCTCCATCCCTCTTCTCCACCTGGAACACTCCCTTGTTTTCCAAGGCCCAACTCAAATGTCACTGCTTCGTGAAACCCTCTCCGACTCTCCACCACCCTGCACAGAATTATTTCTTCCTTCTTGGGGTTCCCATTATCTTCAGTCTCAATGTTAGCACTTACCACATCAGGGAACCATTGTTAGCGATGTGCCTGAGGCCTGGTTGTGAGCTCCCTGGAGGCAGCACCACACTGAGCACAGTGCCTGGCATGAGGTCACACTCAGTCACCTGTTGTTAGTCATCGATTGAATGAATCAATCAGTAATATTAAAAAGATTCCTTTTTTACTCTATAATAAGGTAGTTGTCATCAAAATTCCAAAATAAACCTCAGTTTTGCTTTGCTTAAATAAACTCTGAACGATGCAGGTAATATTTTACATTCAAGACTCGATAAATGGATATTAAATATACAGACAAAGGAACAATCTCTCTCTGGACAGGGCTTGATGACCAATGGTTTTTTTGTTTCATTTTTGTTTTGTTTTGTTTTTTATTAACATGTAATGTATTGTTTGCTTCAGGGGTCCATGTCTGTGAATCATCAGTCTTACACAATTCACAGGACTCACCATAGCACATACCCTCCCCAGTGTCCATAACCCAGCCACCCTACCCTTACCCCCCCACCCCCCCAGCAACCCTCATTTTGTTTCCTGAGATTAAGAGTCTCTTATGGTTTGTCTCCCTCCGGATCCCATCTTGTTTCATTTTTTCCTTCCCTACCCCCCAGGACTCCCTGCCCTGCCTCTCAAATTCCTCATATCAGAGAGATCATCTGATAATTGTCTTTCTCTGATTGACTTATTGCGCTCCGCAGCC